>JANRFK010000975.1:6596043-6620206 GCA_030068395.1 Apalone spinifera | reverse complement strand
GGCGATATTCCACGCTGAGCCTCATTTGCATAGCTCTGGCGCAAGATCACGCCAATATAGACACAGCCTTTGTGTCTAGATGCATTATTTCAAAATAAGCTATTTCAAAATAACGCTGTAGTGTAGACATATCCTCACTTATCTTGTGCTCTCACAGATGGAGGGACTGGCGCAAATCTCTGAGCCAGGCTCTGTTCTGAGTTGTACCAGTGTAAATCCCTGGAGCTAGACCAAAGCTTGAGCTGAGCAGCCACAAAACAGGATGAAAAATATCCCTTTTAACCCTCACAATTTGTGTCCAGGTGGGCAGAGATAAATAGGTGCTCAGTGGCTGCTTCTCAGTGGCTGCTTCACCCTTTCTGTGGGTGGGCTGGGACTGGACAGAGCCCTCTCTCTGCCCCCTTGTCAAGTGAAACACAGATTGGTTTTGTGACTCACGGGCTTGTGATAAAACTATAATATAGCCCCTAATAACTAGGGCTGGAGGAGAAATAGTTTTTGGAGCCTGCTGAAATTTGCACATTTTGCAAATTTTGCCTGTCCCAAATGGGGACGAAAAGTTGAATTCTGAACACTTTTCGCAAACCCAAACTCTCCCCATCTTCCTCCCCATCAACAAATAACCCATTCAGGCAAATCAAAACATTTTGTTTCAATAGTTTTGAAAAGCACATGGTTTCAGTGTCGGCATCTTTTTAATTTCAAAATTAATTTCAAAATAAAAAGTGATTTTGAAACAGAAAATAGGATATTTTGACAATCTCCAAATAATTTTTAATTGAAAATATTTTTCTAATCAATCATTTGTGCAAAAAAATCTCAGTTTTGATTAATAAAAATTTACCATAAAAATTTGAAAAATTCCCAATCAGCTCTGATAGTAACTGCTCTAGGTCTGGGGGTGCCACGACTCCAAAAAGTGTGAATCACAAGTAATTCCATGACTTTCACTGCAGTTATGCTGGTATAAAACTGGTGTGAGTAAAATCAGACAGGCCCATTTCCATACTGGATTTAAAGTCAAGTGACTGAGACGGAATATCATCTAATAAGGAAATTTCCTAGTTTGTTTTCCTAGTTTAACCACTGATTGGGTCCTCACGTAGTATGGTGATAAGTACCTTAGATAGGCATCATATATATAGTAGCGCAATGCATGTGACTCTGTAATGATGAAATGCTGGCTGTTCCCTCTGGGCAGCGCTATTGCCTCCCGTCGTGGCGCTCAGCTGACTTCTGCACCGCTTAGCCGGGCTGTCGTGAGGAAGCAAGTAGTGCAAGCGGCCGTTTGGGCCCTGCACTCCCCATGCATCACCCCCATGTACGTCATCGCCCTGCCCCCCTTCACCTCCCACTGTGGCACTCGGCTGACTTCTGCGCCGCTCAGTCGGGCCGTCATGGGGGAGCCCAAATGTCTGCTTCCTCCGTTTTTTCCGCTGCGGGGGGAGCAAGCGGAGCAAGCGGCTGTTTGGGCTCCCCCGCAGCAGCCCGGCTGAGCAGCACAGAAGTCAGCCAAGCACCACGGCAGGAGGCGAAGGGGGGCGGGTCAGTGACATGCAGCGTGACAGCGGCTCCAGGCCCCACCCCCTGGCCATGAACAGACCCTGGCCGGGGGGAAGGTGAGGGAACGAGGGAAGGGGGAGGTGGAGGACAACTGGGAGGCTGCAGGATCAGTGCTGGGGTGAAGGGAAACAGTGCAGGGGAGCAGCTGGAGCTCATAGGCAGCTGCTCAGCCGGGCTGCCGCACAGGAGCAAGCGGCCGTTTGGGCTCCATGCTCCCCATGCAGGAGGAGGAGGAGAAGAGAAAGAGAGATGGAGAGAGAGGTAGGAGACGGAGGAGAACTGAGAGAGAGAGAGAGAGGGGGAGGCAGTAGGAGGAGGGGAGAGAGAGAGAGACGGAGCAAGAGACCAGAGGCTCAGGAGAGACCGAGATAGAAAGGGACTAGAACATGGAGGAGAGACCTGAAAATCCTGTTTTATGACAAGCTAATTGGCTAGTTATTATAGATGAATGATAATAGTGACTAATTATTTTATAGTCCATCTTTGTCAAACTTTTGTTTTCATCCAATTTTTCCAACCAATACTGCCTACTGTTTACCAGTTCTGCTTTGCAACAGGTATTGGTCCAACATTTGGTTTGGTTTTCATCCTATTTTATTCACTTTCAAAATTCCCCTTTGAGTTCAAACAATCTCATAATTCACAGTAAAGTTCAGTCAAAGCCATTTAGAGTGAGCACTGAGCAAAAATTAGAATTCACTTCTGGTGGAAAATATTTTAAAGGGTTGTTCTTTCCATCCTGACTAGCACTGAAAACTCCATATATCCACAGTCGTCACAGAATGAAATATTTGAATTTGGAAATGTTGGATTATTTCATTTGTGTCAGTTCATCATTAAGCTGCATCACTGCATAGAAGCACAATGCCCGTAGGAAACATTATTCCAATTATTCTCATTTTTTCCTGTTGGCTGGCTCCCTGGTTGAACTACATTTCCCATGATGCATCATGTTGTTTGGTCAGAGGGGAAAATACTAGCTTCACTTTGCAGCAGGGCTTGTGTCAGCACTTTGTTAGATCTCCTCATTTTCATGCTTCGATTTTCCCTTTGAGTCCAAGCAATCCAATAGTTCAAAACACAACTAATAGTCTGGGAGCACTTTAAAGACTAACAAAACATGTAGATGGTATCATGAGCTTTCGTGGGCACAGCTCACTTCTTTGGGTGACTGGAGTGTTGGACGTCCATCATTTGAAGAAGTGGGCTGTGCCCATGAAAGCTCATGATCCCATTTACATATTTTGTTAGTCTTTAAAGTGCTCCCAGACTATTCATTGTTTTTTAGGTTTTTCCTGATACAGACTAACTCGGCTCCCCCTCAGAAGCAATAGTTCAAAGTACAGCTCAGGGAAAACCACTGAGCTTTGCTTAGACCAGTACCACAGAAAACTGCAAAATTAGCCATCATAAACCAGCCTGGTTTCTCTCACTTGGGACTGTGAATCTCAGCCTCACTGCACCTCTTCTATATTTGGAGTCTGAAATATAACATTAAACCTATTAGTTTTCATCGTGGTTTGGGGGATTTGTTGCACACAGTTCCCATAACACAGGTTAATCTCTCCTGTGACAACGAGGTTGTAGCTAAAATCTGTGGGCTTTACTCAGAATCTTTACTTTTCAAATAATATCTGGCTCTCAGGCAGTATTTTCTTTGGTAGATCTTGAAACACTTTAAATGGAGTCAAATATTTTTATCCCCATTTAACTGATGGGGAAACTGAGCCACAGAGAGAGGAAGTGAGCTGCCCACGGTCACTTAGCAGGCCAGTGTCAGAGCCAGGAATAGAATCCTGGTCTTCTGAGTCCCGGTCATAGTGCACAACCTCCTACTCCTACAAAGTTCATACCCAGCTGGTTATACACCCGGAAAGGTAAACTTATACTCTGTTACGTCTACACTACCTCTATTTTGTGCTCTTAGCAACTTCTCATGCTTCATTTGCATAATCTCTGCCTGAGGCTTTTTGCGCAAGAGGTTTTTGTGCAAAAACAAGCAGTGTAGATGGGTCCATTTTGTGCAAAAAATCCCTTTTGTGCAAGATCTGTGTACCTTCTTTTTTGAGGCATAAGGATCTTGCACAAAAGGGTTTTTTTGTGTGCAAAACAGACCCATCTACACTGCTAGTTTTTGTGCAAAATCCTTTTGCACAAAAAACCTCAGAAGAGATTATGCAAATGAAGCACAAGAAGCTGCTAATGAGCACTTCATTTGCATTGCCTCTTCCACAAAAAAGAGGCAGTGTAGACAAAGCCTGTGAGATCCCTAGAGGTGAAAGTATGAATCATGAGCCAGTTGGCCACCAGATATTCATGAAGATGTTCAGTAGACATGAATCTAAGCATGAATGCCTGGACACCAGAAAAGGCACCACTGGCTATTTTCCAATTTAAAATGCTTCAGCCATTCAAGCAGAGCAGAAAGAATACCTTGTGATGGAGGTGACCAGCCACAAAACCCGAACAGAGAACAGCAGTGGTAAACAGTTCTCAGAGTCAGAAATCATTCCTCTGTGAGACTCAGTGAACATGTGACAAAGAGAAACAGCATCAGGATTTGTGCTGAGAATTATTCATAACAAAGTTTGACCAGTACTAATGATGAGCTTGGTCCTAAGAGACAGCTTGCAAAGGTGGTCTGTGATCACCTTCGGGTGATCCTGGGCACCATCCTGGCACCAATCCATTCCCAAAGCAACTCAGCAGACATATGGGAACCCCCTGGCATTTCCTCCACACTAGTGGACAGAGAAAAGGAGAGTATAGGATCTGCTATGGCATATCCATGCCAGCTGAGGAGTCTCTTACCCTAGGTTACAAGGCAGCTTTGTAAAGTCAGAGTGTCTCAAAACCAGGCAAACCTATAGGAGAAGCAGGTCCCATTAGCCCATGCGTCATCTTTGAGAAAACCATCCTTCCCTGGCTGGGACTCTACCTTCCACTTCTCCCTTCCGCCGAGGCATCTGTGGGCAAAAGAGCGATCTTGTTCACAAAATGAGCATCTTCATGGAAATGATTTGTGTGAGCATGAGCAGGTCAGAGCCAAAGTGTCAGGAACAGAAGAGGAGTTCTTCAAACTTCATTTCCTTCCACAGCAATTACTTGATGGAGATTTGTTGAACGTGACACCTGGCTGCCTCGCATTGCAGACTCAAACAAGGAGATAAAAGAGGGAGCTAATTGTTTCCAATGCATTCAGGTTTAATTCAGTGCATTTTTAATTAGGGCTCTAAAGGGGAAAGGAATCAATTACCTCTGGCAAAGGCAGACACTGTTGGCAGGTGACACAGAGAAAAGAAATTGTACACGGTGCCAAGCTCCCGGGAGGGAAGGGGCCCTGCACATTTCACTTAGGGAGCCATGTACTATCAAACTTCTGGAGGGCTCCAGTGAAGCTTGCCACAGAGTAGCCTGGTGACCCTCTCTAAGAAGAGAAGGTTGGAAGAAAATGGCATTGAGTTATCCCAGATTCCTAGCTGCCCTTCAATGTTGTAAATGTTCATAAACACCCATTTAGTTGGACCTTAGGAGCTCCTATTCAGTGGGCTCATGGTTAGACAGATATAAGGCAACAGAAGAACACAATTGCATTATGCAGATCCCTGATCATACCAGTACTAAAGATCTGGATGCTCTTCACCCTAGACAAATTGGAGAATTGGGCCAAAATAAATCTGATGAAGTTCATCAAGGACAGTGCAGAGTCCTGCACTTGGGAGGGAACAATCCCAAGCATTGTTGTTACAGACTGAGGACTGACTGGCTAAGGAGCAGTTCTGCAGAAAAGGACCTGGGGATTAAAGTGGATGAGAAGCTGGATATGAGTCAACAGTGTGCCCGTGTAGCCAAGAAGGCTAACAGCATGTCGGGGTGCACTCGTGGGAGCATTGCCACGAAATCTAGGGAAGTGATCAGTTCCCTTTATTCAGCAGGGTGTGGCCACATCTGGAGTATTGTGTCCAATTCTGGAGTCCCCATTACAGAAAGGATGTGGACACATTGTAGAAAGCCCCGTTGAGGACAAGAAAAATGATTAAGGGACTGGAGCCCGTGGCTTATGAGAGGCTGAGGGATTTCGGGCTTATTTAGTCTACAGAAGAGAACAGTGAGGGGAGATTTGATAGTAGCATTCAACCATGTGAATCAGAGTTCCAAAGAGGATGAAGAGAGTGGTGACAGATGACAGAATGAGGAGCAATGGTCTCAAGTTGCAGTGGGGAAGGTGTAAGCTGGATATTAGGAAAAAGCCCCTATTTCCCTAGGAGGATGAGGAAGCACAGGAATGGGTTCCCTAGGGAGGGGGGTGGAATCTCCATCCCTAGAGGTTTTTAAGTCCTGGCTTGACAAAGCCCTTGGCTGGGATGATATAGTTGTAGTTGGTCCTGCTTTGGGCAGGGGGTTGGACTCCTGAGGTGTCTTCCAATCCTATGATTCTATGGTTCACTTTTAGTAACACATTATTTCAAATCTGGCCCAGGTTACATGTGCCCAGAAGACACATACACTTCATAGGTGCTTGTGACCTATGTGAAATGAACTGGTGGTCTCAGCCCAATTCTTCATAGGTAGGTGTGCATATCAACATTCTCCATCACAGCTGGCAGGCCCTGGCCCCCTGTTGTCTCACTCAGCAGACGGACCAAAGTATGAATGAAGCCTACACACACACACATTCATTTCCTCCCTTACTTGAAGAAGTGACCCCTGTGGAATGGAGCTGACAAACATTCACAGGAGAAACTTGCATGGCTGAAACTGATGTTCTAACTCTCCTGCTGGGAGAACACTTCATTTCCCAAAGCTCTCAATCTGATGCCGTTAGCAGAAATGAAAAAAGACGCATGATCCTTCAATTCAATATACAATACTTAATAATGATCACAGATATCTCTCAGGATGTTGGATTTGTAGAATACTGGCATTTGAATGGTCCCAAACAAAAATAAAATGTACGTCGCCCCCACTGCTTTTACCTCTTTTGTCCAAAGGGCACTTCACTTTCTTTGGGAGTTAATCTATGTATGCTTATTGGTTAAAACTTCCTTTCGTGTCACCATTGAAACTTGTACCAAACCAATTTCTCTGCAGTTCACAGATAGAAGACTGGTCTATTGCATGGCAAGTTTGTCTGTGCATGTTCTAACTCCTCTGTAACACAAGATGGTGCCTTCAAGCCATGTGCCATTATGTACTAGCAGGGGTTAGGTCAGGATTTAGCTACTAAAAATAGTCTGGAACATTGAGTGTGATGCTGGAGCAACCTCAGCAGAAGGCACTGAAAATAATCAAATTCCTATCAAGTTGAAGCTGTGAGAATCAGCTGAGCTATTCAAGGAGTAAATCTGAGTGTGAAATTCACCTCACCGAAGTAGATTGAGATCATGACTCTTCATAAGAGGAGTAGGGATTTTCACTTTTACTTTCTTCTTCTGAGTTTCTCTACCATGTCTTCATGTTGTCTTGATGAATCTCTGGAAGAAAGATGCCGTTCACAGAGAAAACAGAATATCCTTCATGAAAATTTTATTCTTAATCAGAACTGCCAAATTCATAATTAGTTTCTGGGCCCTGAAATTGTTTGGCCTTATCAAATAAATGAGAATATGCCACTATTGTTGTTTCTGGAGAAAAGAGTAGCTGGTAATATGAGAGAGAATGAAAGATAGCACAAAAGGATGAAGAGATGCACATATGTATGCACATGTCTGTATGTTACTGAAACAGATCAGAGCTCAGAGGACACACCTGTCATAAATGGAATTGCAATTTGCATAGGGAGATGCACTGAAACAATTCAGAACTCGCATTCCATCTCACCATGCACATGGGTTCAAACAACAACTTTCTACTTGACCCTCCTAATGACACATATATTAAAGTGATCATACAATAGGGATGCCTGCAATAGGAGGTCCCTGCCAGTCCTATGATCCTAAAGCAACCTCAAGCTTTCTGGGTTCAGATACAATGGGCCTGTCTTTGATCTGGGATTTGTGAGACCAAACACTAGCCTCCTCAGTTCATTATTGAGAAGTTAATATCAGCAAAGGTGCTTGCAATGAACACTTTAATATTTGAAAGCGTATGAGGGTCTCCCACCTCTAGCAGGAATTTGTTAGGACAAGCAGCTTGGAAGCAAACTGAGTGAGATTTTGGTCAATGGACTTTACTTCTCGTCAGATTATGCAGTCACGTGACCTCCAGCTAGAATGTCTCCCTCAGGCCCGGAGCGAAGAGTTACAGAAATAGCTAGGTCTTCTCCAATATTCACACAGCTAGAGAAGGACTACAAACAAGCATAGGTTCAAGCCCTTGCATAGCACCTTCTGCTGAACAATCACTGTGTGCTTTACAAATATTAACCCTCACAAAAGCCCTAGGTCAGGAGATGCAGTATTATATTATCCCCATTATCAAAGTGGAGAGTCAAATCCTGTCTCCACTGAAGTCAATGGCAAAACTCCCATTGCCTTTGATGGGCCTGGTTTCCAGCTAGAAAGATGAAGGGCAGTTTTCAGAAGTGCCTAAGAGACATTTTCAAAAGTGACTTTCGGCCATGTTTCTGGAGGTATTTAGGTGCCTAACTCCCTTATGAAACCATCCAGCCTCTTTAGGCACTTTTGAAAATTCCATTAAGTATCCAGCTGCATCTTTAGGTGTTTAAAGACTTTTAACAATCTGGTCCTAAGTGCCTAAGTCCCTTCTGAAAATGGGGCTTAGAGCCCTGAGTCTCACTTTGACTTGCCCAAGGCCACGGAGGTCAGGAACAGAACATCTGCACTAAACACTAGACTGCATTTCCATTCCTGTTCCTGCTTCCCAGGGCTCATTGGTGCTCACAAAGTTCCCCAGAGTAACAAGTTAGGGGAGCCGAAGCTATAATAACCGGTTTGCCAAATCACAGAACGTCTCTGTCTTACTCTTTCCCAGCTCACCACACAAACATGGAGATTAAAAAAAGAGTATAATTCTAAGAATGAATAATTGATATTCCTTCAAAGCTATCTCCTTTACTCTACTTGTTCTCTTAATTTACTTGGTTTATACCAACTGATGACAGAAGCCTATTGTTTTGCTGAAACATTAACTTCACAAAGTCATTCCGCTCCCATCTGCAGCACTAAAATTAATGATTCCCTCTGCAACATCTGTTTAATTAACTATCGGCACCATAGAAGAGGCATCCAAATACCCCAGCGACTAAATCAGCCTCAAATTAGGGAAATACGATGTTAAATTGTATCAGAGAGAAGCAGAGATTATCCTTTTGAGCACTGACATTCATTAGCTACCAGCCACCCCATGTATCTTCATAATGAAAAAGTGTCAGTGGCTCATCGCTGTAAAGTTTTCATTTAAGGGCTGCTGCTCCTTTTGCCATGGTGATTGGAAAGAGGAGGAGGGAAAGAGCTGGCTCCAGCCAGCATTCCATCATCTTCACTGATGGATCTGTTGCTGGGAAGAAGATAAAAGTAATATAGTGCCACCGTTGAACGCTTTTTACATTGTCGTTGTGTCTTCCAGAGACCGGCACCTGCTACCCCTCTCACCATAATTTCCTCATCAAGACAGCAGGATTTGTTGCCAATGCTTCCATAGTGAAAAACAACTTCTCGAGGTGGATGGCTGTTCTCAGAAAGAAGGATAGAACAGGGCAGCAGTGGGGAAAAGTGCTCTCGGGCTCTGGATGAGTCTCCAAAGCTCCTGGGACAATTTAAAACCCCATTAAAGACTCTGCTGCAAATGCAGCCTCATGTCCAACTCTGTACAGGTGAGAGACAAATCCAAAATCTGATTCAACAGATTTTTCCTCTTTTAGGGACTTCCTCCTCCCCTGTGGTTACCATGGTAACAAATGCAGTGTGAAATCGCAAGTTTGCAAAATGTACAAAGTCAGCAAGCATCCTAAAAGCATGATTCCAGCTAAGGAAATGAGGCTACAGAGGGAGGTGAAGAGACAGACATGTTGACACATGGGACAGGCTGTGGAGAGGCAGATGGGTAGGAGAACAGAAGTTGAGGGAACAGGTCTAGCCCTCAGTTCCCAGAATATATTTGCACATGTCAGTACCTATATCTGCATCTGGACAACACATGAATACACATTACCTGACATGATTCTGCTATAGAGGGAGATGGGTGATTTTAGTCTCTTTTTAAAGAGCCATCAAAGCTTTGGGCCAGTTGCTTTTGGGAATTGTTAACTCATGAAAAGTAATGAAGAAACTCTGAAGGTTCCTTTTCCAGGGCATGGGACACAGTTCAGAGGAGTCTACTGCTCTGGGAAAACTCAAAGAACTCAGAACCCAAGTATCTGCTCCTTCAATCAGTCCTGCTCCTCAAAGTGACTCCTCTGAAAAGAATAGATCCCAACTTCTCTCCAACAATCCACACCCTCAATGTGTTCAGCTTCAGATCTTCTATCTTTCCTGATAAATCATTTTGAGTACTTTTGTACACTTGTTAGACCTTTAGGGCCAACTGATATCTGGAAGAGTTCTATGTTCTCCAATATGTTCTCAATAATATTCCAGTTGTGTGCTAAACTCCTGACTTCATTTGCACCTCTGCATACACATTGGCAAAAAGGGAGCCACACAGTTGTAAATGGGATGAGAGTTGAATGCAAAAATGATAAAATCACTTCTGCTTTACAACCTTGAAAATCCCATAGTCTGTAAGAGAGGTTGGAAGCTAGAGCAACTGAGAGTATGGTTTAGAGATAATGATGTTGAGAGTAACCAGAGGTGGAATTTGGCCTGTGGCACTTCATTACTAACAATGAATAAGTCACTAAGAAGTCATATCTAGATCTGAAAGTCTAGATATGACTTCTTAGTGACTTATTCAGATATAGGTACTGACATGGATATGGACCCAAACATGTTTTGTGGTAGTCATTACACTAGACTGGGGTTCTATTCCCAGCATTACACCTGAGCTGGTGTGTGACCTTGGGCATGTCACTTTACCTCTGTCTGCCTTTGTTTGTCTTCAGAGGGGTTGCCGTGTTAGTCTGCTTCAGCAAAAACAATGAGGACTCCTGTGGCACCTTAGAGACTCGCAGATTTATTTGGGGACAAGCTTTCATCCATGAAAGGCAGAAGGTAGCAGGCCTCTAGCCGGAAGAATCCTTCTCACCCAGGAAAGCTTGTGTCCAAATCCATTTGTTAGTCTGTAAGGTGCCACAGGACTCCTTGTTATTTTTGTTTGTCTCGTCTACTTAGTTTAGAAGCATCCCAGGACCATGACACTCTCTAATTAGGTGCAGATTCTGCTTCTGGCACTCTGGGGATCTGATCTCAGTTGGTGTCTCTGGGTATTACTGCAATACAAGTAATCTCCATATTCCATGAACTCCCTACAGAATTCCATACCCACTGGGTTTCACTGTATTTGACTCTCTGTGGCGTAGCCCAATACGGGACCCCACTTTTGGGGCAGTCATAGATAGCCATGCTTTCTATTTCCCTTAAATGATCTAGCCCAGTATCATGTTCATTCAGCCAATCGTACATCAGTATTTAATAGTACCTCTGTCCTAATTTGTTCCCCATGTCCAGTGGGCACTGCATGATCAGTTGAGCCCTATGTTAGAGATACTCCCATACCCAGAAGCACCACCATAGTCAGTGCTAGTCCCATATTTCCTCTGAGTTCATACCCAGCTGCACCTTATTAACCGTGTTAGTTCAAGTCCAATGCTGTACCCTGACTACAGAAGGTGGCATCCCCGTAGTTGGAAACAAAGCCTTTAAAAAAATCATATTAAGCATGGCGTGTGTTTCATGCTTCCTAAGCATTTTATCCTGCTGCAGAGGGTTGTAATTCCCCTGGCTGCTTTTGAATTTTATGTCACACTTTTAAATGGAGTTTGGTACATTCTTTACATGGCTTGTCAGGGGAGTTCTGCCAATAACCTCACAGCACCCAGGAACTAGGAGAGCACTGCAGACTCGACTTCGTTCCATGTCAAAATGAGTGAATATCACAAATGTAGATACTGGGAGGAAATCACTTAGCTAAACAGGCAACCCCTTCTTAGCAATATGGGATTTTCCTTCTCCAATCATACAACAAGTCTGCCTCATCTGCAGTTCTGCCTCAAGTAGCTGCTGGTAACTTGTCTTATTCTCCTCCGTACAGACAAATGACTTGTTAGGGCATTCTTAGGAGGGGATGAGACTATAATGGACAAAACCAAATTAAGGAAAAGTTAATGCTTGTGGTAAGGTCCTGTAGTAAATAACTTTAACAAATAGCAGGGATACGAGGAGTACTCACTTGTAGCATGTACAAGAGAAATTCAATAAAAACAGAAATACTATTGCAGAAAGGTTGCAAAGTCATCCTACCTTATTTTGAATGATAACACATAGGAACTCAAAAACCACAGAGAGAAAAAACAGGCTGCTCCATGAGGCAGGCAATTTGCCTCTCCTTGTTTAAGCTGGTTCTTTCCAGACTGGCTCTCTGCTGAATGACTCAAATTAATCTGGGTCACATGGCTTCCTTCAGACTTCCTTAGCCTGCAAACAGGACCAGGAAATCCTTCATTTTTAAACTGATCACTTGTCATTTTTAACCAATTTCCAATATATCCCATTTTCCAATTAGCTGCTGTATACTGTTCTGGAAAGTGACATTAGTCCAGGCCTGGTTGGGACTGCTGTGTTTATTGAATCTCCATAAATCCTGTTCCAGTGTGTTCAGTTTACAATAAAGGGGTGTTTTTTCTAGAGACTACCACAAAACATGGGTGAACAGCAATACACCTCCACCCTCCCCATCAATCCCCTTATCCTCTGTGCTTGGGGATATTTAATTATTTTTTTAATGCTGACGAGTGACAAACACAGTGAGAAATGCAGAGTGCATGAGAAGGCTCATAAAATCGTTTTCATATCTTTAATCAATCATGACTAGTATATCTGCCATACATTTCCCAAGTTTAAAATAGAATAGAGTCATACCCTCACATCATAATCTTTCTCCAGGCAGCTGTGCTCCTTACATCAGCACAATGACCCAAACAGGATGGCTGTATTAACAGATACGATCTATTCTTTAATGGAGCTCAGCGGCTGGGATTAGCTACCTGTAATGTAGTTTGGACTGTCAGCCACTATACCAAACTGCTAACATATTACAAGTTATAGCATCAATTCTTTCTAAGTGAAAAGGCATTTCAAATTCAAAACACTTCAAACCTAATAACGGCAAATTATCTTGATGGATCCCTTTCAGCTGGAAAAAACGTAGCAACAGGGAGAGAGAGAGATAGACATCCAATCAAAAAATTCATATCAATTCTTTTTCATCTACCTGGGACAGACTGAAGTAGACAAGTGGATCTGGATGTCAGGGAGGATGAGGAGGAGTGGAAACCTAAGAATGAATAGGAGAGGGAGCGAGTGAATTCCATTTGACTGTCCCAATGGGGACCTATTTCCAAGTCATCTATTTGGGAATGATATGGGTGGGGGCAGTATAGCATGGAGAGTGAATCCCCTTCCTAATAAGCAGTGTACAAGTATACAAGAATGATGTGAGAAACCCTAAGACAGTATGAACATGGAGCGTGAACTTACTCCAAATGCTAATGGAGAATAACCCTTCCCAGCTGAGTTTGAAGTCTGGTGGGGAAACAGTTTAAGGAAGGCTGAGACTGAAGGAGGGTGAGATTTTCAAGGCCACCTGGGAGATTCAGATGCTGAATTCCCATTAGAATTAATAGATATTGTGCATCAAAATCCTTTGGATGGCTTTTGAAAATGCCAGATTTGATGACCAAGATTTTCAAAATTGATTTGTGATGTTTTGGTGCCCAAAGAGGGTTCTTAAAAGGAGAATAAGGAGTAAATGCACAACACTTTCTGAAAATCAGGTCTTCCTCAGGCATTCAGCACTCCAAAATTGGGTAGCATCTGAAAACTTTGGCCAATGACCCCAGTCAACCCTAGTAAGAGTTCTGTCCCTCTATGACAGACCAAACACCTTCTGTCTTTCTGCAGTTTGGAGCCTATGGCTGAACACTGACAGAGCGAGTCATTGATGAGTTGGATGAAATAATCCATCACTTTTAAACCCAGCCTGTCTGAAAGCCTTTTGTGTTGTCAAGCTGAGTCATTTCTGATCATCTAAAAGATATCTTCTGAGAGACACCTACTTGATCCTTCAAAATAGTTACATACTCATCCTGCTATTCTCCCAAATTCATTGCTTAATCTCTGTCTCATGAACTGGCTGAGAAGCTGCTTACCATTAACAAATAGGGATAAAAGCCACACACACACACACACACACACACACACACACACACACACACACACGATGGTGAAAGATCTCCCTGAGGGAAAGAAAATGGACTAAAGACAAATTGAAAACAAGGCAGACACACTTATAGTCAGATTTCCCTTTTAGCACATTTTTGAAGAAATCCTTGCAACCAAAGTCTTGGCGACAGTTGGATTTCTGGCGCAAGTCAGAAGCCCAAGGGAAAGAGGGCACTCCACCACCTGTCAGAAGGAATTGCAAAAGCAAAACAATATGTAATCAGAAAACAGTGTGGATTAGTCATTCGAGACTGCTGCATTAGTCATATAATAGCTGCACACATTGGTGGCTGAAGGCAAAATTTGACCTTAGCTTACATTATCATACTAAACAGGATGCCTCTCTTTGGGGAAATGGGGAAAAAGGATATAGTGGAATTAAAGCAAACATGAGGAATGGGGCTTGGATGACTACAGTGCAGGGGAAAAAAGACTAATATTTATAGTGTCCGAGGGTGGTGGTGGTTGTTTTGTTTTTTTTGGAGGGGGGCAATCAGGAAATCAGGACTCCTTTGCATTAGTGCTGTACAAACATAGAACCAAAGGCATGTACAATCCTCATATAAAACAAGAGAGAGTAGGTGGATACAACAAAGAGATAAGGAATACAAGGGGGTGGAAAGGAAATGAGGGATTTCATTTCCAAAGGTACTGATACCCATCAGAGTTCAGCTGGAGTTGTAGGGGCTCTGCGTCTCTGACGACAGGCTCTCCTTGGTCATTCAGGGTGAAGTTCATCCACATACAGAAGGTGAGCATCTACGCACTGTTTGAGCCAGAATAGGAGAGAGGTTGATGTAGAAGCCTTGTGTGGTTTCTCTCTAGGTGGGTAAATTTCATGTTTAGTGCTCACTCTGCTTCAGCAGCTGGAGTCACACACTGATATGAATGGGATGAGGCTTAAGAACCACAGGACTGCTCATTGTTCCTTAGTGATGTTTGTGTGCTGCTCATTTTGGGTTTGTATCATGTTTTGTATTCTACATTTGGGCTTTGGCAAACTGCAAGGAAGGGGAAGCATGAGTTCAGCTTGTGATCTCCACAATAAAGCTCGGTGGGAACTACACTTCCTGGTCTGTGGGAAATTTCAAAAATTCACTTCTTTTTTCTATTCTGAACGAACACACAAAAATAGTTGAAAATTCCCATGAAACAAAATCCTCACTTCCATCTCAAAGAAAAGAATTCATTTTGGGAGGATCAAAATATTTAATTTTCAATAAAATTTGAAACAGTTTATTCTGATTTTGTCCCTTTAAAAATTATTTTGAATAGAAAACAATGGATTTCACTTTGAAATACAATCACCTAAATGTTCCATTCCAAAAAGTTCAACATTATGAAAATGCTTCATTTCAGGGTCCCTGCTACCTCCTCCAAAACTTCAGCAAAACCAATGCTTTTAAAGCTTTTGATAGAGACAATATTTTTTGTCCAAAACCCATTTCAGTGAAACATTTCTGAGCAGATTCAACAGGGGCCGACATCCATTTGTACACAAAGATAATTTGGTGGGTTAAGTCCAAAAGAGGAGGGATCATTGGCCTTTTCTCAGACCACCTTGCTTCGGCACTGAGGAAGATTTAGCACATTCGGATATCCCTTTCCTCCACAGCTCCAATCTTACACCTCCTCACAGTGCATGTTAAATGAACATCCTGGCATCTCATAATGGAGACAGGAAATTAATTCCTCATAAAGGTTTTTTTTTCCTCCCCTCTTATTAAGGCTCTCGAGTATTGTCACCAGCCCCTTGGGCTTTCACATGCCTTAACGGTGCATGTCGGCAGATTCATTTCCTCGACACCATTACTTGATGGATTATGCCCATTAATAATCTTCATATCGGAGAAGAATGGTTTCCGGGCATTAGAGAGTCCCAGTTAGCACTGCTTGGACAGTGTAACCCTAACCTAGCTGAGCAAGGAGTTGGAGAAGTTGAGACACAAAATGGGAAAGGATTGGTGTGTCTCCTCTTTTACTTTGCAACAGGTTCCCTTACAGGTGTCTGACTTCGCAGACAATCACTCATATAGATAATGCTCATTCTGAGAGATGAGGCCCTGATCTTGTCATCACTGAAGCCAATGAGAGTTTTGCCATTAACTTTAATAGGGCAGGAACTTGCTTCTAGGCCCCAGTCCTGGAAAGATTTATGGCCCTGTAAGTATTGCCATTAACTACAGTGCTTAAATTTAAGCATATGTGCAAGACTTTATAGGATTTGGGCCTTCCCATGTGTATCTTTAATATCTTTACATCGGACAACAACCCTCTTCCTTGTGGTATCTTACCAACTTTGGATGTGATAGCCAAATCTCTGATGGGCCTTGGAGATTCGTTGAAGTCCTCCAAGTGAATGGAAAATTTAGATGACTTCCTTACCTCTTTTCTGCACACTGCTAACTCACCTCTCTTGTGGATGGCAAGAATAATTCTGAAGGGCAATCTTTTTGCCACTAAAGTGGGGATAATAGCACACAATCGTGCACACACACGCACATACACACAGAGTGTTTTTTAAATGTCCTGCTTTTCCAATTTTACAAGGTCTTTGTCTCAGCATTTTTATCGACTGTGTGAATGAGACCCAGATCGTACAATATTATATGGATTTTTTATTAGGTGTCCAATGAATATACCCAATTTATTTGTGAGGAATTAAATGAAAACAAAGAGATTTATGTTTATGGAAGTTAACTCAAATTCCTTTTACCCTTTTTAATTCAAAATTTCAAGATGCAACTACTGCTTAGCCAGTCAGTCCTCAGCCTGTATCAGGGCTTGGGATTTTTCTGTACTAAGTGCAGGACTCTGCACTTGTCCTTTTTAAACCTCATCAGATTCCTTTTGGCCCAAACCTCCAATTTGTCTAGGTCACTCTGGATACTATCGCTGCCCTCCACTGATCTCCCCCTATTTTAGTGTCATCTGTGAATTTGCTGAGGGTGCAGTCCATCCCCTCATCCCTGCTCTCCCCAGGCCACTCCAGAGCCCAGCCCACCTCCCTACCTTCAGTGGGTCCTTTATCCTCCATTGGCCATCTGGTTAAACCCACGGGAGGTGGGGGAAGGGGGACGGGATGGGGGACAGGACTTGGGCTGCTGAAGGGGGGGTCATTAATAAAGATTTTGAACAAAACCAGCACCAGTACCACCCATTGGAGTATTCCACTTGATACCAACCACCAACCAGACATCGAGCCGTTGATTACTACTCATTGAGCCTGACCATCTAGCCAGCTTTCTCTCCACCTCACAGTTCAGTTATCCAATCCATACTTTAACTTGCTGGCAAGAGTACTGTTCCTGATATCTGAATGCCTGGAATTTTCCTCAGATTCATGCAGTGGTATGGCGGAGGCAATATTGTGAGCTTGGTTACCCTGGCAGCAATTGGTACAGCAAGCAGAGGCTATGTGAATTGGTTTTTTACTGTGCACTCTTGCTTTATTAACTTGAGGGAAAGTTATTTTTTAAGGTCTGCTTTAATAGTTTCTGTGAGCACAGGATCTGTAATTGCAAGGGGAGGAGGTTTTTCCGCTTCTTTCTGACCTGTCGCCAGGCCAAAATCAATTTGGGAGTAGAAAAGGCTGATTGTATGTCTCTGCCCTTCAATGTATTTACTGCCACTAGCTTTGATCTACATCCTCCCCACAAACTTCTCCTTTTGTGGCTTCTTCTTTCTCCCTCTGTTTAACCCACTGTACATTCATCTCCCTACTGGCTTTACCCCTAAAGGTTTTTCACATCAGGGCCAAATCAAAATAATATGGCCTGATTCACAGAACCCTCCCTCTGTGAAGGCCCTGGCTGCCTTCTCACCGAATGAGATCAGAGGGAAGACAAACAGCTCAGTAATAGAAAATACTTTCTAGCAAGTGTCTGAGAGACTGTAAATTTGTGTGAGAAATGGGTAACAGGTAACAGGCAGCGCTGTTCACCCTCTGTGTAAGATGGAGTCTTCGCCGTGACTTCTACAACTAGCACTAGGAGTTACAGCATGTACACAAAAACATTGCAGGAGGTACCATATCTCATGCTTCCAGTCACAAATCCACAGTTGGGATACAGGAAAAACCTTCCCCTTTTCTCCCACTCCCCACTGCTTGTGCTCTGCCAATACCTACCCCAAAGGGTACAATGAGCCATCACTAGGGCTGCGTCTAGACTACATTCCTCTTTCGAAAGTGGAATGTAAATGAAAACAATGAAAAATGCAAACAAAGTGCAGATTTACAAATCTCATGCTTCATTTGCATAATTGCATCCAATCACTTTTTCGAAAAAGGTTTTTCCAAAAAAAAAAAAAAAAAGCAGTTTAGACATGGTTCTTTTGAGAAAAAAAAAACCCTTTGTCGAAAGAACCCTTATTCCTGAAAAAATGAGGTTTATGGGGTTTGTAAATGAGATTTGTAAATCTGCACTTCATTTGCATTTTCGATTGCCTTCATTTTCATTCTTCTTTCGAAAGAGGAATGTAGTCTAAATGCAGCCTAGGTGTGTGGTGCTTTTGGTAAGATGTGTGTGTTTGTGGAAGGGAAGAAGGTCCATCCTGTGAAGCATCCAGAATTGGACTCTGGCACCTCCAGTGTGGACCAGTGCAGTGTACTTTGTGTTAAAGCCCGTTGTGGGCTCATGCAGTAGTTTTGTTTACAGTGTCATACAATCATCATCCCTCTTTTGTCAGAGCAAAGAATGGGAAGGACTCTTCCCATGCAGAGATGGTCCCTCTCTCTAGAACTTCCTTCCTGTGCTCTTTTCAAATTATGCATCTGTTTATGGGTTAATTTGCTCATTAAGTTCCTAACCTTTAGTAGTCTGGCCTACTAATCTGGCACACACTAGATCATTAGGCCTTTCTTTGGGCTATCTAATTGGTGCTAAAAGTGACCAGAGTGCTGTGTAAAGCACTGTCTTTCAGCACTCTCCCATATCCCCATGAATTCACCTTCTATTCAGCACATTTCTAAAGCTTAAAGATAGCCCTGATCTCCCCACCTGTCTCTTGGACTTGGTGTGAGACAAACCTTCCATCTGTGAGTTCTCCCTCGCTAGCCAATCGCTTGAGGGTGAAGGATGTGGGGGAAAAATATGAAATTAAAGAATCCCTCATCTATCAGATCACAATAACCCTTGACTAATCCATCACACTCTATAAGACACTGCAGGAGTGGGATGGAGCTTTGTGTGTGATAAATGAAGGGTGAGACAGAAAGCGATGGAAGATAGCGAAGAGAGAAAGGAAACGAGGACTTAAACGGTACACAGCAAAGAGAAAGAGAACTGCGTGCAGTCTACAGCCTTGAGATCCTGGGAGATTTTCACTAATGGTCTCCGCAAGTCTTATTATTTCATACATATTCTCACATCTCTGACAAAGATATTGCATAAATCACTTCTCCTTGTCCCGGGCTGACCTCTTAACCTCCAAGAGATAATGAGGCACTGCACCTAGCATCTCCTAATGCTGCCAAGATCTTTATCAAAGGACATTAATTCTCCATGATAACATCTCTATTTATTAATTCAAATTCCTTTAATCCTTCCCCAGCCTCCACTCAGCAGGCTGCCTTCACTTTTATTGCTAAAATTTCCTTGGAATTAGGAAAATTGGCGGACTATCCCCAGAAGGTGATTATCATTGGGAACTGAAGTCTAAGTGTTCCTCTTGGCACTGGCAATCGCCTCCATGCTCAGATTTGCTTTTCAACTCATTACTGTTGGCAGGGGCTGCATTCTAGCAGAGGTGCTTGAGGGTTTGTATTTTCCATACCATCCGGCAAATCATTTGTCATGGGTAATTTATTCGGCACATTTTGCATTTGGGTGGGGGGTTATCTTTGCCAGTTTCCTGAGAGCAGATTGTGATTTCCCAAATGCATGTGATTTGGAAGAATTTGCCAGGTAGTGCTGGAGGATAATTCTTGGGCTATAGGTGGGCGCATTTGGAGAATCCTCAACTCAAGTTGTTCCATTTGAGCATTGGGTGCACCAGGGATTTTGTCTCTGAGGGCCAGACTTCCAGCTGGTATAGATGAGTTGAGGGTCACTGCAGTCAGTGGAGTTATGGCAGTTTACACCAGTGGAGAATCTGGCCTCTAGTGTACAAATTCCAAGGGTGCCAGTAATCTGGGGGAAGAAATATTAAGCTCCCATAAAAAGGACAACAAAGGTACAAGGGAGCAGGCATATACATAAGCTCCCTTCTCCTACAAATACCAGAGATTAGCGGATGCTATGGGAGCTTGCCAGTGACTACATGGTTCCGTAGCACCTCCTTACATCCAGTCGTGGCACTGAAGGGTTCCTAGGCTTTAGCCCCCTGGTGAGCTCTACCTTACCCAGTCGTGGCTTGTCAGATCCCATTAATGCAGAATCCAGTCCCTTTGGAAGAAGCTCAGTTAAACAGTCTAATTCAACAACCTGGAGCAAATTTGGCTTCTGCCTCTTGGGCTATTCATGCTCCTGCCTGCAGCATCTTCTCAGAGTTTCCCATGCTGCTGTCACTTCTGAGGCTCCCAGCAGCCTCTCTCGGGGATCTCCCTGCTATTTCAGGGCATCCCTTCCCTACTGCTTATGGTTCTCTGCTGTTTGCATTTCACTGGGCCCTTCCTGGAGACAGGGATCTCCTTTCAGTAGCACTTCCTCAAACAGCCCTTCCCCCTCCCCACCCTTGACATAGCTCTCAGCTCTTCACCTAATCCTCTCTCTGATCCCTCTCAGCCCCCTGAGTCCTTACAGTTCCCATCATAGTCAGCTGGGGGAATAGATCTCTAGCCTGAGGCCAGGCTGAGCCTGGCTGGCAGGCAGTGACAGTAGGCAAAATCTGTAGTAGGGCTGCAAGCAGAGATGGAGCATAGAGGAGGTGGGTAGGAGACCTATGTGTGTTGGGAGCGGGGGAGGAAATACCAGCCTGCGGTATTTATCTGTGCCTCTGCAGGTACAAGGATCACTGCTCCCATTGGCCCAGAATTGTGAGATGCAGCCAACAGGAGCTCGGAGCCCCCATACCTGTGGAGGTGCAAGTAAATACGGTGCTGAGGGGCCCTTCCAGGGGCTAACCTTGGCAGACCGAATCCAGCCTACAGGCCGGTATTTGCCCACCCCTGCTTAAGAGACAGGCAGGAGAATAGGGAATCCCAGGAAAGGAGTAAGGATTGTCTGCACTGATCAGTGGCAGTTCATCTAGGAGCAGATGGAGCAAGAGGCCCTGGTGAAGAAGATGAAGAGGGATTTAGAGAAGAGGACCAGACATTCATTTATTTTCTTCGGGTACAAAGCTGTAGAGCCCAGCAGGGAACAGATTTTTTGAGCTAAAGGAGAATTCTTAGTATTGCCAAATTTCCTGTGCTGGGATGGAACACAACATTCTCCAACCAGTTCCAACCTCCCACGTAAAACACTGGACTGGGAGACCGCTCTTGGTTCATTTCAACCTTTGCCACAAAATCCCTGTTTGTGCTTAGGCAAATCTCTGTGTGCCTCAATTCCTCATCTGTAAAATGGGGATTATGATACTTCACTTGGCTCTTTTTCAGGGCAGGAACAATCTCCAGTTTCTGTACCACTGATGTGGTTTCTAGTTGCTGCAGCAATACTACTAATAAAAATTAGGCAATGAAGAAAGCATGTTTTTCTCTTATCGCTGTGCATTATGTCCCATAAGATACTTATCACTTGCTTACCTGACAGCTAGAGGTGGAGAATCAAGATAAAAAACAGAATATCTGAACTCTAGCTTGTCATGTGACTAGATCGTTTTTGCTCTGGGGCCTTTCTCCTCTCTCAATTTAAGCATACCTCCTGTTGACGTCAATGGATTTTTTTTTCTTTTGAAATTAGGGGTGAGAGAAAACCCCCACAAGACTGCAGTTCTACAACCTTTTCCTTCCTTGTCCATCAACTGCTGAGTAAGCGTGACCTTGTTTTCATTAGACAAATGCCTTGTGAGTGAATGCAGGATGTTGAATGGAAACAATGGTAGTTAAGGCAAGGAATTCTGAGATAAACTGTGGTCCAGTTTTCAACTCCACAGAGATAATTGTTCAATATCATATTGAACCTGCCATTTTAATGAGTTTGTACACAAAAGACAACAAACCTTTGCCTCAAATTCAAACACAACTTTTTCTGAGGTTCCAAATATTCAGTGAACTACTTGTTTTATTACTACACTTCTCCATGTGTCCAGTTTCATTTAAAAGGCTGCATAAGAAAGCAAGCCTTGGAAGCTGAAACACCATCAGAAACATCTGTTCTCATGAGACACCCAGCCCAGTTTTGCAAATTCAAGAGATTTGGATAATTGAGCATTCTTGTATGCCTAGATATGTGCAATCAAATCCGCAAACACCGGAGGTTTGTTTTTACAATTGTTGGTATACTATGAGTTGTAACAACACTGATCAATGAAAATCCTCTAGTCTGGGCCATTGTATGTTGGTGCTAGATCTCAATGTATATCAATTTTTGAAATACTGGGACTGATTATCCTTTCACTCACACCATTTAGCTTATATTGCCTTCCGAAGAGTAACTCCTGCTGGAGGAATTCATTGACTAAAAGTGAATTTCTGTGGATAAAAGACACTTCCCCCTTGATGTGGGACTGGAGGTGTTTGTGTTTTCACTATGCTGGAGTTTGTCCTTGGTGTGAGATATAAGAGCAAAATTCACCTCTTTGGCAGATGGAAAGATGGCTGGGTCATGTGTGGGGGGCTGAACACAAATGTCACCTGCCTGAACTAAAGATCCAGATGGCTAAAATGTCTGTTTGTGACTTAGCCACTAGAGAGGGACACTGTCGGGGACATTAGTCACTTATTTCTCCTGTTGATTGTAAATTATGACAGTGATTCTGCAACCACAGCACACAATGAGAAATACAAGCTCATAGACATTACTCTGTGTGAGAAAGGGGTGCACAACTGGTCACCTACATTTTTCATTGGTTTTGCCAAAAGAACCAGAAGCCTTTTTTTGCCATAGGCATCTATAAAGTAAATGATGCTATCTGCGTGTGTGTGTGTGTGTATGTGTGCACGTCTCCGTGTAGCTGTGTCTACATCTGAGTCTCCATGTGTGTGCCTGCGTGTTTGTCTTGACTGAGTGAATCACTCTATCTGCTGTAGTGTAAAACAGCAAACATTAGTAAAACTGATAATAAGCCTAGTGTTGGTGATTCAACCAAAGCAAGCACATCTGTCACTGAGGAACAGGCTGCCAGGTTTTTCATCAAGGGAAATACAATTGAATAATAATGTAGTAAAAGGTAAAGCAGCTTCAGCAGAGCTTTCTGCCAAATGAAACCAAGCAATGAATAAATAGATAGATAAATAAAAGTGATACCAACACAAAACGTAGCACTCTCCCCACTACCCCCAAATACGAATTCCCTAACCATGGGCACGGGGTGGCTAAACCACCGCACACCTGCAGCATGAGTGCCTGATTTGGATGGTGGGGAGAGTGAACGTGGGTGGGTGGGAGAGCAGCCAGGGTGCCAGCAAGATCCCGGTTCTGGGAACACGAAATCTTCTCCATGCCAATAACAGAAAAAGAAACTGGATGGGAGGGGGAAGTGCTTTCAAATGCCCGATTCTCCAGTGCCACCTGGTCACTTTGCAATGCTCTGGCAGGGACAAGCAGCCATAGTTCTGCCTCGCTTATATAGGAAAACCCTCTACCCCATCCCGCCTCTTGGGGCTCCGACCTGGGGAAGAGGGCCCATAACTGAGGTGAATAGAGACTAGTTGGGCAGATTCCTCCAGTGGTGCAGTGGGGAAGGTATTTGCCTCCTGAGCAAGAAGTTGAAGGCTTGAAATCCCCATCCAGCATAGGGTTATTTTCCTCCCATGAGCAGAGTGAATTTTGTATTGTGCACCTGTATTGAACTCATGTGCACTTGTTTGGATGTGTGCCATTTTGGCACCCAACTTATTAATAAATATCTTATAAACCTCTCCATTTTCCCTCTGCTGCCATGTCTCCCAGCCTCCCCGCAACCCATCTGCTCCCCTGATGCCTTCTGCCCCCACCCTTCACCCTCGTCTGCTGTCCTGGCTCCTGCCCTTCTCACTCCCCTCAGTCCTTTGGGAACTTGCCTCTCTCCCCATCCTCCATGACCCCTGCCCCAGCCCATTTCTTACTTCTACCCACTTGTCCTGCGTCTGTCATCTGTCCTCTGTTGCCCATCCCTCCCTTTCACATGTCTGCCCTTCTGCTTCACCCCCACAATCCCCTGGCACCTGCACCTTCCCT
>JANRFK010000975.1:6574342-6585965 GCA_030068395.1 Apalone spinifera | reverse complement strand
CTGGAAATGTGCCGCCCCAAGCACGTGCTTGATTTGCTGGTGCCTAGAGCCAGCTCTGTACCTTATGGACCTCCTCATGAGTCATTGCCAGGGTTGGAACCTTTAGACCCACCACACTGGCCTCTTCTACTTGAGTTAGCAGAATAAATTGATACTTGTGGTAAATTGTGAGCTTCAGTGTGTACCAGCATTGTAAGAGGGCTGAGACATTTTGACAGTGGGTTTCACTACTTCTGATGAATGGTGATAAGTGCTGATGATGACTGCTGATAAATGGTGAAACTCAGGAATCTTGGGATCCTGTCCAGACTCTGGAGAGGTATGTGCAGTAGCAGTTATACACCTTCTCCCTATTTCCTCCAGACTTCTGCCATGTCCCTATCCCAGTTCTGTCCAGTCTCAATTTTCCCTGTTTCAGTCTTTGTCTCAGTCTCTTTACTCATCCAGCATCATTTCTCCCCAGAGCATGTCTACACCACACGGTTATAGACAAAATAAGGTACACAACTTCAGCTACATCAATTGCCTAGCTTAAGTTGAAATAGCTTAATTTGGCTTTTGGTGCTGTCTACACTGTAGGAAGTTTGAAGAAGAGAACTCTTCTTCCAACTTTCTTTACACCTCGTACAATGAGGGTTATAGGTGTCGAAGTAAGAAGTCCTCCAGCTGAACTTCATTTTGACATTATGTTGAAATAACTGCTTGTAGTGTAGATGCAGACTATGTTATTTTGGAATGACGTCAGTTATTCCGAGATTATGTTGCTGTGTAGTAGATGTACTCCTGCAGTCTAACTCCTTGTGCAGTTTCTCTGTGTTCACTGAACATTGAATATATGGGATTTTTAGCTCCTAAACTCAAAAGAAGTATCTACTGGGCATGTTCAAACTACAGAGATTTTTAGTTTATAACTTGGCCTAATATGGGTGGATTTTCACCAAGACAATAAAAGGCATTTCCCTCAGTCAACTCCACCCTCACCAAATTCCAAAGTCTTTCTCCAAAGCATGGGGGAGCTAGAATGTCTCAAAGACAATTCTCATCAGATTTTTTAAATATTTTAAGAAGATATTTTCCCTAGCCTTGTCCTCAGAAATGGCTGAACTGTTTTGGCCAAAATGTTCCAAAAACAAAATCCTGCCCCAAACATCCAAAATGGAAAAGTTCATCCCAAATGGTTACAGTCTGACACAGTGGTAAGCAACTAAAAATGGAGTCTTATATTGTCAAGTTTTGGACAATCTTAATCATAGGTGATGCTACCAGCCTGGCCTATAATATGAAGCTTATCTAAAACTAATGTGCAAATCCATGTATCTATGGAATCTTCAGAGTTAACTATGGCTAACTATCATTGATTTCAAAGGAGCTACATCAAATTGTGGTTGCCCCCTAGTTCCTGCAGTTCTAGCTATCCTATCATCTAGCTATTTTACTGGGGGCAAGTAAATGAGCCGTTCAATGTCTCAGTTTACCCGTATTTTCCTACCTTAGAGGCGTGCCATGAGAATTATGGATGGCATACTGTCTGGTGTCCCCCGTAATTGAGATCTGAAAAATTATTTTACTATATCAGATGGCAATATTAATTGCCTCCTCTTTGTTGTGTTTCAGCTTAAGGAACTGTGGGCTCAATTTTTTTTTGAAAAGTTCAGCAATTTAAAACCAAACATTTTCAAACCAGAAAGACAGAAAGAAAGAGAGAATGTCACAACACCACATGTTCTCTCTATAAAATACCAGGGTCAGCTGTCATTTTATGTTAGAATGAGATATTACCTGAGGATTCTGTCAGCCCACAGGTAAGATGCAGTTATGACTTGGCATATGCCTAGGAGCGTTTTTTTATGGTGCTGATGGTAGGCGGTGGGTGTAGTTCACAATTAATTGTGCCCAGAAGTTCAATCATAATTCAGATTATACCAATTATGAAGAATTGTTCCTGCTGCTTTCTGCCAATGAGTCAGTTAGCTAGAAACAAAGCATTTACCTTTTAGACCCCTGCTTGCTGTTTTATATAATTAGAGCAGAGGTTCTCAAACTTCTTTAATCACATCCCCCTTTTTTGTGTCCATATGGGTTTATGCCCTGTTCCCCTGCCACACAAGTACATGTACCAATAAAAATCAACTCTATTGAAACAGTAAAGCATTGATTCAAACAGAGCCATTTAGGCATAGATTAAGGTAAATGTTAAGTGTGATACTGCTTACAGTATTGCCACCCTTACTTCTGTTCTGCTAAGAGCTGGGCACCCCGCCAGCTGCTGCTGTTTTCCAGCCACCCAGCTCAGCAGCAGTACAGAAGTAAGGGCAGTGTGTGGAATACACTGCTGTATGAACACATCTGTGGAATGTGCTCTTTGCCCTGAACAACACACAAAAAATGTGCAATTTTTTAGCAATATAAGTAAACCCCTACTGACACATCTGGAGGAATCAGCTGTGCTAGTTATTCATTATTGTGGATGAAATGTGCACAGTAAGGATTTCCCCCCCTAAATCTTCTCATGGCCTCCTAGAATACATTCTGTGCTTGTTTTTAGGTCAGCTCCTCCCAGTCTGAGAACCTCTGGATTAGCAGATACTCTGTTTTGTAGCCCTCCAATGTCCACTCCAAACTTCAGGCATCTATCTCATTACTGCTTTTGATGGCAAAGTACCTAGAAAGGATTTTGATCTCCATTGAACTAGGTGCTGTAAGGACCAGCACTCAAGAGAGTCCTTGTTCTGAAGATTTTATGCTAAAAAAGACGAGACCAAAAAATGGGGTGGTATGTGGGAAATGCATGCAACATACAGACAAAGTGATCATAGCCCTCAAATGTATTGTTTCCTCCCCTTTAGGTATTCTGATGGAAAGTCTGACCATTTAAAAGTGTGCGTGTGTACATGTGGGGCCACGTGTTCCCTATGCCTTAGTTGTAGGGACTTTTGTTCCACAGTATTGAAAAATCAAACAGATTCCCCCCACAAACTGAGAGTGAGAAAGGAAGGTGTCCACGCAGCTGATAGGTGATAGTCTGTCATCATTTACTCTGTGTACTGAGCATGAGGAGGAAAAATGCAGACTCAATGATTTCAGCAAAACTACCAACACAGCAAGAAAAGCGGGCAGACTGATTGCTTGGATAGACTCCCTTTTAGTAACAAGATCTATAGCAGCACAGGTTTCTGTTTGTTGTGTGGTTTTAAAAGGAATGCATTTTTGCTGCAGATTAAGTAGAATAGGAATGTTTTGCTTCCCCTAACTCTTTCTTCCCCCTAGCTGAGAGGGTCTCTTATACCGGAGAGGAGGAATAAGCTTACTTTTATGCTCCAAATTGCAGAAAGCAGCTTTCAATTTAGAAACAGCTGCTAGCAATGTCTCAAGACCTGTGTGGCAAGAGGATTTTGCAATATAAGTATGTGATTGTAGGTTGTGTTTATAGCAAAGGCATAGGGCTGAAAATTCTCATTGGCTCCTAGGAATTTTTGAATCAGGCCTAATGTCCCCCTCCTCCTTCCATCTCAAGAAATCCCATGATGAACGAGGGCTGAAGACTGTGAAATTTTTATGCTGTTCCTCAATTATAATTCCGCCACTGCATTCAGTTTCAGCCCCGTCCTCTCCTGCCCAGATAGCTGAGAATTTCTTCTTTCACTTTTGCATCTCCACCACACAGAACAAGATGCATTGCACTGCAGCCAAATTAGTTATTGTTCATTAATGGGAGCATTGTCACTGGTAATACTGACAGTTGCCCGTCCCAATGTCCACAGACAGCTCCATGATCCACTGCATGTAGTTAGTTCCCACCATGGGTGTCTCCCATAGGACAAAGGAGAATGTCCCATCTCTAAGAACAATGGACAACTCCATAAAAGCAACAAGAATGATTAGAGGTATGGAATGGCTGCCATATTACTGAGCATGGTACTTTTCAACTTAGGCCATGTCTACACTGCAAAGATTTCTGGGACTCTGCTGCGTCCAGAGAATACATCTGATCTTCTGAAATTTTTTTAGGAAAAGCAGACGTGCTTTTTGAGCATAACTATAAACCTTGTTTTACAAGGAAGAAGGGATGTTCCGAAAAAGGGGTTTTCCCAACATTTGACCCGGTGTAGACAGGCCAAATGTCGGAAAAACCTCTTCCAAAAAAAGAAGTAGAAAAAGCTACGCAAATTGCAATTCGCAATTTGCGTAGCTTTTTCCGGAAGAGCAGTACAGTGGAGACATAGCCTTAGAAAAGAGAAGAGTAAGGGAGAGATGTGATAGGAGTCTATAAAATCATGACAGGTATGGAGAAAGTAAATAAGGACAGGGTTTTTTTACTTGGTCCCATAACACAAGAACTAGGGGCCACCAAATGAAATTAATAGGTAGCAAGTTTAAAACAAAAAAAATTAAATATTTCTTCATTCAATATATAGTCAACCTGTGGAACTCCTTGCCAGAAGATGTTGTGAAGACCAGGATTTTAACAGGTTTCAAAAAGAGCCAGATGATTCATGGAAGATAGGACCATCAGTGGCTATTAGCCAGGATGGGCAGGATTAGTATTCCTAGATTCTGTTTGTCAGAAACTGGGAATGGGTGAGGTGGGATGGATCACATGCTGGTTACCTTTTCTGTTTATTCCCTCTGGGGCACCTATTCCCTCAGGGTCACTATCAGAAGACAGGATACTAGGCTCGATGGACCTTTGGTCTGAGCTAGTATGGCCATTCTTATATTCTTTGGTCCAAAGACTTTCTTCTGCACTTCCTCCTTTAAAAAACATGTACTTAACAGCACTTTCTGGACAAGATGTCTCACACACATGCTCAGCAGGCATCTCCTGTCAAAGACAAGACCATTTCCCACATATGGAAAATTCCTTTGAGAGAAGGGGATCACAAGCAAGTCCGGTGTGGTATTTGCTGATCAATGTGTTGATTGAATACTGCTCTAAGGAAACCATTTGCTTATTTTCTTAACGCATGGAAATCCATCTTTGCCAATAGTTATTCATTCAGGAGAGAAAAAAATAGCTATTGCACCATGGTGAGTGACATTAACAATAACAGGCTACATGCCATGCCTTTTATCTGCATAGATCCCAAAGTACATTACAAATTCTCTCTATTAGGATGACTTTACCAATGAATTACATTTACCTCTGTACTGAAATACAGTTACAATTTCTGTATCCACCACATAACAAAACTGATTATAAAAAAGTAAGAGAACTATTTATTTCTTGAATTGAAACAATGAGGGAAATATTTGAAAGATAGAAAACAATTCCTGTTCTTGAAATTCAGCTAGAACATCAGTATTAACACACCCTAGCCTTACCTAAAACGTCACCAGATCACTAATTATTCTAAGTCTGCATTGCCATGTCTGTTATGGTAGAGGAGAGAGCAGCTCAGCGGAGGTTAGCCTAAAGGGGATTCTTCTTTGAATTTTCCTGATACAGATAAACTTTGTCCTCCTTGGCTCACTTGTTCCCCAAATGACTATCATAGCCTGTGCTGCTCACTGAACAACCCTGAATCTCCTTAAGTTCCAGCCTGGATTCAACCACCATGGAATGGACTGATAGCTGCTCTACATTTGGGACCTAAATCTGGCTATTTCCAACACCACAGTGATTGCTGTGGTGGATACTGGATAAGCATTAACTCACAGATAAAAAAAACATGCCCTTCGGAAACACCAGTCACTTCCTGGAAGGCCTTCTGGGTTGTCTTCCCTAGGAACTGACCTGGCTTGCCCTTCTATGACTTATGAGCACTGCTGACAGAACAGTCTGAAATAAGGCTGCAGAGAACATAACTTTTACCTTATGTGAAGTATAATTAAAATCTAAAATGATATGTTTCCCCAGTAGCAACATTTCTAGTATATTAAACCTGTACAGTGGCTAATGAAGAAACATTTAGGATTCCTCACAACTTTTATGAGAGAATATCAGCAAAACAAAAATACTCTTGGTAATGAATGGGATATGGAAGAATGAATAAAATGTATTTGTATCGCTATACAATAAACTATACAATAAAGTGATTTTTGCTCATAATAAAGTCTTAGGTCCTGATATGACTGAGCATTTACCCATAGGCTCAATGCTAGTGATTAAGTTCATTGCTTTATGGCAAAGCACCTAAACATGTCCCTGGAGACACAGGATGGTCTAGTAGTTGAGGCAGTATACTAGAAAGAAAACTGGGCTTAATTTCCAGCTCTGACACTGACTTCCAGTGTGACCTTGAGCAAATCCTTTCAAAAGGGAACCATAAAAGGTGTATCAGTCCCAACTTTGTCTCTACTGTGATTCTCAAAACTCCTGGTGACCTCTCAGGTTTCTAAGCCCACGCAGCATTTAAGAGTTTTGGAGTAAAAGTTCCATAGGTAACTACTGTATGCTGCTGCCCACGTGCACTGTGACTGCAATGATTCTGTGAGGAGATACATGCATCCACTCAATATTGAGAGAATGGGAATGACTCTTCAGGAGCCCCATATCTAAATATCCCATAGCTGTGTGGTTGGAGCACACTTGTGAGAGGCAGAAAACCCTGCTCAAATCATTTCATCCATTCCAGCTAAGTGGGGAAGTGAACCTTGACCAACCATTAGCCTAAGTGAACACACTAACCACTGGACTAAACAACCTCCTCCAGGCACCTCATTCTTACTCCTGCTGCCATTTTGGGTGAAACAAGGCAGCCACTTAATTCATTCCCTCAAAAAGCAGGTAGGCACCTAAGCCACCAGGTGAGAGGTTCCACTTCAGGCACACCCCTCCATAAGCAGACAGGACTTGGCAACCAATCTCTGGTCAAAATCTTCCATTAGTAGTTGCATGGCTCCCTGTCTAGTGTGTTGGCTTTTATGGATTGCAACCTTAGGCACCTCTCTGCCCTCATTCATTATACAAGGAGCCTAGTCATTGTGGGTACGTCTACATTGCATGCTTATTTCTAAATAAGCTGTTCCGTAAGAAATACTCCAAAATAGCTTATTTCAAAATAGTGATCTACACTACAGGGAAGTCTCAAAATTAGTCTGAGGCAGACTTCCCTAATTTGGAGGTGGTACCTTGATTTTGAGCCCCAGGAGGCATTGGGTGGTAATTACTTTGAATGGCCCTAGGGAGGAGCTATTTTGAAATAGCAGCAGTGGAGCATCCACTTCACAGGTATTTCAAAATAGGCATTATTCCTCATGGAATGAGATTTACAGAAGTTGGAATAAGCCACCTGTTAATTCAAATTAACAGAAGTGCTGTGTAGATGCTCTCATTGTTATTCTGAAATACCACAAGAGTTGTGAAATAACTGTGCTGATGCACTTTCTATAACTACCTGCAGTCAGAACTGAACCTGGAGCTTAGCGTAGAAGCCTCTACAGCTTGAGCTTGAAAGCCAGCTGATGCTCAACATATGCTGTAGAGCTCCCTTGTTCTTTTTGCTCACTGTAAGTGATCTAAGTGCCACTATATGGAACAGTGACCCACACTAGGGCTGTGTCTAGACTGGCAAGTTTTTCCACAAAAGCAGCCGCTTTTGTGGAAAAACTTGCCAGCTGTCTACACTGGCCGCTTGAATTTGCGCAAGAACACTGACTTTGTAATGTACAAAATCAGTGCTTCTTGCACAAATACAATGACGCTCCCATTCGGGCAAAAGCCATCTTGCACAAATGCTTTTGCGCAAGAGGGCCAGTGTAGACAACCCAGAATTGTTTTGTGCAAAAAAGCCCCAATGGCTAAAATGGCGATCGGGGCTTTTTTCGCAAAAGTGCGTCTAGATTGGCACGGACACTTTTCCGCAAAAAGTGCTTTTGCGCAAAAGCGTCCATGCCAATCTAGACGCTCTTTTCCGCAAATACTTTTAACAGAAAAACTTTTCCGTTAAAAGTATTTGCGCAAAATCATGCTAGTCTAGACGTAGCCTACGTGTATGGGTTACAATTTCAGTGGGCTTCTGTGATTTTCTAGACAGCTAAAAGTTAGGCAGCATGATGCTCAACTTTACAGCCCCTAAGGCTCTTCAAAAAGGCCCTGAGCCTTTTTGTATCTTGGTTCCCCATCTGTGCACTGGGAATGAGAATTCTCTCTCTCTCAGCATGTTCGGATGATAAATATGTTAAAGACGGAGAGACCTTTAACATTCTGTGGTAATGGGTGTCACGCACCTAAGCTAGGTTGCTCATGTGGGTAGTTCCACTTGACTGTGCCAAGGTAGGCCCTCTGCAAAGAAGGCTGGTCTCGTGCTTAGAGCACTTGACTGGGAATCAGTAGATCTATGTCTCATTCTCCCCATGTGACCTTGAACCAACTGCTTCATCTCTGTGTGTCCCCCACCTGAAAACTGGGGCTAATAATACTCCCTTCTTCTTCCACTTTATCTAGTCTAATCAGACCTTTAGCTATTTGATGCAGGAAATATTTCACGATGTGTACAGTACCTAGCATAATGAGATCCTGATCTCAGCTGGGGCATTAGCTGCTACTGCAGTAGGAATAAATAATAACAGAGTCATAACTTTGGCTGACGATCTGCTCATCCAACCTTCCTGCTGTAGCAATTCAAAAGCGAGATCTTTCTGAAGTTCAGATTAGTTTAAAATGAATATTTGAAAGGTTTTTCCTTCACCCCATGTTCAAGACGAGCTGTAAGTGTAATAAACCTTGTTTGCTTTTGTATCTCTAATAGGATCCCTGAGTTAATTTTCCTAGCCTTTACCCCCCAAGGAGTTGTTAGCTTTGCATGCCTAGCATTGTTTCCCTTCCATAGGCGGCTAGAACCTCAGAGGAGTTGTTAGGCTGACTGTGAGGTGTAGTTCTACTTTTGTATGTTAATTGATACACTTTTTAATTTTACTTTTGCTTATTGTTTGAATTTGTTTCACTGTAAATTAGATTCTAAAGAGCCCTTACTAAACAATTACAGCATGCCAGCAGACAGCTCAGACACGGGAACATTCTTCAGAGGAAATGCTGGTGCAATCCAGAATCTTGCTTCCCAAACACTGATGCAATGTAACAAAAAAGCCCACCTTTAAAACCAGAGGAGGGAGTATGAATGTCTAATTTCTATTGCTGCTAACAGGGAGCTATGATTGCTTTCTGACAGCAATACACTACCCAAAAAATTACACTTAACATACCTTCAACAGCCCACCCGATATTTGCCTTTTGGTAGTGTTGTTACCAAATGAACTCCTGGGAAAGAGAATGCAAAGAAATTTGCATTCAAAATTATTCTTTTATACTTGTACACATTAGGAATTACACAATATGGCATCCAGGGTCAGGTTTTGGATAATAGTCTGCTTGCACCAGTCTTTGCTTGTGGGCAGAACCTAATGTTCATAGGAAGATAAATCATTTCACCTCACCCCCACGAATGCATGTAGCCCCATGTGCAATGCTGCATAGGGGCTACATCCTCTTTGACCCTCCCACTGGGTTAATATGTTGTGATCAAGCATCAGTTCAGAGATGCATATGCACTTACTAAAATAAAAGATGGGCTGGGGAGGCTGAGCTTGGTTTTGCAAAGCGTCACTGGACTCTACTGGAATATTGTGCCCAGTTCTGGGTGCCATGTTTCAGGAAAGACTGGAGAAGATCCAGAAAAGAGCAACACAAATTATTAAAAGTCTAGAAAACATGGCCTGTGAGGGAATATTGAAAAAATTAGGTTTGTTTAGTCTGGAGAAGAGAAGATTGACAGGGGACACGATAACAGCTTTTGAGTACTTTTTAAGAGTCAGGGTGGTTAAACATTGGAACAAATTGCCTAGGGAGATTGTCGAATCTCCTTCATTGGAGATTTTTAAGAGTAGGTTGGATTAACATCTATCAGGAGTGGGCTAGATGGTGCTTGGACCTGTATGGGACTGGGCTTGATGAACTCTCAAGTTTCCTTCCAAGTCTAGTATTCTGTGATTTGCAAAATCCAAACCAGGGGTGCTTCCGATCTGGCACCCATTTACAAACCTTAAGGCCAGAGGGACAATCATGATTATCTAGTCTAATTTGCATATTTCAGGTCAGAGAACAGTGCCCTGTATGGACCATCAGAGCTCAAGGGGCAGGAGTGGTGACGAAAAAAATATTCAGTTTTGTCCCATCTAGGGACAATGGTTTAGTATTACAAAAACCACATCAGCCTGGATTGGGTTTGCAAAATGAAATCCAGAGTTGGTTCAAATTCCAATTCTGCCACGAACATTCAGTTTCTTTCATCCTCAGAAAGCACAGGCTTGAATTCTTATCCAACCCACCAGCAGATGCTGCAAGCATGTGTAGGGAAAAGCCATTGGATTCCTGCTGATTTATGGTTACTGTTATGTCTTGTTAACGCCATCCTACCTGTAAAGGAGATGGACACATCTATTTCAGCACAGACTTTCGGAACTGAGTAGGCCTGAAGAAGGAACTCTTGGACCAATCAGTAAGAAGGCAAAAGTCTGGGCTAGAGGATCTATTGTTAAGGAGGTGAGTTTTAACTCAGCATGGAGTATCAAACCCATCTTTTGGCACAAGGTAGAAATGCTACCTGTCCCTGGCCCAGCTGTAACTGAGACATTTAGGAAATCTCAATACACATAGACCTGAATGTAAACATATGTGATAATGGACCCAGTTCCTCAACTCTCATTGAGTTCTGTGGGATGATACAAGTGAATAAGTGGTACAGGAATGGACAGAATGTTGCTTTAATATGCTTTAAGGCTGCATTTGTAACAAATAAAGTTCTCAACTTATTTTTGCTCCCTCCCTGGATCACTATGACATAACACACATAGCGGAATAAAGTATTGTTTGCCTCCCAGGAACAAGGCATTCCCTTCCCTGCTCTTCCCTTCCCTTCCTGTGTGTTCAGATGGGTATGGGGGTAGGGGAGGGAGGTGACCTGCCCTCCAGGAGACCTAGCTGAGCTGCACTGATTCGCTCTGACAAGTTCTCAAATAAAAACAGAGCAAGAACAAAGTTTTTGCTTTATAGCAATTTTCTTTCCCTTGTTCTCTGTCACTTCCTCTTGGATTATAGCTTTCAAGTATTCAGGTGAAGGTTGTTGGCTAGGAAATTCTATCCTGAGTGTTAGTTCTTAACTTTGCTTGGGTATTTATTTCTTTTTTTAAGTTTTGCTGAAGTCTAGTTTTGTGGTGCATGGAGACCAGGCTGAATCAGGAAAAAACTTTGAGATATTGGGAAGAACCTCAAGTTGTGTTTCTGGAAATAAGCAGGACAGCACAATTCCCACACATACACCCTTGGCAGCTTCATAGCCCAGAGCCTCAGCAGGTCAAATCATAAAAACATAGAATCATAGGGCTGGAAGAGACCTCAGCAGGACCAATCCCAAATAAATCAACTCAGCCAGGGCTTTGTCAAGCTGAGACTTAAAAACCTCTAGGGATGGAGATTCCACCACCTCCCTAGGTAACCCATTCCAGTGCTTCACCGCCCTCCTAGGGAAATAGTTTTTCCTAATATGCAACCTAGACCTCCCCCATTGTATCTTGAGACCATTGCTCCTTGTTCTGCCATATGTCACTACTGAGAACAGTCTTTCTCCATCCCCTTTGGAACCTCCATTCAGGAAGTTGAAGGCTGCTATCAAATCCCCCCTCACTC
>JANRFK010000975.1:6512500-6566634 GCA_030068395.1 Apalone spinifera | reverse complement strand
CCTGATATCCCCCCGATGGACCCCCGGATGGCAGCTTGCAGCAAGTGCAGCCGGGCTGATGGCAACAACCCCACGAGATGACCGATGTGCCCAGGGGCTGTTCTGGCTCCATGTGGCCGAGTGCTGTGGTGTCTCGAGTGTGAGCACTCAGGGCACTCCAAGACAGGACTGCTTTGCTGTCCCTCATCGAGGTAGAGAAGCAAGAGGGGAACCCTGAAAACTGTCTGTCCGGGATAGGGGTAGGGTCCCTTTAAGCACGGAGCTCATTAGCCTCAGGCAGCAGCCCCACACACTAAGTCCTAACCTGATGCCCTGCCGGCACTGGTTCCAGCCAGCCTTAACTTCGGTTCAGGGTCCACTCAGTGTGGATGTGCTATTTTGAAATAGCAAAACACTATTTTGAAATAGTTTTTGTGTATAGATGCGTTATTTCGAATTAGCTTAATTCGAATTAACTATTTCGAATTAAGTTAATTCGAAATAGTGCTATAGTGTAGACATACCCACTGTCCCTGCAAGGGGAAAGTAACAAAGGCTTGGTGTTTATGCCCAGGGGAGAAGAGTGCATGAGGAAGTTAAACACTGATTAAAATGCTCATCACAGAAGAGGGCATCCCTTTCAAAGATGCTTTGGTGTAACCAGAGTAGTAGAACACTGTAAAGAGTTTCAGGTATTGTTAGAGATGGAATTTGAATCCCTTTCACTCCAAGCAGAGAGGGCCTCCATACAGGAGGGCTGGAAGTGTGCACCATTTAATACTGAGAAGAAAGTGAGATGGAAAGCCATTGACAAACTTCCCTTTTCCCAGAAGCAGTTGGCACAATTCATTTGCCTTTCATCTCTGAAGAATGGTGATCCTTACCTGGGTCACAAGGGAAATTAATTTAGGGTCTGAGGCTAGTCCTTAGGAACAATTTCTCCTCAAACTGGCATTTTCTGGTCTGCAGAGACCAAGGACTAGAATAGCAGAGGGTGCTGCAGGTGGCCAAGGGGCAGGGCAGAGGAAGCCTGTATAGTGTTGCACATTATGCTTGTCCTTATCCGCTTCTATCAGACCCTCATTAATTAAGTACATTACCAAAGTGACGGGGGCTGCAAAGTGCCATTAGCTTTTCCCTTTCTTGACCTCCAAGTTCATCAAAGGGAAGGCTGGCTCTTCCAGGTCAGGTTTAATCACATTGGGATAATACATAATGCCAGACTCCTTACGTGGGTTCTTGGCAGTAGATACTGGGACTACTGGATCTTAAAACAGGATTCTTTCCAGCATGAGCTGAAGGACCCAGCTCTGTCAGGCTGCAGCAGGCTCATCCATCAATCTCTGTGGGGACAAAGCACCACTGTGTGTGGGTGTGAATTATAACCAAAAGTAAAGAACAGGGATACTATCTCTGGCCCATGGAAGGCCAGTCCTTTTCAACTAGGCTCTGTTGCTGGACTTGTATGGGGAAGGAAAGAGAGTCTCCTCTCTACAGATAATACTATTCATTTGAGTATTGCTTTTCCTTCCATTTGTTTATATGAAACAGACTGCCTGCTATAATTTCTGCTATTTGACACAAATGCATTCTCTAGTACAGAATTTTCCATCCATGGCTTTGTTTTGACCAATAAATCACACCTGCAATTCTTTTCCACTTGACCTTTTGCAGCACAAATGCTATGAACACCCTAATTAAACCATTATTTTCTCGCCTTCCTTCACTTTTCTAATGTTTCTGTGACAGCTAGCTAAAGCCAGAGGCAATGGTTCTGCTAAGGCACAGTTCTCCCTGGACACTTCTGCTGGCTGCTGCTGTATCTGGGGATAGGCAGTGAGGAAATGAGGAAAGGACAAAACAGAGTGAGGAGGGAAGGTGTTGTCTTCTGCTCCCGCATACCCTGCTGCCACCCAGTGTAGTGCAGAGACGTTTTGGAGGCCTGCAGTGGCACCTGCATCCCTGTTCTACACCAAGTCTTCTCAGTGGCTGCAGAGCAGGTGTTTCCCCTGGATTGGGTTATAAACACTGGCCTTTCTATTAATTTCAAATGATGCATTTCTATCTTCAGTTATGAATAAAACAGATCAATGCCACCAGCATGTTTTATCGGCCCTCCTGTGAAATGAATTTGAAGAGAGACAGCCGGTGAGATGGAGTCGACATGCAGATGAGATTTGTAAGTGAGGACATATTGATTATTTCCATCTCAGTTCAGGCAGTAATTCCACTCAACGCCTCTTCCCCTGTTTCAGCTCATTATTTATGCCATAAAAACACTATCTCAATGATAATAACAGGCTTCATTTACAAGCCAGAGCATAAAGCATCACCGCTTAAGATTTCAGGAGGTGGGTGAAAGGGAGAGAGACAGATTTAACAAGTCCTGGAGATGTACAAAACTGCTGAGGCCGATCTTGTGGCATTTTATGCCCTCAAAAAAGAAGATTGAGAGCAGGTGTTAGATTACCAGACTCTTTACTAATAATTCAAGGCTTATATGAGAGATGGATTGATGGTGCACTCAGCACTTTTTCCATGAATTAAGTGCCTTCCTCAGCACCTGACTCTTCCACGTCGTCACATCAGCCACAGATCCAAGTGCAAACATGTTCTCTCATGGCTGGATGAAGAAACACTAAGTGTTTACCAAGAAAAAAATCCACTTTGAGGAAACATTTCCATGAGTCATGTGGGATAAGCATGCTTCTTACCCTGGGAAATATTTCCGTTCATTCTGAATATCACCGACAACCAGTTAGTGGCTGAATGACAAAGCCTAGCAGGGATCTCCAAGTTTTCCATGGAGTAAAGTCACTCTACCCCAGGGGGCTGCTGTCAGTAGTCCTTCCTTATTTTAAAGTTACAGATTTCATAGAATCAGAGTTGGAAGAGACCTCAGGAGCTCATCAAGTCCAGCCCCCTGTCCAAGGCAGGACCAATCCCAACTAAATCAACCCAGCCAGAGCTTTGTAAAGCTGAGACTTAAAAACCTCTAGGGATGGAGATTCCACCACCTCCCTAGGTAACCCATTCCAGTGCTTCACCACTCTCCTAGTGAAATAGTGTTCCTAATATCCAACCTAGACCTCTCCCACTGTAACTTGAGACCATTGCTCCTTGTTCTGCCATCCATCACTACTGTGAACAGCCTTTCTCTGTCCTCTTTGGAACCTCCCTTTAGGAAGCTGACGGCTGCTATCAGATCCTCCCTCACTCTTCTCTTCTGCAGACTAAACAAACCCAAATCCCTCAGTCTCTTCTCATAGGTCATGTGCTCCAGCCCCCTAATCATTTTGCAGTCACATTTCTCTACTTCAAGACATCCATCTCAAAGAAGAGGTCTTTAGGAAAAAACCCACAGAACTTTGTTCCTCTAAAATCCAAAGCCCCGAATTCCATTTGTAGGAGTGGTTGTAGTTGCTTTGTTGATTTATCTGCCAGGCTTTCTTTAAGAGACCTTCCACCTGTAAAAAAATTAGAATGGTATGCTCCTTTCCTACTGACTGCCATTTTCCTGACTGGTTAGGATACTAGACTCTGAGGGTATGTCTAGACTACATGGCTCCATCGACAAAGCCTCTGTCGACAAAAGCCTGTAGTCTAGACATACCCTTTGTGTGACCAGATCAGAGCCTGGGAGACATGAAGTAAGCTAGGAAAACGGGCATAGAGTGTCCAGCAATATCCATGCCTAGGGGAGGAGAAATCTTGGAACAAGAAGTATGTGAGTAGACTAGGGAATGTGCAGTCAGATGTGATCAGGTTATTTTCTTTATTTTGGGGTTTATTGGATTTTTCTGTACTGAGTGCATGTCACTACCCTTTACACTGTAACTTCTAAACTGAATCCCAGAGAAGCAATTCTCTGTGTTTTAATCTTTTTTTCCAGTTGCTCTATAACACCTCACAACCAAGTAATGTTTCACCAGTATGTTTTCTTTGTTTTGTTAATTTAAAAAAATCACCTTTTTAAGACCATGATGTGATTCCTGTGTCCTAAAAGTCAGGAGTTTTTGCGTGCACGTGCCTGAGACCTCCATCCCTACTATTAAGAGAAATTATAGTGTGTGGGGGGGAGGGGTTAAGCTCTCTCCAGAGCGAGGGCTAAAGAGCTTAAGGCTACCCCACATGCAGAAATTCCCAAATGCACCTTCCTGGATGCTCTCAAAAGGATTTTTGCATTTGGGTAATGGCAGCAGTACCACCAAACCAAGGGCAGGGAATCTGTGACCCTGGGGAGTTTTTAAACAGAAGCCTTTAGTGGCAAGGTATTTTAAAGTATTTTCTGGGTCCCCAGCTTCTGCCCTTGGAATTCCAGAGTAGGGAACAGCCTTGACATAAGCTCTTCGGGGAAAGGGAATGCATCATTCTTATCTACAGCATCTTCTGCAGCAAAGCCCAAGCTTTGGCTGAGATCTCTCAGTGCTACTGGAATAGAAATATTAAAAGAAAAGCCACCATTATAATTAGAACACTCCCGTAGTTGTGGCCATCACTGCTTGCACATTTACAACTCCAAAAAGTACAGCAATGATGAGAGAGATAGAAATATATAAAACAGAGTGAAAATGCATTTTTCTTTATGATATTTATTTCCATGGGCTATTTTTTCTGCTTATTACATGAATTATAATCATCTTAATGTTACCTTCTGCTCCTTCCTGTCTGTTTGTTATATCCAGCTCTTGTCTTTTATGGAGACTGTAGGTTTCAGGGAAACGGGACCCTTTTTTCCCCCATTGCATGTGTATAGTGAAGACTGAACCTAAGCTAGGACCTTACAAATAAATAAAAGCCAGACTTAAGTCAGGCAATTAAGCTCCTCCAGCCACTTGGTAACAGCCTAGTCCTTATATGGGTGAGTTTCATCAGTAACTCTGAAAGTGCTTTTCAAAGAAGCCCAGTATCACTGCCCCCACTCAGATGGGGAAACAGAGGAACAAAGGTGCAAAGTGACTAGCAGAGCTGGGAATAGAAGCCAGGCCTCCTGAGTGCTTGTCTAGTGATCCACACACAAGGGCCCACTGTCAGGGCATGTCTACACAGCAGGGTTAAAGTCAGAATAAGATATGCAATTTCAGCTATGTCAATTGTGTAGCTTAAGTCGAAATAGTTTATTTTGGTTTTTGGCACTTTCTACACAGCAGGAAGTCAAAGAAAGAACACTCTTCCTTTGTCTTCCCTTACTCCTTGTGAAATGAGGGTTACAGGTAAGAAGTTCTGCAGCTCAACATTATTTCAAAATAAAGACTTGTTGTGTAGATAATAATGTCAGTTATTCTGAAATAACACTGCTGTGGAGAAATAGCCTCAGAAAACTTCTGACTTAAGTTGGATCGATGGTCATTTGAGTGTCTATTTTTTGACTCACTACCAAATAGCATACACCTCCTGTGCATGCACAAAACCAGCAAAATAAAATTTCGGAGCTGGGAGTTTTTAAACTTATTTCTATTCAATTAACAACTTTTCTCCCCCCTGTGACCTGACCTATAATCATGATGCCAAGTTCGGCCTCTTTCCTGATGAATGGATGAGCAGCTGGGGTTAAGAGCCTGAAGGGAAAGCCTTGTGCCATCTATTCTCTCTCTAATTGGTAGAAAATAGGCCTTGATCATTAATGCTTAGTGGATATTCACATCTTTAAATCTCTATAAAGCCACAGTCTAAGGAAAAAGACTGCAGCCATCTACCCAGCCGGCCAGCCTAAGCCTTTGCTAAGCTGGATTTAAGGAGGTGAGTATGTACTAAGTCAAGAAGAAAGACACAAAAAAAGCAAACTATAGAAGCCAGGAAATTGTAAATTAAAGCAAAACTTCAACGGTTGGAAAATGTGGAAATACAGAGTTAAGATTCTGCATAGCCAGCCTAACTCTTGCCCCATCTAACATTGTCCCCATGTCCCTGAAATGTGCTTATACAGCTCATACATACCATAGCCTTACCACCAGGTGTTGGATCTGTGGTTTGGAGCTCAGTCCTTATGGCTTCAATGGTGGACCCTAAAGTGTGAATACGAACTGGCCAGGCATAGATGGCTTAAGACATTCATAGCTATAGGATGAAGCTGGCTGGGTGAATAGTGTGTCCAATGGTAGAGACAAAGGGCAATTATGTGTAAGAGATCACCAATCTGATTGCCAGGTATTCCAGCAAAATGCATATTCTCGGGTGGTATTAGGACCTCAAGGAATCATGTACAGAAAGTATCAAAGCCTCCTCCTCAACTAAACTTCATAAATTCATCTTCTAAGCCATACTTTAAACTAGCTGGTTCTGATAAGGAGCTTCCGAGGATGCTCCAGAAGGTTGAGGGACCATACAGGAGTCCCTGCTGAGGAGCACTCTAGGGTTTAGGAGCTGCTCAGGAAGCACAGACAGATGTTAGGCATTCCTGAAGGATTCAAGGGAGCAGGAAAAATTGTTTTCTTTCATATAATGCAGGGTGACAATGGAGGAAAAACTATACAACAAGAAATGTGCAGGGACGTAAAACGTTTGCCTTGCTCTGAACAGTGTCAATGCTCCCAGTACCATGAATGGAGAAGGAAAAGGCTCTGGTGTTTAAATCACTGGTAAAAGAAGGAAGGCTTTATCTCTGGCTGCTGGAATGAGTGTTGTCCTTTCCAGTCAAATAAAGGACTAAAAAACCAACTATCCCATCTTGCGATAAATGGGCCCAACTAGCCAAAGTTCAGACACAGCTCTTGAATTCCCTCGGCGTAAGGGAGGCACTTGGGGCTAGAGGTTTGGTTGGGGCCTCTGTAGAGAAAAGGGCCTAAGGGTTTGATTCATTCCCGGAAATGTAATAATGGAGACAAGAGATGTCTGCTTGAAGATCCATGGGTTAATGGGAACAGGAAAGCGATATGTTCAAAGCATTTCTTTCTCTTTCTTACTTTCCGAAGTGTTTTGGGTTAGTAAGGGACTTCAGCATGTGTCACTGACTGTGCGGCTAGACCGTATGCTGGAATTAATCAACTTCTCTGCATTTTTATATATTAAACCTATGTGCATATTATTACAGTACATCAGCTGGAAGGCTGCCATCCACAAAGGCCATGCACAGCTACCAGCTGAATTATTAGAGTTATTGCAACAGAAAGGTGCCCCTCCTCCACCCGCTCCCTCACTTACTGCGGGTTTATGCAAATTGACCAAATAAAGCTGGCAGTATTGACCCTAGTCACCGAATAAATCTATCCACAGTGAGGGGGAGGAGAAAGTGGGGGAGAAGGAAGGGAACTGGAGTTGGGAGGGGAAGAAATTGTATAATTGCTACAGAATAAAAGTATAACACAGCCCCAGAATCCATCCTGTACGTTCCGGGCTTTTCTGAATCATTAAATCTCTCACTTTGCAGCACGTTTAACTTTCTCAAACTCAGCTACAAGCAGCGGGGAAAGGAATGATGCCTTCGTTGAAAGGTGCAGGGTCAGCAGAAAGGGGAAAAGAATAACATTTGTTTATACAACTGGTCCAACTGATGGTTCTCTTCCTAAGGGGAGAGCTAGGGGAGGAGAAGCAGGTAGGGGCGGGCTGAGTACACAGGGTAGCTGCTGCTGCTTTTCCATCAGAGTTTATACTGCAAGTTAATCACAGAGTGTCTTGAAGTTAATTCACAGAGTGTTTTGGTAAATAAGACGAGTCTCATTACTATTGTATTTTGGTAACACCTGAAGGCCCCGATTGAGATCAGGGTTCCACTGTGTCAGGCACTGTGCGTACACAGAGTGGAAAACAGTCCTGCCTTGTTATATATCTGCCATGGGTCACTGATAGCCAGAGTTCATTAAACTTCAGAACGTACTTTTCTCCTTGGCTCTACAGGGAATCAGAACACAGGAAAGGTTAGGAAGTTAGGAAGTTTTTAGACAGAGATATTGGTGGAATTTGTTTGTTTGTTTGCAGTTTTGCTAGGTGAGAGTTGTGTTTTTTGTGGGTAATAGCTTGCATATGTCTGTTGGATTAGACAATCTTTTAACAGTTTAATTAACTTTTGTTCCTGGGTTTAAATAGGATGCGAAGTAAAGAAAGGATCAAATGTAGGTTTCATTCAGAGAAACAACTGAGAGTCATGTTCTATGCAGGCTGCTCCAGTCCAGACGTGCACTATGAAGATGTTCTTATTTGGGGATCATTATCAAATTCTAGGACAAACAAGGATACTCCACCAGAGAAGTAAACTGCATATGGGAATGGGCCACCCAAATATCCGGCAAAACCTTGCTTCAATTCAGGAAAAAAAACCACTGATAGTACTTGCCTACTAGTTGTCACCTCCCACCCCACCCTGGAACCTCATTACAGCTCATTCTCTATGGGGACCACATCTAGAAAGAAATCTTTCCATCTCTTTCCCCTTCCCCGCCTCCAGCCCCATCTTCAAACTCCTCCCCAAGCTTGCCAAGTTCATCAGCAAAAGCAAGCTCCCAACAGTCCAGGATACAGAAATCCAAAGTAGCATCAGACCCTGCCAGAAGTGATGCAAAACCTGCAGACATCTCTCCACTGTTATAATGATCAATACCACAAAATTCTAGGACCCATATTCTGTGCAGTCTTCCAGGGGTCACTGGCACCTCTTTACATTATGTTTCATGTACGTTCTCCCCTGTAAGCAAGTGGCAGATAATGCTCATCCCTAGTGTGATTAATCCATAGCAGATCCTTATTTCTACAGACAGGTGGTGCATCTTCTGCTCAGAATGGCAAAACAGAGTCCACAAATCACACAGGAATTTCTTTTGCACACAGTTTGCTCCAACCCTGCCTGACGCATGGGCGACAGAAGGCACATATGCGTCACTGATGATTAATCCACATCTTTGGTATCAGCAGCCATACACACGATCTGACTGTGACTTTAAATATTGATAACCAAACTCATATATCATAGAGAGAGAATGACTGTTTCAGTGCCTAATGGCAAAGACTTTCTACAGTAATCAGATATTCAATAATGCATGGAAATATATCCCCCATAATCAAATTGGAAGCTATTTGGTGTAATATATTATTTAAAATTCAATATTATAATGCACACAACTTCTGCTTCCCCTGCAGAGGACCATTTCCAAATGCGATTATATGCGGACTCTATTTAAAAGTGACAATTTTGCTTTTCATTTGTTTAACAGCTTAAATAGAGGAGCTCGACTGGAACTAAGTCATCTGACAATGAAACCAAAACCAGTGCAAACACCTTTGCAAAACTGCATTGTGACTTGAAAAAATAAATATATACAATTGGAAATCTATTTACAAAGTGTTAGCTGTCTGTCAGGAAGACACCAACTTCTGTCTTCACTGCTCATTTGAAATAGGATCTTTATAGTGTGAGGCTATGGAAAACAGTTAGCTTTTGGTTGGATGGACTCCTAATCTGTGACCAAGAGCTGGGTGAATAGGAGAGAAAAATATTCACGCACATTTCAGAGAATTCTACGTAGAATGTTGCTTTGCCTTTCCACCTCTGCTTATTCATGCTTTCACCATGTGGGTGCAAGTGCAGATCTGCTTGTGCATATTTTCACAGGAAGATTTTGTCCTTATTGCCGAGATTTACAAATGCAATCAGGCTTACGGCAAAATTCATCCTGGACAGAGGTAGTTTATGAACATGAGATCATCCAATCAGAGAAGAGAAACAATGCCCTATGCTTCAGAAGACCAACTGAAGCAGAGTGAATACTCAGCGGGATATCTTGCAGCAAACAGTTGGTGAGCAGCTTTTATGGCTGAAACTTGTTTCCTGCAAACACTGAGGGAAAGGTTTTGAAGAAGTGAACAGATCGGGGGAGGGGGGTTGGATTCCCAGTCTGTTCACTGAATTTGAAAAAGTGGGACAGAAAAATGAAATTTGCTGTACAAATTGTTGCAAGCTCCTCACTCAGTTCTAAAACACACCTTTTAGTTTCATTTGTAATTTAAAATCCTTGATAGTCTTTACTCCCTCCCACACATTACTTTCTACCTAAAGCCAAGTTTGGGATAGAAGACTATGCCCCCTGAAGTGACTGCCCTATATAAATAGGCTGCATCTTCTTCTCTCCTCCCCACACCCCTCCAATTCTTTTGCTCCTGCTTGCAGCTTCTCTGTTCTACACTTGATATAGTCTTTTCTATCTCTTCTTGCTCCTTTTGTGCTACCTCTACTAATCAGAATGTGAAGCCAGGTCAGGAGCTTGCATCATGGTTCTGAACCCTACTCGCATCCCACAATGCTGAGTAGGCTCTAAATCAGGTCAAATCACCCGCTCCCACCTAGAGGCATTTTGCCTCTCTCGGGCTCTGCCTAGTAACAGCTGCAGCCACTGACTGACTCTTTCTTCCTAGCGCTCTGCCAAATAACATACAGAAATGTGCTCTCTGGTAAAACTTGCCAGGAATTTTACGATGAAACTTTTTTTTCCATTGGAAAATGTTAGTTAATCAAAACCAAAACTGTGTAAGAAAGGGCTGTTTTTGTTGCCTCTCTTGAGACTTGGAAAATTTCTGAAAAAAATATTTCTGAAGTTATTGAAATTGGTCCTTTTTTGCCATTTTCAAAACAAAGCATAATATTTTTATTTACAATGCCTTTTCATTCTGGAATGTTTGTAAAGATAGATAGATAGATAGATAGATAGATAGATAGATGTCAACAATAAGAATAACCATTCAGAAAATAAGTGAAATGAGTGAACTGTAATGCTTTGATTGATTCAATTGACTAGGGAAGCCTGCCTCAGAGTCATTTTGAGGCTTCTCTGCAGAGTAGACATTCTGTTTTGAAATAAGCTATTTCAGAATAACTATTTGGCTACGTCTACACTGAAGGCTTCTTGCACAAGAACTGTTTTGCACAAGAGTCCTTGCTCACAAGGTCTTGCGCGAGAGCATGTCCACACTACCATGTGCTTTTGGGCAAAAGATGTGCTTTTGCACAAGAGCGTCCATGGCAGTGTGGACACTCTCTTGCACCAGAAAGCTCTGATGGCCATTTTAGCCATAGGGGTTTCTTGCACAAGAAACCCCTGCTACCTGTTCACACTGCCGTCTTGCACAAGAGCACTTGCACAAGAGGGCTTCTTCCTTGTACGGAGCATTGGAGGTCTTGCGCAAGTAGACCTCTTTTTCGACGCTGTACTGTAAATTTACTTGTGCAAGAACTCTCATGCAGTGTAGACGCTATGCAAGTTTTTGCTCAAGAAAGGCTGTTCTTGTGCAAGAAGCCTGCAGTGTAGACATAGGCTTCCAGAATAGCTTATTCCAAAATAACTGTGCAGTGTACATGTAGCCTAAGAGACTTGAAAAGCCTAATGTGTTTAGCCAGTGGAGAAGAAGAGGGAGGTGATTTCATAACAGTATGTAAATATATTTACAGGGTGAAGATATGGGCTCCTAAAGAACTCTTTTATCTCCCTCTTTTTGTGTCGTTAGCCTAATATAAGATGCCTTTCTGGAAGATGTATTTTAAGCAAACACAAGTTATTGGGCAAGATACAGAAATAAATCAAAGGGATTTGTCCTGTTTTATTGAGATCAAGTTTTCTGGCCTTGATATTTATGAAGCTGTTTTGCTCCATAACCTCTCTTTCCAGAGCCATAACCATCACACCCTTTTCTGTTGGGAGGCATGGTCTCTTCCAGTGCAAATACTAGCACCCTTGGAGGTCTGCTGGAGAAAGGTACAGAACTCCAGCAGTCAGTGACACTCAACATGCTCCCAGCCTCTGATGGGGTTGCCTCTTTTACAGCCCACAGCTCAGCTGCCTTGGAGACGAAAGATAAGAGATACCAGTGCTTATTCCAACAAGCCCATCTCCCTGCCACAGAGCATCATTCATCACTACTGCCAAGTCAATGCACTGACCAGAAATCTGAGAGGAATCCTACTTTTATGAGATTTCTAGCCCTCCATGGCAGGTCTGAGAACTCCAGATGAACACTGAGACTTTTGGAGGCTTATTTAAAACAAACAACCCCCAGACTATCTGAGGTCTATCCAGCCCTTGTCTTTGGGTTCAGAATGGGCCCCAAAGGCATTATACAATCCTCCCATCATGAGTCAGGTTAGTTTCAAATCCGTGGCCTCCTAAGACATCACAGCCATTGCCATGTTCTTACTGTGGCCATTCAGGACATAACAGGCAAGGGATTGTTGCTGCCTCCAGGACATCTAGGACTCGCAATAGCAGAGACAAGCTGAGCAATTCTGATTCTATTCCATGCGCGCTCATGGTAACACATCCAGATGAGTCTGTTTGTTGCACGAGAACAGTGGTCACCAACCAGTAGATCGGAATCTACTGGTAGATCCTAGCGCCTCTGACAGGTGATCCTCCACCCACTGTCATGCTGCTCCTGCCATCTGCTTTGGAGCTGCCCCCCTGGGAGCGTCCTGTTTGCTGAGCAGGGTGTGAGAGAGAGGGGGGGTGCTGATGTCAGGGTGTCCCTCCATCCACACCTGTACCCCATCTCCACACAGAGAGAAGGGGATGGAGAGAGCTTTTGGCAGTGCAAATCTCTGTCACTCTCACACACTGTGTGTGTGTGTCTGTCATTCTCACAAACACACTGTCCTTCCCTCTCATCTCCCGACCCAACACATTTGTGGATTATTGTTGTTACTTCTTTTACTGCTTGAAAAGTGTGTTATTTTTGGGTTTTGAATGGTCTCTGTGTAACCCACACAGCTAGTGAGTGTGGTTCACTGTCCTATGTAGTGGCACTTAGACCACTTACAGCGGGAGAAAAGAATGAGTGAGCTCTACAGCCTATGCTGCAAGCCAGCTGGCTTTATAGCTCAAGCTGTTGCAGCACCTACACTAAGTTCCAGAGATCCCAAGTTTCAATTTGCCCCATGGGTCACATGTGCATTGTGTAATTTTCATTTCTCTCTTATGCTTAAACTTAATTCTTTGAGTAGTGAGTTCTAAAATGCCGAACCTGTCCTGGCTGGCATCATTATCCCTGTGGTAACTGCGCTTCTGGAAGTGGCTGGCATGCCCCTGAGAAAGGCAGATCAGGGGGTCTTCACATACTGTCCTTGCCTGCAGACACCACTCCTGCAGCTCCCATTGATCAATAATGGGGAACTGTGGCCAGTAGAAGCTGTGAGCTCAGTGCCTATAGATGAGGGGCAGCACATGGCTCCATGGAGAAATTGCTGTACATGCCCACTGCTTTCAGAAGTAAGCCTGCCTTAACTCCACTGTTCCACCACCTGGAAGCCATCTCAGTTAAATGGTGCCCAGCCAGAACCTGCTTCCTGAACCCCTGTCCCAGCCCGAACCTCCTCCTACACCCAACGTCCTTCCCAGAGCTTGCACCCTGAAGCCCATCCTGGACCCCAATTTACCTCCCTGTGCTAAACCCAGAGCCTCTCCCACACTCCAGACTCCTTGGCCCAACATCAGAGCCTGCACCCCAACTCCCTACCCCAGCCTGCTGAAAGTAAGTGAGGATGGGGGAGGAAAGAGGGTGGACTGAGCAGGGTGAAGCCTCGGAGAAGGGATGGAGCAGTGGCTGAGCCTCAAGGAAGGAGCGGGAAGGAAGAGGGGCAAAGGTATTTGGGTTTGAGGTAGATCTTACATTCCACTTAAATTGAAAAAGTGTCTTATGGTTAAAAAGGTTGGAGACCACTGCAGTAGAATATCACAGATGCATGCATGTAACCTAGATATGTACAAACACAATCTCTTAGAATCATAGAATCATAGAACCATAGAGCTGGAAGAAACTTCAGAAGGCCATCAAGTCCAGCCCCCTGCCCAAGGCAGGACCAATCCCAATTAAATCAACCCAGCCAGGGCTTTATCAAGCCAAGACTTAAACACCTCTAGGGATAGAGACTCCTCTACTTCCCTAGGTAACCCATTCCAGTGCTTCTCTTGATTTCAAATAGCTCCTAACAGTCTCACATTAAACAAAAAGCAGATTTCTTCAGAAACTAATTGATCAGCTGATTGGTTCTGATTTTAAAAAAATCTTTTTTTTTTTAAAATAAGGTCAATTTACAACGGGCTGGATTTTGGTAAATGAGCCATTCAATAAACAGAACCTTTGTTTTGTTCTATAAGTATTACCATCAATTTATCCTGGTAGGATGAAAACAGGAGAGAAGGCTGCTAAGTAGAGGAATGCCTATTGTGTTGTTTACACCAGTGGGTGTAATAAGGAATAAGGAAAAGTTATTTATGTGTTCCCATAACACAAGAACTAGTGGTCACCAAGTGAAATTAATAATGTAGCAGGTTTAAAACAAACAAAAGGAAGTAGTTCTTCACATAACACACAACCTGTGGAACTCCTTTCCAGGGTATGTTGTGAAGGCCAGGACTTTAACAGGGTTCAAAAAAGAACTAGATGAATTCATGGAGGATAGGTCCATCATGGCTATTAGCCAGGATGGGCAGGGATGGTGTCCCAAGCCTCTGTTCATTAGAAACTGGAAATGGGTGACAGGGGGTGGACCATTTGATTATTATCTGCTCTGTCAATTCCCTCTGGGGCACCTGGCATTGGCCTCTGTCAGAAGACAGGATACTGGGCTAGATGGACCTTCGGTCTGACCCAGAATGGCCTTTCTTATGTTCTTATGGGTAATCAATCCAGACATCTGAAACCAGGTCCACCAGGCTGATTACTGACCCTAGATCATCAGCTAATAGGCTAGACTTTTGGTTGCTTTCTAATTTCACACAAGGATAACAGAATGAGTTTGTTTTACAACCTTGCTCATTAATCAAGCAGAAGCCATCAAGCTAGCTACTTCTGGACCTCTATGAAACCTGGCCCCTTGCCTCCATAATCTAAGGCCCAAATAAATTATCCTTGGGGATCCATGGGGGTAGCAGTAGTGGGAGGTCTATGTAAAGAAGAGAGCAGAGGCCATCAGCATTTTTGTCCTCAGTCAGGTGGACCCAGGCTCAAGGGCCTCCTAGAACCCAATCAACATCCACGTGTGAGTGCTGCTGGAGTGTTTCTCAATAGAGAAGCTATTGTAGACCAACCTGAGAAGAAATCTCCATTGCTTGGGGACTAGCTCCTGCTCTGCATGCTCCCTCATTCAGGCATGGCCTTATTTTTCCTAGACTGGAAATTGCAGCTCATTAGCCTATAATACAGAACAAAGCCTGTGGGGATTTGAAGGGGAATAGAAACCAAATGGAAAACAACAATTACATGTTCTTTACTTTATCAGCTAGGCTTACTCTGGGATCTAGGAGAGTCCCTCGTGTAAATACTATGAGCCCCAAAATATACATATAACAAGCAAGATGTGGAAATATATATTTAATGGGATAAAGAATCTGACAGTTAAGAAAGAGCCTTATTATGTATTTCCATAAACCAAACCACAGAGCATTTCTGGTCTGGTGAGTCCATTATAACTTAGAAGCTGTGCTCAATGTGAGAAGAAGCTCACACGGGACTGGAGCATCAGTGCTTCTAAGGTAAAACAACAACAGAAAGTTCCTTGCTTTTTGCTTGAGTGACGAGAAGTGAACACAAGGGATGAAACTCAAGGTGAAAGAAGGAAGGATGGAGACAGCAAGGAGAAAAGAGGAAGCAGCTATTTTAGAGTCAGATGCAGACAATTCTGACCTTGCTGTCTCACTTCCTGTGTGCAACTGCTGTCAGCTCTCCTGGTGCTATTTTTTTTCTTTTAGCCCCAGCTCCTGGAGTCCTGCAATCACATGAGACTCACAAATTAGATTTCAAATGAAAAGGAGGTTTCTAGCCACTGAAGTTGCAGAGAAAACGTGAAAAAAATTCCCTAAAGCCTTAAAAGCCAGAAGTCAATTTTTAAAAAGAAATCACATTGTTTTCTAAATTTCATTATTTTTAAGCCAGTATCGCGGGAGTATTGAGATGAGCAATACTGGATGTGGGCTGAAGCATTATAGGGGTAACGCATCCTCACTTCCTCATCTCACGCCCAGGCTGCAATATTGCACAATCCTCTGTTCAACTGTCTTCCCTTGGTACTTCTAGCTCTGCAGATGGAATCTGCACTGCAGCATGATATGGCTTCCCCTGCTTTGTTGCCTTCCTCCCCTGTACTCTGCACTATGGGTCTGCACTGCAGGATTTCCAGTGTCTCCTCCACACTCCAGCTCCTTCCCTTTCTCTGCCCCTTAGATCCCTTCTGACCTGCAGCATTACAGCAGCTCCCTTGGCCTGCTCCATTTTCTGCTCAAACTTGCCCTGTAACATTAGTGGCACTTCCCTTGGTCTCCCATCACCCTTCCAGATTCTGCTTTCTAGAGCAATCTTGCACCGCAGCACTGGAAAATGTCCCCTCTTTTTTCATCTCTCTCCAGTGCTCTGCAGCTCAGCTCTGCACTGCAGCACTCAAAGAGCTTCCCCCTGCTTCCCAATTTCCCCTTATACTCTGCTCTTTCTCTCACGCTGGCAATACACCACTCCAGGCATTCCCCAGATTTCCCCCATCTCACATGTTCTGCAGCTCAGGCCTGCACCTGTCCCTCTGCTAGCCCACCTCTCCCAGGTCCTCCCTCCCTCAGCCCTGATTTGCAGCACCACAAGAATCCCCCGGCTTTGTCCCCTCTTCCTTTGAGCACACTTTATATTGTTTTTATTTGTGCAAGAGTCTGGAGTTTCTGCTCGGGGACAATTCCAGAGAACACTTGGCAAGTACAGACTGTCTAGAGACAGTCACTCTGGATTTACTAAAGGGAGGTCATGCTGAACAAACATGATTAATTTCCTTGAGGAGGTGACAATGACAGGGGGCATGTGAAACAGGAGACATAATTTACTTGGACTTCAAGCACCTTTTGATACAGTACCACATCAAAGGCTAATTTATAAGGTTAATAAGTGTGGTATTGATGGTGAAACACTGAAGTGGCTAAATTTAAAAAAAATAGCTTGCTCAGAAATGCCCAAGGGCACTAGGAAATGGCTGTTATCAGGAAGGAAGGAGGTGACAAATTGATTGCTACAGGGCTCAGTTCTGGAGCCTTTATCGTGTTGACACTAACCATGGGTGGCACGCAGAAGGGTGGGTATATGTTGCAATGTGAGCCATCCCTAATCTTCAGGATATAAGTTCATCTCGCCAACTGGGGTCAAGAAGGCTTTCTCCTGCCACTTCTGAGTAACATCTGGCATTGTATAATTAGTCTATGGAGACACTGTGTCTTCTTTTGTAACTGGCATTAACAGCTTTTGGAAACTGGGGACCATGCAAGATGAACTATCAGTCTGGTTTTGTATTAGTGTTCACATGGTACCAAGCCAGCATGCAGAGAACGTGAAACTCAAAGGCCAGAGAATTCGATCTGAAAGACTAGACAGATTCCCTAAAACTGCTAAATGGCAATGGAGATGGGGGGAGGGATAGCTACACATGTCCCAGGGGGGATACATTGTGCCCAGTCTTATCTTTTTAAACATCTTAATTAAAAAGGGAATAAGCAGCACATTCAAGGCACATGTGGGTGTTAGTAAACTGAGGAAATGTCTACACGGTGACACTGAAAGTTACTGCAATGTAACTAAAGTTGTAACTTTAAAGAAGTTTAGTTGTACTGTATACAACCCATGTGTGGACACTCATTCAGAATTAATTCAGCTTAGTTTAATTCTCTTTGGCAGTGGCCAAATTAAGGCCTCTAACTCTGATTATGAGTATCCAGACATGGGTTTAATGCTGTTTAAATAATCCACTCTAAAGTCATACTTTGTTAATGCAAAGTAATTTGCTTTCCCCCTTATTTCACTGAGAATAGACTGTGCATGGAGGGATTTATGGTAGCTAGAAATATGGCAGGACCAAAGTGAAATGAATCCTGGAAAAATGCATCTAATGAATCAGGGAACAATGATGTGAATGTGCTTTTTGTCCACACAAGAATGAGGAGGATCAAATGAAAGTAAGCGCTATAAAAAAAGACAGGTGAATGAAGCCTTACTGAGGCTGTGAAAGAAGCCTGTTCTTTTGCAGAAGCTTAGGCACAGAGTTTCTAGAGGAGGATGAATGTAAACGTTCTGTGCCCTTTCTCTACAGGAATTAGGTAGACAGAAATGATCTATTGGGCACCAGAAATGATCTAGAGTGAACTTGGGAAGTCTTTCATTAAAATTTCACCACATTCCCTGTAGTACAGTTCGATCACTTTCTACATACTGAGAGATCAACTCTGCCAGAGCTGGCTTATCTGGCCTATTCAGAACATACTTCTAAAGAGCAAGCTACTTTTTTCCCCCTTTGAAATAGAGTAATTTTCACTAAATAGGAGAAGGTCTCCAAGATCCTCACAGGGCCCCTGTAACACAGCATATCTCACCACCACAGCACCTCCTGCTGGACTCTTGGGGAATCAGCTCTTCAACCCTGGAGCGCCCTCTTCTGGCCAGCATCTTGCCACCGTTACTTGTTATTTTCAAGAAGTGTTAGGATCCATGTCCCTTCCAGACCATAGAATCCTCCCCTCTGGATACTGCCCTGACACAGTGCACCCACACTCTGGGTTCCTCCCCTTCAGGGAACCCCCAACCCCTTACGCCCTCCTTGCCTTAGTGGCCCACTGCCAGTTTTCATCTAGCCCCTGCCTAGGGGCAAACTGCAGTCTGACATGGCCACTCATCATAGGCAAGGGGATGTAGACCTGCTACCTTCTGCTGCCCTGACTGCCTCCCTGAAGCCCTTGTACCCTCAGACCTTGCTCCAGGCCCTGCAGCCTGGGAGCTTGCTCAGCTCTGCGTATCTGTCCCCAGCCCAGCCCAGCCCAGCCCAGCCCTGCTCCGCGTCAGTAAGCCTCTAGTTTCCCTGACAGCTAGGTCCCTCCTGCTCCACACCTGGAGCCAGAGTGAGTCTGAATTGCTTCCCCTCCAGGAGCCTCTATTTATACTGCCCTCAGCTGGAACCTAATTGGCCAATACCAGCCACAACTGATGGCTCCATAGCTCCACCACTCCAGCCCTCTCCCAGGCCTGGGTTTTAACCCTTAAAGGGCCAGTGCAGGGCAGTCACCCCATCACAGCCCCCTACAGTGTTTCACCATCTCTCCCATCAGAAATGAAAGGGTGCACTGTTATCAATATTCTGGGTACTTCTCAAAACAAAGCTCTGCCATTTCCCGTAAATGTTTACATTAGTTAATGTTTGTAAAGTACTCTGATCACATGAAGTGCTATTAAAATTGCCAAGCATTATCAATACAATTTAGCTAAATCAGGTTGATTTAGTTGTGGGTTATGAGTATTTCCTTTAAAGGAAAACTCTTTGGGCCAGAGACCTTGTGTGTTTGTAGAACTTCAAGCCATAATCTTTAGTGGGGAACCACCACAATATAAACAATTACTTACTAGAACAAATCCATGGATTCCTTAGTCTCTAACCATCCTCTCTGTAATTGCGTGCACATACACAATGCCTAGGTTTTATAATAGACAAAAGGGAATACGTTTGTGGGAGTGTCCTGTTAAAATATTTGCCACCTACCAGTGCTTTACTCAACATACTCCCGAGATGTTCCTATTGGCTTGCATTGGTCTGATAGGAGCATAATGCGATAGGTCTAATTCTCTTCTATTTCCTGCAGTAGGCTCAAGAAACCCTTTCTCTGCCACTGCATGTTTGTAACTTGGTTGATGAGAACTAATGTGAGACATCTGCTACTCAGCTGGCTAAACCAGTAGAAAAGGAAATTACTTGGTTCCATGAAGCCGGCAGCTAAAAAAGAACAATCCACAAAAGATCTTGCCATTTAAGGTGTGAAAACCTCCAGAAAGTACATTAACCTCTCTCCCTACACAGACACACACAAGATACAGACCTGGGCGAGCCTAAACCCCCAAAAGATCAATATTGAATAAAGACAAATAACTGAACTACCACATTCAGCTGCTACCTGTTGCTCCCAAAGCAAACGCTATCTGTTTCATCGGAATTTAAAGGCTCAGTTGGCAGAAGAGGAGCATTCTGGGAAAAGCTGTTATAATAAAAGAGTGAATGTAGTGCTACCAAGATTTTATTTGGTTAGAGCACATCTCTGAGTTGTATTAGGAAGGGTTAATAAACCACTATAGATTCAGGGTTATCTTGTCTACCTAAAAGTAATTTTGGGATATGTGTAGTGTATTTAGGTTGCTATTAGTTAGTCTAAGTCTCCATAATGTAATTCTAGATGTCTTTGAAACTTTATCCCGGGTCAGAAGCTCACTAATGTAGCTCGCAATCATTGAGAGGTACCCTGCCAAATTAGAGATAATGCTAGGAGGAAATAAATTAGATATCAATTTTCAGCATAACATGAGAGAGGAAAAATCTATTCATATTTGTGGTTATGTATGTAAAGAGACAACAGTACAAAGACATAAAATTTCTGTAAGTCTCTCTAATGAGACCGCACATGGGACACGAAGGCTTTTCCAAAATGGAAAAGAACAACAAAAATAACTAAGTGATTTAGAAGGAAAGATTGTTTTCAAGTGAGCTGTCTGGCTTAAATGTAGATGCAACCATCTGTGAATTATGTGAAAGGTGTAAACACCTAGAATGGAGAGCAGGCTTTCAAGATGATACAAGAGGATGTGACTAGCAGTAATGGGTTGAGATGAAGAAAAGGAAAAATGTGGGTAGAATATCAGGGAAAATCTTCTTGGCAGTAAGAGCTATTCAACTGTGCAAACGTCTCAAGGGAGTGGTGGAAATGCCATTTTCTGGGATAAGTAAAGCAGACTGGACAACACACCAGAAAACATGCAGAATTATTCATGACAGTATTGTTTAAAAGCACCCCTTGACAGCAGTGTCCCATAATGCCAGGTGCTGTACAAACAGTATAAACAAACATAAAAAGAAACCATCCCAAGACTCTTCAGTCTAAAAGAGAGGAACAGAATCCTTCCCCTTTTACTAGTGGGTAAATGAGGCCAAGACACAAGGTGGGATTTGTGGCTGGACCCCAGGATGCATCCTGGGACTATGGGATCACTGTGCCCCCTTAAATCTCTGCAGCCTGGGGAGTTTCTCACAATACTTTGCTAGTCACTAGCAACAAACGCCTGCCAGTGCTGCTGTCATTCAGCACAATGGCATGGGAACTCCACCCACCCAGCTAGATGACATGAATGCTCCCAGAGCCAGCCATGAATCACTCAGGCTATACCTACAGCTGCGTTATTTCACAATAACCGACGTTATTCCGAAATATCAAAGAGCATGTCTACACTATAAGCCATTATTTTGAAATAATGGCAAGCTGGAGGACTTCTTACTCCAAGTCCTATAACCCTCATTTTACGAGGAGTAAGGGAAGTCAAAGGGACACTGTTCTGCCTTCAACTCCCTGCTGTATAGACAGCACCAAAAGCTGAGTTGAGCTATTTCGACTTAAGCTACGCAACTGATGTAGCTGAAGTTGCACAGCTTAATTCAACTTTATCCCTGCTATGTAGATGTACCCACAGAGACTGGCCCCAGCCAAATCCTCCCAGCTCCCAGCATTGAGCCCAAAGGTAAATGTGGGCCAGTATGAGGCAGCACAGCATACTGGCCTGTAGACAGCTGGGACGGCAGCGCTTTAACATCATTACCCCTTTTGTCCACCCTCCTCCCATTGGCAGACCTGCCAGTAGAGGTCGGTAGTGCTTCTGTACCTTCCTGGCAGGGCCACTGACAGGAGGGGGACACCAAAAAGGGCAGCAGTATTGGGATGCAGTGATTTAAAAGGGCCCAGAGCATCAAAAAGTGTTGGCTGGGTGAGTCTGGTCCCCATCCTTGCCCCTTCTACTTAAGGCCCAGCCCCTTCTGGGGCCCAGAGACACTTCCCCCATGTTGTCCAGACCCCCAGCCACCCTAGGCTGCATGCTGGGATCTCCCACTACTTACTTTCACTCCTGGCTTTACCCCAGGAATATACTGCCCTGCCCTGTCCTACTCAATATGAGTAGTGCAGATGTATTAATTGGTTGACCACTTCATCAAAGGAAAGGGGACATAATGAGCTTGTGTAAAATCAGAGATTTGCTATGCACTTCACACAAACTTACTGGTAAATGTAAACAATAAAAATGTTTAGTGACTACAAATATAGAATTTAAGTGACTATAAGTGTTAGGCAAAAAGTCGGGAGTAGCTACCAAAAGAAAAGAAAATATAAACACAGAGTTTAAACTCTCAACTCTATTGGACTGGGCAAAAACTAGATCAAGCAGGGTTTTTTTTCACTCCACTGGATATTGCAGTCCATAGTGCACAGATTTCAAGGATGGGCCAGTCTCCTCGGTTGGAACCTTAAGTCTTTTCAGCATCCTGTTGGCTTTCAGTGTAGGTGGGTGATGGAGCATGGCAAAGATTGGGACCCTGTGTGTAGTTTCCATAGCCTTAATCCATGTGCCTGGAAAATATAAGTCCAGGCATGTCTGGTGAGTCCTCAGTCAAGGTTGAGCAATTTCTTTTGTGTGGCCTCATGCAGGTGAGTCACTGCATTGTAGCTTCCTTGCTGGACAATCAGGGGCTACGTCTACACTGGCATGATCTTGCACAAGAACTCTTTTGCGGAAGAGTTCTTGTGCAAAAACTCTTCCAGAAGAGAGTATCTACACTGGCATGTGCCTTTGTGCAAGAGCTGTGCTTTTGCACAAGAGCATCCATGCTAGTGTAGACGCTCTCTTGCACAAGAAAGCTCTGATGGCCATTTTAACCATAGGGCTTTCTTGCGCAAGAAATTCATGTTGCCTGTCTACACTGGCCTCTTGCGCAAGAACAGTTGTGCAATAGGGCTTATTCCTGAGCGGGAGCATCAGAGTTCTTGCTCAAGAAGCACTGATTTTATACATTAGAACGTCAGTGTACTTGCACAAGAACTCGTGACCAGTGTAGACAGGCTGCAGGTTTTTGCGCAAAAGCGTCTGCTTTTGTGCAAGATCGTGCCAATGTAGACGCAGCCCTAGAATCATAGAACTTGAAGAAACCTTAAGAGGTCATCAAGTCCAGTCCCCTGCACTCGTGGCAGGAGCAAGTACCATCTCGCCCATCCCATATGGGTGTTTGTCTAACCTGCTCTTAATGGCTTCAATGGCTGGTGATATCTGTTCAACCTCATCCACCCAGTTGTTGGTTACCTCCCTTGTCATCATCTCTGTAGAGCTAGTATCTGGGCACCTCCCAAAACCACAGCATATTGTAGTGAAAAATATACAATTCTTATAACTTCATATGCATTCATAATATTCATATTTAGATACAAATGCTTTTCAGCATTTGTATCTAAATATGATAACCATTAGCCTGATACTTTATGTGCAATATCACAATTATATGCTAATGAAGAATAATGGGATTACAGGGTGCTCCCCCTAAGTATGGAATGTCAGAAGATTCACCCAAGCTCCCCTCAGAACCAGGATAAATAGGATAAATGAGAGCCCAGAAAAAGCCTTGAATCACTGTTGACTCTGCACAAAAATAGAGGAGACAAAGCTGGTTCCTTTCATCTATCTCTGTTGTTGTTCAGAAGTAGAATTTAAAAGTTTCAGAGTCACTATAAAAAATCTGCAGATGCTTCATTTGTACTGGGGTTTGCCAGGACTCTCTAGGCTTGGTAATTCATTGCCCCAGCATCTTTGGGCTGGCAGAGCAGTTATGAAAGTTTTTAAAAAATTACTTGAGCCCCAGGATCTCTTTCATTACAAATTAAGCTGCGCAATCACCCTAATATCCAAATATGTGTTCATATAACTGGGTTATCTGAGGAAAGATGGGCTTATGGTTAAGATACAGGACTAGGACTCAGGACATCTGCATTCACTTCCCAGTGAGGCCACACAATTTTGTCAATATGGGCAAGACTTTTCCTCTCTCTGCGCTTCAGTGTCACATGTAAAATAAGGATGAAAATGCTGTCTTATCTTGCACAGATATTGAGAAGCTACTTTTGTCCATGCCTGTGAGGTACTCTGGTGGTAGAAGGTGGTAGGGGGCATATGTTAGTGATAAAGGCCAGATCTTTAGACAATGGAAATTAATTAATTAGCTCCACTGACGTCAATGAAGAAATGTTAATTTAAGGAGCCTGCAAAACTAGGATGGAAGTGAAACTACTGGAGTTCATAAGCCTGAGTTTCTATAAATCCTGAATGGATGAGCCTGCTCCTGTGATTCTGAGTATGTCCTGCTTGTCAGCTAGGCTGGGAATGTCAACAAAGAAATGGGCTCTGTGGGCTTTCAGTTGCAGAGGAAGTGAAAATGGACAGTTGAAGGCGCTAGTCTAAAAATGGGTAAAGTTGGGGCAGGGAAGTTCATAGTTTGCCCCAGACACCCATTCCCTACATTTCACTGCTTAGCCTAGGAAAAACGTCTGCCACTAGGAGAGATCACACTTTATATTACTATAGCTATTGGTCTGGATTTTGAAAGTCAGGGGTTCCTTTAAGAAAACAAAACAAACCTAAACAGTCTACACCTAAGATTAAGAACACAGTCCCATTAGGTTTTCTTTTTTCCTGCAGATGAAAGAATTCCACCTCGTAGGCTTGATGGTCCACCTGACCCTATATTGGGTAGATGGTCCTGAATGTTGAATCATTTGCTTCTTTTTCAAGTGTTGCTTTCCCCTTATTTCAGTTACATTTCCTTTTGGAATTACATGGGCTGCTCCAGTGAACTCTTAAGCTCACAGAGCATCTAGCAAAGGGTCTTACTGCAGGCAGCATCTCCATCTTCATCCAGCTGCTATGTCAGTAGAGCGGGCGTAATTTAATGGCAGTAGAGATTGTAACCATCAGATGCTGGTGGGATCATTGAGTGGGCTTGCATCAGAGAATGAGCGTGTAATTGCTTTAGAGAATTACCATGTATACCTAGGGATCATTTCACTTCATTCCCCACTGAAAGACTTCGGTGAAAGTGATTGTCATTAGAAGCTTCATCGAATGCCTGGGAGTCAATGGGAGTTCTTTAACTAACTTGCATGGTCATTGGCTCAGACCCAATAATGGCAAATGCAATAGTTAGCCTAGGACAGCAAGAGAATGGGTTAAAGGAAGGGACATTGAAACTGAAAGGAGAATTTAGGAAACAATTCAGATAACCCCAGTGGAATTGGACTATAACATGGAAGCCAATAGTAAATGTGTGTAATTCCCTTTTTTTATGTTCAGCATTTCTCTGGAAATGTTTTGACTTCCTATTTTTGTTTTTTATATCCCCAAATTTCACTTGAATTGTAATGCCCAGGCAATGGCTGATTTCATACTGAAATCTTGCAAAGGCACATTTTCAAATGTAAAACCAATTTGGGTAAAATGAATGAGCCTTTTTTTGTTGTTGGAAGGGAAGTTTTGCATGGAACAGAAGCCCATGTTTCAAAACTCAGAGCAAATCCTGCTGTTTAAGTTTTCTATTTTGCTGCAGATATTTTGTAGGCCCTACTCAACATCCTTGCATTTCAGAAAAGTTCTGGGAGAGGTTCAATGGCCACCAATAATTGAGACTTCACTTTGTGTCTCCTGTAGGACTGTCCTCTTCAACATAACAATATCCCCTAGACCCACACCAGGTAGAGAAATACTGAATGAGTGAGAGATCCCAAGACTATTATGAAAAGTGGGACCATAGCAAGATCTGCAAGTTCCAGAAAATAGATACTAGAAAAGGGTCTGATGCCTTCTGATGGCTCTTTCAGGGAAATGTTTTTAGCCAGTGGAAAGAACTGAACTGTACATCCCAAGTCAATCTCTAAACTGAAGTTGAGAGGAACCAATCTGCAGGAAAATACCACAACAGACATCAAAATCTTTCATTGACAGCAAAGGGTTTCCTTCGATGAGTCAGAAAGAAAGGGCCATAATCATTCCCATTGTTTGCCATTTGCCTTGAGGAAGGTATTGCTGGAATTCCAGAGAGCTGCATTGCTGCTCTCAGTCACTGCCGTGAGAACTCTGGCTGCTGAGACTGAATGAGCCGTGCCCTGGAGCCAGAGGACAGGCAGTGGCACTGGGTTTCTTTTCATGGCTCAGCTAGACATTGAAGTGTGACCAGTTACTTGCTAGGTCCTATATCTTGCTCAATAAGGATAGTAGCTTTGCTGCACCCTAGATAAATCTGCCCTATCAACTTTGTCTCTGTGTTTGCCATTGTTTGTTATGGGCTTTGGCACAGACTGCCCTACAAAAATCTTCTCCTGAAAGTAAAATAGTTGGACACAGGGTCACATGCCTTCTCACCTGTCAAAGAAAAGTTTGACGGTACAGCTTTTCCCTCAACTTTGGTGGGTGAAAGGGCAGTCACCAGAGCACAGAAACATGCCAGTAGGATTCCAGACCAGACCAGTGATCCATCTCGTTGGGTATCGCACCACGCATCTACCTGTGTAGTGTTGTTAAGAGTCATGTTGTTAAAAGGGTCATTCGTGACTTCCATCTGACTGTTCTTCAAGACCATGTCATATCTCCATTGAGATCCATTTAGTCTCCATGCTGTCTCTTTCACAGGCTGAAACAAATTCATGGCAGACTTTTGACACGCTATCCTGGTCTTGATTATGGGTTGACTGTGAAATTTTTCTTAATCCATATTTGGTCTCCTTGGCTTGAGTCTGAGGGTACATCTAGACTGCATTGCTTTTCCGGGATACCAAAGGTATCCCAGAAAAGCAGAGCCGCGTCCAAGGTACGTGTCCGCTTTTTTGAATTTTTTTTTTAAAAGCAGACACGTTCTCTTGCTATCCCTGTAAACCTTATTCTGTGAGGAATAAGGGATATGTCGAAAGAGCACTTTTTTTCCAAAATTTGGATCTGAATAGATGCTCCATGTTTCGGAAAAGCCTCCTTTGAAAGTAAATCGGAAAAAGATATGCAATTTGTATACCATCAATTGCATTTCTTTTTCCGATTTAGCATTGCAGTGTAGACCTAGGCTTAGATTTGCATTATTTATATCAGGGCAATGACTGCAGCTCCCTGCTGCGTTAGGAGCCCCATTGGGTCTCCATAAAACCCTAAGACTGTCACTCACTAATGAGGAAAGGGAAAAGGCTGAAGAACAAAATAAGATTCTTCCATTCCTATAATACTCCAAAGTTGTCTTATTGCAAAAAGATAGCCTGATGCCAGGGCAGTAACTGCAAAGCATTGAATTAATTCAGGGGGTTCAATTCACTTAATGATTTTAATAAATCCTTAAAATCCAGTTCATTAGATGTGATTTTTCATGGTACTTCATGCTTCTCTACTGCCATGCTTAGGAAGGAAGCAATTCCCTGCTACCCCACCCTATTCCCATCATCCAAGAAGACCTGTCTTGTAATACAAATTCCATAGATGGATAAACTTAACAAAACAACAAATAGTCTGGTAGCACTTTAAAGACTAACAAAACATGTAGATGGAACTGAGCTTATTCTGTTTAAAGCTAAGAAAGACCACGTGCTTTTATTTTAAGGATCCCACTTCCGCTTGCATGTCATGTGCACTACACCTGATTCACTATTACTCCAGTTTTTCATACAGTGAAATTGTCACTGGAGAATGGGAGTGAAAAACTGAGTTTTGAACTGGGAGTGAAAAACTCTGTTTTGAACATTGGTAGACTTCTCTTTCCTTGAAATGGGGAGAAAATGCAGTGGATAGGTTTCACTTATTTTCCTGTTGTGAATCCTCTGTGAGCAGAGGGAGTCTTTGCACTCAGAAATGCATCTTGGCTTGTTGTTGGGAGCAGAATATGCACATTTGATGTCTGCATCAGGTCGGTCAATTTTGATCAGCCATGTAGGTCACATGACATTTCTTTTCTTTGATTAGGTGAGCCACAAATCTGAGAATCAGGTTTCCAGTTTAAATACATACTAGTGTTACTTTTCATTCTCTGCTGAATGCTTAATAGTCTCTATTTCCATGGCCAGTCAGGACACTGAATGTACTGGTTGGAATATTCACAGAATTACATAAGAATGAGGTCAGGGCCTCTGATGAAGGGGGAGGCAAGGAGGCAGTTGCCTCAAGTCCCAGTAATTTTAAAAGGATCCAGGGCTCTGGGCCCTTCAGATTGCCACCAGATCCCATGTGGCACAGTCTGGTGGTGATGAGGACTAACTATGGGAAGCACAGTGCGCTCTGGGCAGTGATGAGGACTGTCTGCCCCTAACCCCGCCCCTTCTTCCCAAAGGTCCTGCCCCTTCTGGGGGCCCAGAACTGAGCCTCATATGCCCTTCACCCTGGGCTTGCCAAAGTCTGTTTCCAGCCCTAAATGCAGTAGAAACAAATTGGTTTAAAAGATGTTGCTATTTGCAGGTCATGTCTTCAGTATTCATCCAGCTCTACTCCTGACACAGCTGAGGTGTTACACAATGCCTTAATCTTTGCATCTTGGGGCCCATTGCTCCAAACTCTGTTTTCCTATCTGTAAAATTAAAATGACAGCAATATTTGCCTGTTGCAACAGAGGAGTTGAGAGGAGTTAATGTTCCTAAAGGCTCAGAAGATGAAAAGAGCAAATGAATTGCTAAGCATGAATATTACTGCAATTTCTCGATGCAGACCTACTATTAGGCACAACAGTGCCACAGAAGGTGTGAGAGTTCTAGCCCTGTGTTAATAAAAGACCTGATGAAGAGTAAACTCCCCACTCTCTTGGGGGGAGGGAAGCTGCCTTGAGGGAAATTGAAAATGGTGGTGGTCCAAGAGATGACGGTGAGCAAACCTGTTTACACATCTGGCCTCCTGTGTAGAAATGAGCTGCAGCCAAGCACAAATGTAATGAACAATGCTGTGTATTCTTCCCATTGACAGAGGTTGTTTGGGGGGGATGGTTTGTTTGATTTTTATTGCTTAGGACTTGGAAAAATAAATAATAAATTACTAATAATCCTCAGAGCAGCTGAATGGCACTTCCTCCTCCCTGAAGGCCTTGCCCCACTGAATCAGTTCACCGTGTACCAAAGATAATTAGGGCAACTTACTTAAAACTTATGATTTAATTAGTGCCTTTAATGGTCATTAATTACACAGAGAGCAACAAAGCCATTCCATTTCCTATCATACTCTTTCTGAGGCAAGGTGCAGGTATTTATCCAGGACCATAAGGGAGAGTGGATCCCACACTTAATGTCTAATTACACACAATCGTCCCTAGTAATTATGAGCAATGTGATATTTTATTTATCTGCTTTAATTACTAGGGCTTTACACAGTCAATTTCTGTGGCACAGTGGCAGAGAGGACAGAGGGGAGGTGAAATGACATCCAGTGTATGGAAGCAGTCATAGACTAGCAGGCTTTAGGTGCCTGCTGGGGATGGGGCCGAGCAGGGTGAGAGAGAGAAAGGGCATTTCCTGGGCACTCAGATGTTCTTCCTGTCAGAGATGGCAGGAGGCCAATCCTTGCATTGGGATCTAGCTAGCTTTGTGGGGTATGGCACACACAACTTCCCAAAGGGTACTCTCAGTGGGAACTTTCAGAAGGACACTTAGGCCCAGATCTTCATAAGGTAATTAGGCTCCTAATTACCTACGTCTGGGTTCTAATACCTATTTTCTCTCTTACTTCAGGCTTCCCAGTCTGCAAAGAAAACGCTTCTAGTTCTAGGCTCCTCACAAATCTCTTTCCCAGCCTGCATCCACATTTGGGACTTTGCACAAGCTTAGTTAGCTGCGGAAAGTCTATGTCTCCTCTTGCAGGTGCCTATCTCCTACTAATTCCTGTGCTGGGGGGAGGAAGGAGGAGGTTTCACATGCACCCTTATCCAAACTCCAGTCTCCCTGACCATTTTCCTTCTACAGGTCTGCCAGGACTATGGATGTTGCTGGACCAGAGAGTCAAGACAAGCAGCAGAACTCCATTGACCCAAGACAACAGAGCCTTGGCAGCCCTAGAATTGGGCTAACCACAGAGCCAGGAGCCCAGTGTCCCAGGGGCAGGGGAGGCTGGTGATCCCAGAGTCCATGAGTGGGAGGGAGGCACCTGCCCTGCTCCAGTAAATTCCCTCCTTCCCAACAGATTGGTCCCAAGGGTGCCAGACCAGGGAGTCCAACCTGTAGTTCCAAAGCATAGGTACAGAACCCACAAATGCCACCTAAGCCTCGTTCACTGGGGAATAAATTGCTGCTTCAAAGTTGCAGGCCATCCCCACCCATCTCAGATAAATAATTTCCTAGAATTTCCTAATAGAAAAAAAAATATATCCTCATTGTGAGGCCTGCAATGGTTGTGTATCACATGTGATTTTGTATGTTGGGTTCCATCCACTAAAGGATGGCCAGATGCACAACCAAGATAACCAGCACTTTGTTGTACAGCAGCTAGATAACAAAGCTCTGGAGTATCTTCATGCTGGGAGAAAATGTTAATTCAACATGAGTCTTGAGTCCCATGGCTGAGTCCTGTAAGCTACTGGTCCAGAGGGCAAATGTTACAAGGAATTGCATCATTTGCTCCCATCTCCCCATTAGCTAATTGTTCAGTGATAAGCTGGTGTCTGCAAAACCCCTTCAATGGGATATTCACTTACATGGAAAAAATAGTTCCAATAGCTTCTGCTTTATAAAATGAGAGTGTATGCAGGGAAATCCTCAACTCATGCCCTCAGAACATTCCTATATTCTAATAAATCATTTGTTCAGAGTCACTAGGATTTTGAACAAGCTGTAAATACATGTTGACCTTATTTTTCTCTCGATAATTGCTCTATTTATAGAGAAGTCACTGATTGTCATGTTAATTCCTTCTATTAGAGGATTACACACTGGCTCAATCAGAAATAATCTGGTATATTTTCTCCCCCCTTCTCCAGCCTCCAAAAAAAAAAAATTTGTATTCAAGTTGTCTCCTTTAAAAGTTTGTTTGCTTTTCCTTTTCTTCACTGCCAGATATGGTTGCTCTTCAGTGAATATTTTAACTTCAAGTGACAGGTCAGGTCAGAGGTAATCCATTATTTTTTGTTAAGGTCCAACTTTCTTGGTCAAGGTGTAGTCAAGGTCCAGACTCCAGAGAAAATGAAAAAGTAATACCAATGTTAATGATAATAAGTAAATAGATTTTTACAGTCCATTCAAAAGCATGTGGGGATCCAGATTTGGCCTGCAGTTGTCCGCCTATTAATTACCTCTGAGATAGGTGAAGTGCAGGATCTTCTTTGTGGGAAGCACCATAGCTGAATTTTCTTTTTAAAGGAGATACTTGGGCATCGAATTAAAGAGATATGGTCTGCCCAAAAATGCATTCTAAACTACATAGAGCACGTTGATGCACTTGAGGGCAGATTTTTCCAGAGAACCTGGTCCCAGATTTCCCAGTATTCAGAAGCCACAGCCAAAGCTAGATTAACAACTACAGATAAATAAGGGGCAGGCTTTTTTCTTTTCTTTTCTTTTCTTTTTTTAAGCTCAGATTCCATCACAATTTTTTGCCCTGTTTTCAGAAGAACCAATGTGCTGACTTCTCCTCCATCATGTGGGCCTGTTTATGGATGCTGAGCACTTTAGAAATGTCCTCTTTAAAAAAAATCATTTAGCACCCTAAATGCACCTTGTGTGCCGAGGCATTCACTTCCTTCTGGTATCAATCATGGCACAGGTTGGTGATCACTAGCTGCGTGGTCTGTTTCTTTGTCAGTTTCAGCCCAGTGACCACAGCTTCCACTTCCTATTGACACAGCAGAGGGGCTGCTGTAAATCTAGAAGGCTTTTGTTTTGAGTGAGGTCAGCTGGCCTGAAGTCTGGAGAGTAATGGAGAGTCCTTGATACCCCATGTGCTTGGGAGATTGCTCAGGATTGAGTCTCTGCAGTTTTTATGGTTCAGTACCACAAAGCAATTAGCAGCGAGGGAGTGAGCTTTTCCAACCTTTACTAAAAATCGCTGCTGTTTATCAATGTGTCAAGCTGTTGGCAGATTCAAGAAATCTAAATTTAACAGGTGACTGGTTCCTCCATGCCTGGCTGCAGCCAATGGATCTGCAGGATATGGCGTCCCAACTGGGTGAGCAGAACCAATGGAACAAACTGCCGAGGAGAAGCGGATGAATGGGGCTAGCTCCGGAGTTCATCGTGGAGAAGCCTTTTTTTTTTTAACACCACCGCTGCTAAATGACTTTTTCAATTGATTTCAGCAGTGCTGCTTTTCGATTACTGATTCCATTTCTGCCAGTGGGCAGAAAAATGGGCTGAAGAAAATTATCACCATAAAGGAAGAAATGTCCAACCCTGCTACCAAATTGCATTTACATTTGTCCTGATATTTTATCCTACGTGAGGAGGAGAGAAAAATGTCAGTGTCTCCCATCACTCAGCCCACGGCCTGGGGATGAATGCGCATGCATTTCCTTGCTTTAAGCTCTAGTTCATCCATGCCCATTGACCTGCTCTTGGTTTAGAACCAGCTGCGAAAAGCAGCTGTCATCCTCTGTTACTCTGCCAGTCGTAGTCTTAAGGCAGGCATCAAAGCTTGGCGGCAGCTGAAGGCAATTCAATTAGCTGTGACGGTCAAAGAGAAACCAGGGGTCAATTGAAGCTTCTCTCTCTGTTTTCATCTTGAAGCATGAGGAAAGAGAGTACCTGCCCCAGTTTTGGAGGATGGGGATGATGAAGGAAATAGTCTTAAGGGGAGGAACTTCTTCAAAGCACCTCCTAATTGAGGAAGGACACAAAAAGGTGCATGCACATCTGGGCCATGAAGAAATCTCTGCAGACTCAGTCTGCAATTACGCTGCCTCTTTAAGACACACTAAGCTTTTGCAGCAAATTCTCAAGTGCTTACAATATGTTTCTGCTAAAAATAATAGTAGTAATTAATGCTTTCTTAGTTTTACTGCTACCATCTGCTTGGTGATACCGACCATGGTGACCAATAATGGCTCTTCTCAGCCCTTTGGGCTTATTCCCAGCATGCCCAAAGGGACGGGGGGGGAGCAAAAGTAGGGAGGTAGAATGTGAGAAACAACGTGCGGCAGCCTTTATAGCTTCAGACATTGCATTCCTTCTCTGCAGCTCCTTGCTAGCGTGCAAATAGTTGTAAAAATAAAGGTCAAACAGATAATCTTGATAAATATTTAATAGTCACTGTTTTTCTGTCTCCCTGATTGTTATAGATTGAATGTCTAACACTTGTGACATCTGGTACACACTGAGCTGAAAGTGATTACATAAAACCAGGAAGGGGGAGCGAGAGAGAAGACGGTAAGGGAGGGAGGGGCATGCACAGGGCGAGCCCTTCCCCTGAACTCCAGCAATGTAATGCTGCAATTCCCAAATCTGCAACAAAAATCTGCACCAGCCTCAGCCATTCCAGAGACTATTAAGAGCTGCCCTGGAATCCCATTTTCACCACATGAGCATGGGCTCCTCTTTTAGACCAAGCGTCACAGTTCCAGCAGTGTAGAACTGTGTTAATTTCCCTTTGAGTTAGTTCTTGTAAGGGAAGGGCACAACCTGTGCTTATATCCAGAGAAGGTGTCATATCGGCCATAATTAGTGGCTTCCAGAGGCACTGAGGGTGGAGGGCTTTCATTCTGCAGAGGTACAAGATGGCCGCAGTGCTCTCTGCTCCCAGTGGTTCCCCACTCGTTGTTTTCCGAGCTAGTGTATGATGCAGTGAGATTAACAGACACTTGCACAAGTAGAACTGTTGATCTTCCAGTGTGTGGCAGGTGAGAGTCAGGCACCACTTTGGGGCCTTTTTTGCTTTGCCTGGATGGAGGGCGAGGGTACCAAAGAACAGCCCCTCACTTGGGGCAGGCAGTCCAGGCCTTCCTACAGCTACCCCAAATAAGCTATTTTGAAATAGGGTCCTGGGCCCCGCCCTCCACAGTCACCCCTCCCAGAGAGCTCTGCCAACCGCTGTCAGGTCCCCCCACCCTGGCAGTTGTTACTGAGCAGTCAAATGGCAGCAGGAAGTTGAGAAGAAGCCCTAGCCAGAGGGTGGGGCCTTGTGGGGAGGGGGGGGAAGGCAGGGCCAGAACCTAAGAGGAGCAGAGGGTGGGCCACCAAGGAAGGGGAGGTCTCATGGTGACTGGAACATAGCTCCCCAATTTCCTACCTGGCCTCCACCAGGAAGAGGCTTATGCTACTCCCAGTTTATTATTTGTTTGGTTTTGAGTTTTATGGGGTTATTTTTGTTGTTTTGGAAAATTTACTCTAAGGATGCATCTACACAGTACCCTAAACTCAAAATAAGATACACAATTTGTGCTATTTGAAAACTATTTCGAAATATCTTATTTTGAAATTTGTCGCATCTACACAGCGCCAAATTTCAAAATAATGCAGTATTTCGAGCCATCCCTTATCCCTCGTGCAATGAGGTTTACTGGGATGGGGCAATAGCGTGCCCGTTATTTAAAAAAAAATCAAAATAATGGGCAGCTTGTGTAGACGCGGGGTAGCTATTTGGGATACCACCAGTATCCTGAAATAGCCATGCAGTGTAGACATACCATAGCTCTTTAAAAACAAACACTGGACTGTTGTGGACTATAACTACTAATGACCAGGTTGGGAAGGAGAAATATGTTTGACCCGCATTTGACTCCATGAGATGCAGTAATCAGATGCTCATGGTACACCACAGTATCTAGTGCTTGCAATTCATTACACATGCTAATCGATGGAGCATTTGAAAGTCATGGCAGTAATTGCTCTCAACCTAAAATCCTTAAAGATTCTAGGCAATGAATGAATCAATCTGAAGGAAGGAAGGGAAATGTCAGTGAGAACTGACCAAGTAGCTAGAGACAAGAAGGTATGACGTGCCATTTCTTTGCACATCTTGAAAGATACCTAGGACACAGCGGGCAGATGGTCTTTACCTGTACACAGAATATGCAGTTGTGTAGGGCACCTGAAAACTGGGGGCATCACTGGGTATTGATGTCCACCCGACTGCCTCCTCCTATATCTGCTCTGTGGCTCTGCTTCCTCCAGCGAGGATCTGGTTAATTTACAAGTGAAAAGCCTGCCAGAGCTATTAGAGAAACACTGAGCCTGTGAAAGAGCCAGGCAACTGGCAAGGAAGCCATTGAACAGGCATTTGCCAACCCCAAGTATATGCTGTCAGTTTACTGTGTTAGCCGACAGGACCTTGCTTTAAAATATTTTAAAATATTTAAAATATTAGTGTCTTGCTGAAGATTATAAAATCTCATCTCTAAAAAATCATCATCCCTCTTACCCTGGGCTGCGTTGGGTCTAAGGGCAACAGTTTAATAGTACTGCATGGCCCCATAAATCCTAAGGACGGCCCTACTACTGGGTGTAAAATGTTCCCCCTTGGATTTGGCTGTTTCCCATCCATTTTTACACAAGGCGAGAGGCAATGGAGAATAAAGCTCAAATATGTCCCGTTTATCCAGGATTTAATTCCACCTGATACATGTGGCTCTGAATGATGTTTTCAGTGTTTGCATCTGAGGAAATGTTATCACGCTAAACTGCCTGGCCAAAATGGCTTAATTAACACACTACTCAACGCCTGATATAAGATGTTCAGATTTTTTAATAATATAAAGCAGCTATATGACATTGGGTGCAAGACTTGGGGGAAATGAATATTTCTGGTAACCTACTTGATTAGGCATGGATGCTGGAAATAAGAAAAAGCATTCTTTAGTGCTCTCAACTAACATGTGACTCTCAATCTTTCTCTTTCCCTCACATACCCACCCCTCCCTCGCCACACATATTTAGTTTGTGTGCATGGTACACTATACAAATTATGTATCTTATTTTGAATCTATTTTGAAATAGCTTATTTTGAAATTTGGCACATCTACACAGTGCCCAATTTTGAAATAACACGCTATTTTGAGACATCCCTTAACTGTCATGGAACAAGGTTTACCAGGATGCCAAAATAGTACACCTGTTATTTTGAAAAATATTTTGAAATAACGGGTGGCTTGTGTAGATGCAGGGTATATATTTCGGGATAACTCCGGTATCCTGAAAAAACGGTGCAGTGTAGACATACCCTAGGAGTCATGCCTATATGTGAGGGCAGAAATTGGCCTTATTCAGTGTTGCCGGGGTCTAGGGGGGGAGCCCAAAGCTGGGGAAGTGTCAGCAGTGTGGTGAAATGTGTGGGCTTCCTGATATTGTTCCCTGGGTGGACCCAGCCCAAGGAGGGGGGCAGCATGGTCCTCCTGGTGGTGCAGCTCCCGTGGGTTGGACTTGCTTTAAATTAGGATAAATGGAAGCTGCATAGCAAATTTGGTGGTCCTAGCTCTTACTACTTAGGAGGAGTTCTTTAACAAATGGAGTCACAAACAGGCACATCTATCTATCTATCTATCTACTAGCAGGCCTGTAACTCAAGTAACGTGGACTTTGGGGGTGGGGGTAATGAAAGGATAATATCCATGCTTGATTTAAATCGGGGTGGAAAACCTAAGGTCTGGGGGCTGGAGGCGGCCCCTGGGTTGCCTGAATCTGGCCCATGAGGCTTAGGACCTCCCCCAGCACTGGGGAGTCCTCAGTGGCACTCCAGCCCTCCTGCCATCTCTCTGCAGCCCCCGTTCTCCAACTGATTTTTCTGTGGGTCAGCAGCTCCTCGTGCAAAAAAGGTTTCCCACCCCTGATTTAAATGAGTACTTTACTCTTCATTTTTGAAAGAAAAAAAAAAGAATGAAAGTGATTCAAATGCCAGATAAAACTTCTTGGTAGACAATAGGGCAGGGAGTGGAGGCTGGATGAGTGGGGCTTAGGGCCAGGGGTGTGAAGTGCAGGAGTGATGGCAGAGGCTGGGGGCTCGTGGCAAGGTGTTGGTGTGCAGGAGCAAGGACAGGGGGCTGGAAAGTGTGTGGGGCTGAAGACAGGAGGTGAGGAGTGAAGAGTAGGTGTTTGGCATTCATGGCAAGGGGCTCAGGCCTGGGGGCTTACCAGGGCCACCCAAGATGGGGAAGGTGGGGCAGTCCCAGGGGTGGGGGGGCAGGGCTGCAGTGGCTAGCACCAGCATTTCCTCTGGGTGGGGGGGAGCTGTGGTTTCTGGACCCTCCCGGCATGTCCTGCAAGGAAGGCAGATGGTGGTTTCCAGCCCACCCAGAATCTACTCCACGGGTGGAGGAGTGGGTGATGGTTTCCAGTCTCCTGGCATTTCCTCTCGGAAGAGCCCAGCTGGCTGCTTCCACCACCCTCTCTCCTCAGTGTCTTGTGGCAGCCTGGGGTTTGCCAGGCTCCTGTTCCCAGTCCCCCCTCGCACGCTGTGTCCTGCGGAAGCCTCCTGGCTGTGGTTCTCAGCCCCCCAGCATTTTCTGGGAGTGGGAGGGGGCCACTGAGCCATGATTCATGGCAACCCAAATGTATCCTGGGGTGGGAGGCTGCCAGGGCGCAATTCCTGGCTCCCTCCCCAGCATCTTTTGGGAGTCAGGGGGACCCAAGGGGTTCAGTGAGCCACTGGGCTGAGTTTCATGGGCCCCCGTCAGGTTTCCTGGGAGGAGGAGTGATCAGGACTGCACTGCCCAACCTTGGGGTTGTCTCTGGGGCGCCGCAGCAGAGGGCCAGGGAGCGGGGTTATGGTCAGGGAGACCATTTGCCTTCTCCAGTAGCAGTCCATGCGATTCCCTGTCCCCTGCTGGCCACTCTCCTGCTGTAGCAGTTCCCCCAGTGGTCACTGTGCATATAGCCCTGCAAATAGCTCTCCCTCCAGTCTGCCCTCTCCCTTTCGGTGTTAGGGAACACAGCCCTGCTCTCCTGGCACAACCAAACCCTGACCTTGCTTTAAGTTATGATAAGAGGAAGCTGCACACTGAATTTGGTGGTCATAACGCTTACCATTTAGGAGGAGCGGCGAGGAGTCCTGTGGCACCTTATAGACTAACCGAAGTGTTGGAGCATAAGCTTTCGTGGGCAAAGACCCACTTTGTCAGATGCATGCACGTCAGATACATGCATCTGACGAAGTGGGTCTTTGCCCACAAAAGCTTATGCTCCAACACTTCGGTTAGTCTATAAGGTGCAACAGGACCCCTCGCCGCTTTTGCAGATTCAGACTAACACGGCTACCCCTCTGATACTTGACATTTAGGAGGAGTTCTTGAACAAATGGACTCACAGACAGACAGACAGATGCATATTTCTAAAATATAGAGAGAAATATACAGAGAGAGAGAGAGAGAGAGAGAGAGCAGATTCAGTTTCATAGAACACTAGATCTGGAAGGAACCTCGAGAGCTCATTGAGTCCAGCCCACTGCCCTCATGGCAGGACCAAGCAGTGTCTAGTATCTTGTATCTATATATAAAAAAACCCATTAGCTAGTACTACATAAAAATAGCATGTGCTGTATGATTCCTAAATTTGCAAACTCAGTGAACTTGTCGCAATGCATTGCACATGGCTTTCGTTATGATCTTAGCAAAAAGTTGGGCATGCATACCTGAGGGAGATGCTGGCCTTTTACTGCTGATAAAGGGCTTTGAGGTCTTCACATGAAAGATACTTCTATAGGAGCCTTTGTCCATTGTGAGCAAAAGGAGAGTAGCAGTGTGTCCTTTTTTGCTCTTTACACAAAGAGCACTGAAGGAAGCATCCAAATACTCCTGTTTGCTAACTCTAAACAAAGTGAAAGGCAGCGACCTACACATGTTGCTGCTCTGGCGGGGTTCTGGTGGCTTCTGAAAGACAGAAGCCAGTTGTGGCTGCTAAAAGGCCATTATTTAAAGGCATACAAACTAATTTGTATAAACAACATGCTCCCAATCCATGCTGCGGCTAGGATCTCTCATCTTGATCTATGACTGAAATCTGCATCCCAGGTGCAATCCACAGAAAGCTCCATGAGCCCTTCTTCTCTCTAAGGCCTTCTCTGCCAGAGCACACCAGCCACAATCTGGAAGAGCCTTCTCAGAAAATGACTACTCAAAAGCTGTGCATCTTGTGTATTTGTGGCTGCACCCAACAAACCTTCTGCATGGTCAGTGTTCAGGATTCTCTCTCCACTCCCAGGAGCTCTATCAGCTGTCATCCTATTTGTTGCATCCACCCCCAAAGGCGGAGTTTGCTTTTCATCCCATTCCCCAGGCTATCAGAGAGTGCGGGGAAAGTACTGGCATGCCATGATTCACTCCTGTGCCTCCTCCCGCCACCAGCCTTCTTCTTCACACAGCGTGTAGTCAACCTGTGGAACTCCTTGCCAGAGGAGGCTGTGAAGGCTAGGACTATAATAGAGTTTAAAGAGAAGCTAGATATTTTCATGGAGGTTAGGTCCATAAAAGGCTATTAGCCAGGGGATAAAATGGTATCCTTGGCCTCTGTTTGTCAGAGGCTGGAGAGGGATGGCAGGAGACAAATTGCTTGATCATTGTCTTCGGTCCACCCTCTCTGGGGCACCTGGTGCTGGCCACTGTCGACAGACAGGATTCTGGGCTAGATGGACCTTTGGTCTGACCCAGTACGGCCGTACTTATGTTCTTATGAGAGGCATTCATGGCCTGCAAGTACTTTCCCCTTGCTCCCTGATAGTCCGGGGGATGGGATGAAAGGCTAGCCACATCCCGGTGCGCACGGCTGCTGCTCCCCCCTTCCCTCCCAAAACTCTGCCTTTGGCTAGACTGTTTTGCAGCCTACTAAGTTCCAGCTGGCTCACTGACAATTTCCTCCCCAGCTGAACACCTGGCTTGCTTCCTTGCTCCAACCCTTGCACATTCTGGACCTACAAAGAAAAGCATATGCCATCACCATCTACTACATGTTTGAGAGAGTTTCTTGTCTTTCTGTCTGTCTATTCAAGAATTCCTCCTAACTGGTAAGAGCCAAGGCCGCCAAATTCAGTACACAGCTTCCTCTCATAAATTAAAGCAAGGTCAGGGTTTGACTGTGCCAGAACCATTGGATGCACTTGGAATGGGATTGCTTCTCATAAATCCATACAGAACAGAGACAGAATCACCAGGCAGGTGAAAGGGACTGGCTTGGGTGCTCCCCCTCCCATATGGGACTATGCTGGCCCCAAGCCTCCCACCCCGTGGGTGCCCTTGCTGGAGGTCACTGGGGCTGAAGCTCATCCTGCCCGCCCCCCCAACAAGATTCATACTGAACATTGCTGGTTGTTCTCCTTTGTCAGGGAGTGAGGGGGAAAGTGCACAGCTTGCTGCATTCCTCATTCTGGCTGGGGAGCACACAGGGCAGATGATCTGTGCATTCTCCCCCTACACACACACACATGCACCACAGAGTCTCCCACCCAAAGCCCATCCTCACCCCCCAACCCTGACTCCTGCACCTCCCCCATCCCCAGCCCCCTGCCCTGAGCCCCTCATTAAGAACCCAAGTAACGCTGGGTAAATAAGCTAGTGCTATGTAACTGTAAATATGATCCTAATATAACATTATGTATTTTGATAGCATCTTCCATTGGAGGATCTTAAACAGTTAACCAAATGCTAAGTTTTCGCCTCACAAAAGGAAGGAGTAGTATCCCCATTTTAGAAAAAGGGAAACCGAGGCACATAGCACTTAAGAAATCTTTGCCCAAGGTGTCACAGTAATCCAGCCCAGCTCCCCTGACTCAGTGCAGTGCCTACTCCCCACCACCGGCAGAAGAGAACTTTTAGAAGCTGATGCTTGTGAAATGCCGACATCCCTGTCTGGGGCATCTGCAGTGATGATCTCTTGAGCTTAATGAATGAGCCTCTGCTGCCTGACCTAAAAGGCACATGTTTCTTAAGCAAGGCAACAGCCAGCCCATCGATCTCAAGTCTCTGTGGGAGGGGAACAGTGTCCTGCGCCGAGCAGGCCTGGGTTACACGAAGGCCCCATGCGAAGTCCTATGGCAGATTTTTGGGTCTCTAACCCCCTACGTTTTTCCCTCTCACATTTTTTCCTCGTTCCTGTGGGCTCATTCAATGGCTGACACCCTGGGAGGGGCACTGCCCCGGGCAAGGGGCTCAGACGGAGCCCTTCCCTCTGCACGTGCTGGCTTTCCCTTATTGAATTAGGATAAATTGGAACCTTCATAAACAGCGATATAAATCATTATCTCAAGTTAGCAGATGTGGTCTCACCAGGGTAGAGCTCTGTTAATAACTCCTTCGGATTAGGGCTGATTGGTACAATTTGAAACTTGTTTCTCTCAGCTTGATCAAGCTCGTTGTAACTGTGGCAATTATCCCATTTCACTTTCAATAGCTCAGCACAGAAGAGCCGCCCGCCTCCGATTCAGCCTTCTTAATGAATCCAAAGCAGTGTGTTCAATGCCTTTGCCAACTACACCTCCCCGCCATCTCCAGCTCCCCTCAGAGAAACTTACCCCAAGAGGGTAGCAGAGGCAGCTCTTCTAGGGCATGAGAGATGCTAAGTGGCCATGTGCATATCATTCTGTTATTTGGCTGCTGAAATCTCTCCCTACATTCTAACAGCATCCTTTACACTTTTGTTTTGTTTTTTTGGCAGGTGTCCTGCTTGGAAAATTAGATGAAAAAACTCAGTTGTAGTCAACCACTAGAGCTGGTTGAATAGAATTTGATGACTATATATATATATATATATATTACATGCTGATTTTGGTGAAGGTTGATTAGATAAACTTCTTCAATGATTTGTATTTTTTATTTATTTAGAAGGCATTAGTCAAGGTTTTGAAAACCCTTAACACACTCTATTTCCCTTGTTATTTCACTAGCCCTGCCAACAATCTTAAGTCCCAGTTCAGCAAAGCACCAAAGCAATTTCTTACCTTTATAAGCATGTACTTCCTCGTTTAGCAAGGCACTTAAACATGTGTTCAGACCCATAGTTAATTCCCAATAAACTCAAGAGGTTTGCTGAATCCAGGCCCTGGACAGGTAGGTTTTTGTCTTGTGGTGAAGGCACTGGACTAAAGAGCTAAATTCAATTACCAGCTCCATTACAGACCCCTTCAGTGATCTTCCCAGAAGTGCCAATGTGACTTTGGAACACAAGATACAGCAAAAGTCAATAGCACATGTGCGCCAAAGTCTTGGGCATGTTTTTTAAAATCCCATCATTAATTTCTCTGCCTTAATTCTTGCCCGGAGAACAATTCTTCCTTTCCCCCACCTATATCTGGTCATTTCCATTTAGATTATCGACTTTTGAAGGGCTGTGTTTGTACAGCTCCTAGCACAACAGACCCCAGCTCAGTTTGGACCTCTGGGAGCTGCTATAATAATATTCATCATCTTCACCTAGGAGAGCTCACATTCTCACTAGGGCTTGGGATGCTTTGAATTGTGCTGCTTGCAATATGTTCTGCTAAAAATAATAGAAGTAATTAATGCTCTTTAATTTGAGAGCTGCCATCTGCTTTGAAATGCCAAGCACAATAGCCATTTTTGGCCTTTATCAGCCCTGTGGGCTTCTTCCCAGCATTCTCCAAAGCAAAGGGGTGAAGGGAGGTGAAAAGAGTACACATGGCTGTTTTCTCAGCTACAGATGCATCCCGCTTCCTCCGCTGCCTGCTAGAGCTCAAATGAGACTGGGATGTGGAGTGACTCAAGCCCTGACTCAGATTCGTGTGTTTGCCATTGAATCTGATGCAGGCAGCATCAGAAATTAACTCACTGGCCCATAATTAAGAAAAGGGACAACAGAAAGAAGCAGTCCTGATCACCTCAAGCCTCCCAAGAGGTGGGCAGAAGTTTCTGCTGTCTGTCATGGAAGTGCTGCACAACAGATCTGTCTGTCTGGGCATGTGTAGACAGGGCATGTGAGTGTATGTTGCACTGCTCCATAGTTACTAGAGTTATTTTGAAATAACTTAGTCCGCGTCTACCCAGCAGGCAGTTATTTCAAAATAGTGTCAAAAGACTGCCAAGCTGGAGGACTTCTTACTTCAACTCCTGGAACCCTCATTGTACGAGAAGTAAGGAGAGTCAGAGGAACACTGCTCTAGTTCAAAATAAGTGCTGTGTAGACGCTCCCTATTTCAAAATAAGCTATTTCAAAATAAGCAACACAATTGACATAGCTCAATTTGCTTAGCTTATTTCGAGTAAAGCCCTGCAGTGTAGATGCACCAACCCAGCACTCTGCATAGGTGATCCACATTCTCAGCTCAGGAAGACTCAGAGGGTCTCTAACCCCCTACTAGTTCATTAATTCGACTTAGTTCGGATTAACTTTAAACTGCCGCGTGTAGCCGTGGGCAGTTCGTTCGAACTAAGGGGATTTCAAAATGGCGACCGGACGGGAACATGCAAATAAAGCCCGGGCTTCATTTGCAACTCCAGTTGCCTGATTTGCCTACTTAGCTCAAATTAACGAGCTAGTGTAGATATACCCAGAGAGATGTGAGGCACTCACTGAGGGGCTATTCCACATCCTAGGAAGCAGGAGATCAATGGGGCCCTTGTAAAATGTCCCCTTCTTGAAGGGAAGAAAGCCCTCAAAGCATGCCCTCCTTTGCGGGACTCACCAGCCCTGATGCCCATAAATGACAGTACAATGAGTGAGCGGATGTGCAGGGTGGACTAAGCTGGCATTTGCAGCCAACAGTAGCCTTCATAAGGTGGTGCCCGTGAGGGGCCTGGTTTACGTTGCTCCCTCCCCTTACAGGGGAATCCAAATTGAACCTTGTGATGTAGTCAAAGCTCATTCCAGAGGAAAATCAGCTTGTTACACAACCGGAGAGATTAATGCTGCAGAGCTTATTCCAGAGGTGGGCAGTAGGGCTAACAGCCACTATGGGCTTGTGGGCAAGGAGTCAGGGCCCTCGCTCTGCACCCCTGGAAGGGACAGGACCTTGGCTGGAAGGGGCAGGGCTAAGGATAGTCAGCCCTTAAGTCTAAGGACAGTCAGCCCAGTTCAAAGCGTGGTGCTGGGCCTCCCCCTCCAGCCCTCAAAGCCATGCAGAGTGGTACTACAGCATTCTCATGGCAATTCAAAGAGGTTTGGGGCTCCAGCCACCACTGCTGGCTCAGTAGCAGTGGTGGCAGCTGGGAGCTCCAGGCCCTTTGAAACATCAGGCCCTCATGCAATTGCCCTCCTGTCAGTGGGCCTTGGAATGGGGAACCTCCAGATCCAGCCTCCTGCTTAATTTATTGAGTCCATGGGCAAGTCTCCATGGTGTTGGCTGGAAGCCCCGAGCCTCAGTTACCTACACAGGGCTGGAGCGTGGGTTTGATTTTCACACGTGTGTGGCCCCCATCTGGTTTTCCTGTGTCAAAGGCCACTGACTGGGAAAAGCTTCCTCACCTCTCGCTTATTCCCAAGGCGGCTGAGCCTGCTCAGAGCCACATTGCACTGTGCAAGCCAGGGAGGCAAATGCTGCAAAGGAACTATGGCTTATCCTAAAGGTAGCTCAGCCAGAGGCCACAGTGCAGTGGACAGAAGGCCTTAGAGGAGAATGAGCTCCCCATGGGCTGGATGTCTCAGTGCAGCCAGGGACCCAGTGTGAGAATTAACAGGGAACGAGGCTTTCTGGAAAGGAGCAGCAGGCCAGGCCCTATAGTCCCTGTGGGTTAAAGTAAAGAGGAGGTGATGGAGCGGGGTTATTTCTAGATGGAAAAAACCTCCTCCTTCCACCAGAGAACCATGTGCGCACACCCCCTGGAAGCGTGCAGACAGGTTTGGGAAATGTAGCACCGGCAACAGCCTAATGTTTAACAAACAATGTAACAAAAGGCATCTGTCACAATGCATCACCTTCTGTTCCTCAGAGATTGCAGCCAGAGTCTTTCCCTTCCTCTCCACTCATTCTCCCTAATTACATGTGTCGTTTACTCTCCTGTTAGCCAAAGAAAGGGCCACTTGTTTTGGCAGGAAAGGAAAGGCGCTGTTGACAAAAGAGAAACTATACCCTTGTGCACCATCACCACCCCCGCCTTTCTCCGACAGCGACAGAGCAACCATAGCACAAAAAATGGGGAAGCGGCTGAGCGAATAGTTTAGCAGGCCAGTTGGGAACCCTTTATGTCTGCAGAGAGGGAGCCTTCAAAGTGCTAATATACTGCAGATCCATCTCTCGCCTGGATCCATGCTGCACAACCAGTGCAGTCTTATTATTCTGCATCATGGGGAAGAGCTGTTATACTTCACCCAGCCACGGTGAATGACGCTTCAGGAGGCAGCCTGCTGTTCCCAGCCATGGCTTCCATTATCCTGTTCTCAGGATGTGGGGTTTGATGAAGAGGAGTGGGAGGGGGAGGTTGTTTGGGTGAATGGGGCAACTCATATACTGCATCTAGCCTGCTTGAATGAACATGCCAATGGGTGCCAGTGTAAAATCAATGCAACTGTTGGCCCCCACAATCCAAGGTTCTGTACAGCAAAGTGTCTTGCATTGATGTATTCAGGGCCCTCTATGAGGGGGGAGGGCAAAGGGGAAGCTGCCCAGGGCCCTGCCATAGTAGCACCGCCAAAGCCCCAGGTGGTGCACTCTGGGTAGGTCTGAAAGGCTGGCTGGGGATGGTTAGCCTCCGCTCTGCCCCCTCTAGTCTGCTCTGTCCCTTCCATTCCCTGCAAGGGCATGGAGCCAGTCCCCCTTCCCCCCACCTTGCCCAGGGGTCTGGAAAGTCTCTCTGCAGCTGTGTATATACTACTTAGAGACATATCTTACTTTATCATGGTGCATGTCATCAACGGTTCACAACCAATAATCACATCCTGGTTTGAACAGCATATACGCATATCATCTGCATTCCAAACAGCTCCTCTCCAAGGCCTGGCACTGATAGTTTCTTAAATGAAAACTATCCCACAGACATTTCACCCAAATTTTCTCCCGGAGCATGAGGACTCCTAGACTTTTCCCTGCAGGAAGTCCCAAGTCCAGCTCCTAAATCCATTTCTTCCTCAGGGTCTGCAGCCTCTCTTATAGGCTGTTTGGACCTAAATAGCGCCCCGTCATACAAATGATCATTCTAAAAGTGTATCTCAGCAGCACAGTGCAGTGTTTGCTATTTCATTAGTCTCCTACTTAACATATTGCTCATGCAATCAGAACAAAAGCACTGCCCATGTGATTTAAGTGACCAATCACACATCCTGACTACCAATGAATAGCAAAGATGGGTGCATGCATGCTGCAAAGAATGACAGGCAAAATGTTATTCAGCCATGCTATTCAGTCACTAGTTCTGTCTAAGGATGATTATTTAGAAGAAAATCTGGACTGGTTCAAATAAGATTTTGATAACCGAAAAGGGTCAAACCCCCTAACAAATGCTACTTGTAACAAATAGTCCCAACTGCTGTAGTAGCATATCCCAATTAGCGTATGGATCATAGGGAGCGATCAGCTATTCTGCAGGTGGCCCGTGTGCTAAACACAGCCGACAGCTTGGAATTTGCCCAGCTACATTAGTGCTTCTAATTGCCAATTTCAAATGCTGACCATTCTTGTGTTATCTTAGTCTTAGTGATTTTTTTTTTTGACGGACAGCTGGCTGTGGCATTGAAGGCCATATCTTTGATGGCTATCACTCAGTGATCCCTGTAAATCAATCTGATGCAATGGATGGGGCACTAAGCTTGGAGTCAGGATACTTGCTTCTATTTTTGGTGCAACTCTGACTGAGAATGAAGAGCGCCGCCTACAGACTGACCAAACTATTGCTTCTAGCATTTAGGTCAGTGATGGGTAACCAAGACTAGTGAGTGAGCCACATGAGTGGCCCTCCTTCATCTCAGTGGATTGCATGTGTAACCCACACATCTAGTGGGTGTGGTTCACTGTCCTATGTAATGGCATTTAGACCATGTACAGTGAGAGATAAAAATGAATGAGCTCTATAGCCTAAGCTGGGAGCCAGCTGGCTTTATAGGTAAAGCTTTAGAAGCTCCTTCACTAAGCTCTAGAAGTCCCAAGTTCAACTCTGCCTGCAGGTGATTATCCATGATTGTCAATTGTGGGCAACCTTGGGCCCACACACTCCCTTTTTCCATGGCTCTGGAGCCCTGCACTTCCTATTCTTCTCAGCACTTTTGGAGCACCGTGAATCTGCTGATTTGTGCTCTGTCCTTGCTCCTCCCTCTCCCTCCCAGAGCTGGGACAGCTGATTTACAGCATTCCAGCTCTGAGAGGGAGGGAAATGGAGCATGAAACAGCCCATTCATGATGCTCCAAAAGTGCTGGGGGAAGTAGGAAGTGTGAGGCTCCAGTGCCCCAGTGAGTGAGTGGTGCGTGGGGGAGGGGAGCAGACAGGGGGTGCATGGGCTGCAAGTGGAACCTCAGTGGGCCGCGGGCCATAGGTTGATCTAGATGTTCTATGGGTTTGCCATCCAAATTTCGGCACAGCCGCAACTCTCCCTTAGCTTCTGAGAAACTCCATCATCACAACAAAATATGGCGTACCTTGTAGAAAATAATTGATGCCTAAATCTTTCTGAGTTGTGGGTTACTTATTTATTTTGTGAAGGATGTTTCCACAGGCTATTCCATGCAGGGGGAGTGCTGGAGATAGCCCAAATGTTAATTTCTTCCTATCTCAGGAGAGGGCAGAGCGGGGCTCATTGTCAGGAATGGTTTCAGATTTTCAGCACAGAATGAACACAAGAATCAATTTCCCTTTGCCCCAGCAGAAGGAGCTCAACAGCAGATGTGGGTTTCCTCTGGGAGAACACGGAGACACTCAGCAATGATAATATTTAGCTACTGCATTTTTTCTTCATAGCAGGAATGAGTGATTTTTTTTTTCCAGGACAAGGCAGGAGGAGTCTGCCTGGTACAACAACATCCCATTACACAACACTGAACTCCAACAACTTCCACACGAATATTACACTGAGACGATTCTACTAACCTCCACCATCTGGACTGTAAAACCAAGTCAATTAGTAAAACTGAAACCCATATTATAGCTTGTAGTGAGTCTAAAATTCTCCTGCCTTCTTGCTTAGAAACAAATGATCCAGGGCTTGGGAATTTCCAACTGGTCCAAATTCCTCTGCTTCAAATCCACCATTACTCTTTCCACCCTAGGCTTTGGTAAAGAATGGAGGAAAAAATCAACCAAAGCATTTCAGTAACAAAATCAGGTATTTTCCCTAGGTGCTGGTAAATAGCAGACAAGCTATCTGCACAGAGGGAGAGGGAAGTGCAGCAGAAACTAGTTAAAAATCTCAAGATGCAGTTTGACAAATTCCTGCCTGTTCCAGCTCTTACGCTGTGTTGCCATTTTCCTGCAGAATGACAGTTTTCAATTACTAGACTGTAGCTAAGAATGAATTGTACACATCAGCAACTGGCTGGCGTTCTCTCTCCTGATTTTCAGATGTGGCTGGTAAAATGAACAGAGCCTACTAATGCAGCTTTCCCGGCATTGCTAACTGAATGAGATGGAGCCATGGTGTCATCGGGGGAAAGAAAGGGGGGAGGTATGGGGATGGAAAAGGGCCAGTGGGCTGTCTGATAACTGTAGCACTCTGAGGAACAGCCCCCCATTAATCTGGCATCTTTCTTTTAAAACAGTGCTTACTATAGTGTTTTGCTTGTTTTTAACCCAACTATCCCAACGCCTCTGACATGGACAGGAGAGGTAAAAGCTGCGTTTGCTGGAGAGCATCTCTTGCTGAAATAGCTTCATGTAGATTGCGCAGAAATCAATGTCGCTTACGTTGCTGAGGGCGGTGACTTTTTCTCATTCCTGAGCTAGGTAAATTATATTGACCTAAGTGGAAGTGTGGACAAGCCCTCAGCAGCCTTATTTTACAGACAGGAAAGTAGATTAGAACAAGCACCTGGCTAGGACTTCACCCTGGACTTCTGACTCTGAAAGCATTATTCCCTATTACTTGTGTTTAACAGACTAACGTCATTTTAGATGTAAACAAGCTCATTAACCACTTTGTGTTCCAGCCACTAGAAGGGAATTAAAAACACACTTGGACAAGGGGTTAACATCAGGTGCACAGGATGAAATCCACCCTGTGCAAAAGGCAAACCTGCAAGGACCATGCACTATTTAGAACACATTCAGATTTCAAAGTAGGGCTAAAGGATACAGACTTTTGTACTGGCCTTCCACACATGGGGCAGATTAATGTCACCCATAGAGAAACTTGGCTGTCCAACTGGAAGGCTCTCGTCAATTTCACTTTTTCCCTGTCAGCAGAAAGTGAACTTAACCAGAGACTTTCAGGTGTTTGCCTCCCTAATCCAGCTGCCCAGAGATCCAGAGTAGGACCATTCCTTCTTCCAGTCTCCCTTCTGTCTGCCGAAAGTGAAATGACAAGCTCCTCCCAGGAAGGTAGACAGGGAGTGGCCCTTTGAATGGAAAATTCATTTCTTTGCTTGCTTGCTTGCAAAATTGAAATTTTCTCCATGGAAAGTATTGATTTTTCAAGAAAGGAATTTTCCAATGGAAAACCATTCTGTTGAGAAATTCTCACCCAGCTGTAACACTGCTGCTCTGATTGGTTTCCAAAACAAAGAACTCAGTACCATTGGAAGCCTCACAAACTATTTGAATGGATACTATCTGATCCAATTCCGATGCACTTTGTATTCCCCCTCCTTTGGTATAAGAAGACATAAAAAAGTACAAATGCATTAGAATTCCTGGTACAGTACTATAGGGTTACTACCCAGTTCCTATAAATGACAGTTATGTTGCCCTAAAGGAGAAGACTTGAGTGACAGCTCACATTCATCATCTGTGTGCCTACCAACCTCCCACTTTGGACAGCCTTAGCTGAAACAACACGCAATAGCCCTGATGAAATGCAGAATAAGGATGATCCTGGGTTGTACAGCTGGTGCTTTCCTACAACAAATGAATCAAACCAACAACTCCCATTTAAACAACATTAAATGTCTCAGACAAATCCAGGAGAAATTTCTAGTCACGTATAAAAACGTCTAGAAACAAGTTGCTGCTGAATGGGGAGGAGGAAAGCATAGGCCGGGTCAGATGAGCACACTTAGTAGTGACATGCCATTTTTAGACATAATTATGTAAATTACGTAATTCATCTTGAAATATTGAGATTTTTCCTGTATTTACTGCAATTACGTCAATTGACCTATTTATGTTATCTGACGTGCCTATCATTAAAATGGGACAATATATCCCATTAGATCCTGTTGCTGCACTGAATGGAATGATGATTAATTATATCATAAAAAGGAACTGTGCTATGCATCCTTGAACAAGAGTTTTGAAGTTTAAAATAAAACAACAATACACAGTCGTAATTCCCCTCCCTTAAAACATCAGCTTCTCCCGTGAGGGGGTTTTTTTTTTTTTGGATCTATATATCAGGGTGCGTACCCCCCCCCACCAATTTCACAGTTGTCATCAAGATATTGAAAGTCAAAACAGACACTATTTTAAAGCACCTCCAGTTTGTTATTCAGAGGAAGCTACCTATGGCCTTAGCTGGCAAAGTCTCAACATGATGCTTGACTTTACTCAATTGAGTTGTCCCATTAGAACTTCTGCTTCTAAGGTCTTGTCTACATAGGACATTCTTGTGGAGCAAAACAGTGAATCTACAGCACACCAGGTTGCCATACAGCAAGGGGGCCAACAAAATTGCTGGGCCCCAGGGCCAGGTGGAAGAAGGGTCTGGCTCTGTGCTCCCAGTAGGCGAGGGTACTCAGGCAGAAGGGGTGGAACTGAGGCTAATCTCCTTCAGCCAGTCCTTCAGCACTTCTCTCCTACCTCCGGTCAGTGGGCCTACCACACAGTAATGTTGTATGTGGACATTGTTGCAATGCAGTAAGCCAGAATAAGCCAGAGTAATTGCAATTGCGATGTGTCTAATTTGCATCCCTTTTACGGAAAAGCAGCCTAGACACAGCCATTCAGTGTTGATCAAATGGAAAAGGACAAAGAAAAGAAACAGAAAAGGGTCTCTCCAGATTCCTCAGAGGAAATACTAAACACAGAGTGAAACCAACCTCGAGAATAAAGCAGCAATGGGCCCAAAGTCCAAATTCAGACTTTTGAATGGCTGGGGATTTGGGGGACAATTGGCTCAATCTAAGGATTGTTTGAAAAATGCTTCAGTCCATCTCTGTTCAGTTAAGCCCTTACGCATGGGTTGAAGTCAAAGGAGCAGATATGCTTAAAGTGAAGTACGGACTTAGCTGAATAAGGTTAGACTTAAACACCTGCTTAATCGCCTTGCTGAACTGGGGCCTATGTGACTGCACAGACACAGTAGGGTTCAACAAGTGCTTACGCTGTGCCAGGCCTGAACCCTGCCACCTCCAGGCTTGGTAGTTTATACCCACTGGCGCCTCTGGATTTGCCATCTCAGTTATGAATTTTTTTTAAATGTACTTGAGAACCAGAACCAGGCCCACCGACAGGGAAGGGCAAAGGGGGCACCTGCCCTGGGACCTGGCAATCCAAAGGGGCCTGATGTTCCTGGCCACTGCTGCTACTGTGGCAGCTGGAGCCCCAAGCCCTTTAAATTGCCGCTGGAGCGCTGTTCCGTTAGCACCAGCTGAGTAAAAGCAGGAGAGGGGAGTGGGCTGCGCTCTGGGTGGTGCTTCAGGCTGGCTGCTCTTTGCCCCGCCCCTTTTGTCTGAGGCTCCATCCCTTCCAGAAGCACAGAGCTGTGGGCTCCCCCCCCCCACAACTTGCCCAGGGGCCCGTGGAATTTGTTGTTGCCCCTGTCTAGAACTCTTTCATTACAAGGTGAGCATTGGGCCCAATTCACACCGAAATCCGTAGCAGAGCCAGGATCTAAACCTACATCCCCTAAAGTGCCAGCCCACTGCTTTAATTACAAACCCTTCCTTCCTAGGGAGTGGATCAATCTCTAGACTATTCTGGGGATTTCAAGTTCCCTGCCCCACAGTTGGACTCAAGCATTCAAGTCGGTTTAGCTGAATAATCAATAGCTTTCGAACGCTTCTGGCCTCTTTCTTTCTGGCTACATTTCTCCCTGTGCACCGAAGTTTAATTTTATCAACTAGCCTCAGTGTGTTTATTTTTATCTGACTTTGAAAGAGTTTTGAATGTTACAGACCATGTACAGTATGCAGTGTGGCAGCACTGAGTGGCTGCAGGAGACGTAGATTTTTTTCATTGTTTGTAAATGTCAGCTTTCCAGCCAGGGATGGGGGAAACCTCTTAGGTTAAAATACCTCAGCCCCTTTCTTGAAACAGGACCTTTACCAAAGTTCACAAAGTTTATAGAATGACAAATCCCCTTCTCCTATCTCACCCTCCTACTTCATCTCCTCAAACTCAAACAACCCCTGCCTCTCTGTGGTCTATATGACTTAATTCACAGTTTTCTCTGCTTTAAGGCTTTCTACACCAGCACCTCTTCCCCACTCAAATAAGCCCCCCTTTCCTATGTTGCTCCTAGAGTCTTACTGCTTCTGGCCTCCTTCTCCTTCATATTCTCCAGTTCTGCTAACTAAAGATCTTTGTGCGCTGGGCCCTTGGGACACTGTTGACTTAAAAATCTATCAAGTTTGACTATGAATTATATGTGCAGGTCATCATTTTGTTCTGAGGTTGGAAGTGTCCAAATAGGTGCAGGAATCTAGGGTGAGGTTTTCAAAAGCTCTCCAGGGAGTTAGATACCCACCCAGCTCCAATAGATTTTCAATAGGGGGATTCTCTTAGCCAATCTGGCCCCTCTCCTCTACTCCCTGCATCCAGTTTCTGCTCTTCTGGGCAAGAGCATAGTTGAATATAGATACAGTAGATAGTTGTTGAGAAGGAAGCCATGTAATAATAATTACTGCATAATGCCTTGAGCACAATATAGACTATATGGCCATGAGGGCTTGAGGCGATGGGGCTCAAGAGGGAATTGGGAGAGAGAATGGCAGGTATCAGACATCAGTTAAGTTACTGTGTATTTCTCCTACCCAAATCCCAATCTGTTGCTTCTTTGGAGAGGGGCAGGGGAGCAGAGGATCACTTCCACACTCTCGTCCATTGTTCTCGTCTTCCTTCACCGGGCAGGGCATTCTCCTCAGAGGGTGCAGCTCCTGGTCATCTAAATCCAGTGAAAGAGATCAAATGTATCTACAGAGGGTCTCATCATCGTTTGTTTTACTCCGTTAAAAACCTGCAGACAGGAGATTCGCTCCCTGCTGCGCGGCAGAAGGGCTCTGTGCCACGGCGATGATTTACGATCTACCAGGCAGTGTTTAACTGAATGTCATCCAGAATCCGGAGACGCTTACCACAGGGCTGGTCACTCGTGTGAATGAAAAATGGATTCCTGGTGACAGTCGCTTGCGTGGTTGAATTTTGATAACAAATGACACAGCGGGGTCAGAGCAGAGGGAGACTGTAATTAATATTACAGTGGGAGCTGCTATGTAACCAAGAGCTCAACTTAGAATTAAAATCAATAGAACAACTGTTCACATGTGCCACTCCTGGTCCCTAGGCTCTGAGATATTATACCAGACCGAAGTAGTCTGGTAGGGTAGAGATCACAGGCTGTGAATTGCCGTCTACATTAAATTCCGGTGAGGTATTATGTTTAGATAGGAGTCTTTTTTTAATGTTTCATTTATTTCCAATTGAAACTCTATACCAGGATTTCCCAACCTATGGGTCAGGAACCAAATATGGGTCACCATTACATTTCAAAAGGGTCACCAGGTGTCTCCCCAGGTGGCTCTTAAGGAGCCATTCACACATTTTTTGAATTGCCCTGGGTCACCAAGTCTTCCTGAATTGTCAAAATGGGTCCCCATCTGGAAAAGGTTGGGAACCGCTGCTCTACACTAAGCTGAGGGCTTCTGGCTAGGCTTCCTATAAATCAGAGAACTGATTGTAGCGTGCTAGACGCTTGTGGCGTGCGAGCCGTCAAAACGCTATTTTACATTTGACAAAAGGAATGGGCTTTGCCTTCAATGATAGTTAGCCCATACTCCCTACATTATGGCCTGTCCTGCTCCCCCTGATCACTTATATAGTCTCTTCCATTCCAGAATGATCAGCATTGTTCTAATAGAATCTCTGACATCTGTTTCATGTAGTTCATTGTTCCTTAGAGTTACTGCTTATAAATCCTTGCATTTTAGAGTTTGGTCAGTTCATCGTGCTGGTGGCCCAACTAAGCAAGTATGATATGGAGCCTAAGGTCCTCTTAGGCTCATGAGGTGGCAAGTCAGAAGCAAGGGATACAGAATTTCAGCTATCTTAACTAGAGACCTGGAGCCCCACTATGATGGGGTTTCTACCAATATTGTGAAAATCACTGGGAGATGGGAAACATTGCTGAGGTAGCTTGGAAAGTAGCTCTTAGCGTCCAGGAGAGGTGGGAAGTGGTTTGTGATGTTGTGAGGACAACAGCTATAAATCAAAGTCTAATGGCTGT
>JANRFK010000975.1:6478803-6499172 GCA_030068395.1 Apalone spinifera | reverse complement strand
ATGGCCATTCTGTGAATGGCCATCAGAGCTTTCTTGCGCAAGAGTGTCCATGGAATGTGGATGCTCTCTTGTGCAAGAGCACAAAGCTTTTGCGATGCACTTTGAAGTCTGGACGCACTTTTGCGCAAGAAATTTTTGCGGAAGAACTCTTCCACAAAAGGCTTCTTGCGCAAAAACCCTGCAGTATATACAAAGCCTTATTGTTGACAGCACCTGTCCATTAGGATGGCATGCAATGCTTCTACCCCAGGCAGCTGTCTGGATTACTGCATGCCATGCTGCACTGTGACAGTCTGATGCTAAGAGTGACGCAACATTCTGTGCTAACTGTTTGGAACCAGGGAAAAGTGGATGGCAAGGATAAAATTAGTGATTTAATATGACGCCTGCCCTGCTGTTCCCAGACTTGGGGATTCATGTAAGTGAGGAGCAGATGGGATCTCCAGGGGAAAATTCAAGGCTGGCATTACTGAAACTGATGTAAATTGGGTACTGCATTTTCTAAAGTGCTGCTGGAAAGCCACCAGGAGTCTGAAATCCATCCAAGACTTTCACCTCTCTGGGTTGTTTCTTTCTCCTGTTCGGTGGGGAACAATTTGGGATTTCAGTCCGTCCTTTCTGTAGCTCCTTTAAACCTTCTTTTAAAGTCACCTTGCCACTGAGCCTGTCACCTTTGGAACATTACCAAAAAATGGAGGGCCCTGATCAAATGGGATCATTAAAACTCCTGCAGAGCATTACACAAGAATAAGGCTGGTAGCCTTCCTACCTCTTTTGCAGCTTGGGTAACTACTACCTGTCTCACTACACTCCACCTGCAGTTTGAAATGGATACAGTCTTCACTTTTTGCCATTGCTGTTACCTAGTGGCACTGTGTACTGTTAAAATTCCATCCACTTTCCTCCCACAGAGATGACTGGACTGCAGTGGTGCATTAATTGGGGGAACAGGTCATAATGATTGCATAAAGCTCTTTAAGATGAATAAACACAAGATGTAAGAATAACTAATCATTGCCTTCATTGGGTGGGACATCACCATTCATCAAAAACCTTTCTACTCAAGGTACTTTAAGGTTGATGGCATTCACTGACACACTGCATTGCCTGCCCTCCTAATCTCCATCCCTCTACAGAGGGCAGTATAATTTGAAAATGTCACAGCCAAAAGAAATCTTGGCCCCACCCTGTATAATCTGATCAGTTCAATGTGGCAGGAGTGATAGACACCCTACAGCCCCTCTTAGTTTTGCACTAGCTGTGTCACAAGATGGTGCAAAAAAAAACCCCACCCCAAAACCAAAAAACCAACAACACAACCAACAACCGTGAAATGGAATTATCTGCTCCCAGGGGAAGGTTCTTCCCCACCTATGTTAGTCAGTAGTAATTATGCCTGAAGCATAGAGGTTTATAAACCTTCTAATTTTTTATTCTATGTAATGCAACTATGAATGTTACTGGCATCCTTGTAAATGTCTAAACATTTGACCTTGATCATATCTTGTGGCAAGGAGTTCCACTGTCTAATAGTATTGCAGCAAAAAGCATCATTATGAATTAGTTTTAAATTCTTTAACTTTTAAGTTTCACTGGTATTCCCTTGAGCTTGTATTATCACAGAGGGGAAGTGGGAACGCCTTCTCATCTCCAGAAGTTATTTCTATACATGACTTACTCTAGTCTTCTCCAGACAAAAAGGAGAGCCCTTTGCAATCCCACAGGGAAGCTTTTCCATGCTGCTAAGCATTATCAGCACCCTTCATTCACCACCTTCTCTACTCAAGCCCTGACTAGTGCCTGTGCTAGAGTACCACACCAGATAGCTACCCAGACCTCTTTGGGGTTTACCTGTTCAAATCTGATTCTGTGAGGAGCTTTTGGAGTCTATAAAATAATGACTGACGTGGAAAAAGAGAATAAGGAAAAGTTATTTACTTATTCCCACAATATAAGAACCAGGGGTTACCAAATGAAATCAATAGGCAGCAGGTTTAAAACAAACAAAAGGAAGTTTTTCTTTACTCAGCGCACAGTCTATCTCTGGAACTCCTTGACAAAGGATGTGGTGAAGGCTAGGACTTTAACAGGGTTCAAAATAGAGTTGGTAATCCATGAATTAGCCAGGTCCATGAATTAGCCAGAATGGGAAGGAATGATGTTCCTAGCTTCTGTTTCCCTGGAGGTGGGTGACAGGGGAGGGATCACGTGAGGAATACCTGTTGTGGTCCTTCCCCCTGGAGCATCTGGTATTGGCCTCTGTCAGCAGACAGGATACTGGGCTGGATGGATTGTTGGTCTGACCCAGTATGGCCATTCTTATTGTCTTATGTTCTTATGTTGGAGTTGCTGCTGATTTTCATCCTTGCAGAGTCACACACAGTTGTATCAAAAAACTTAAAACACAACAAATAATCTTGCATCACCTTAGAGACCAACAAAAAATGGAGATGGTATCATGAGCTTTCGTGGGCACAACCCACTTCAAGCTCCCTCCCAAATGACTCTCTGTCTTTCAGGGCCTTCGACTCTGTGGATAACCTCTCCTTTCAACGCAGTCCCTGCTTCCCTGGGACCTACATGGCCTTTCTGTTGCCTGGGGGGTGAGGAGAAACAAAAAGACAGTTTCTTCCCCTTGGATGTCTGGTCGTGTGCCACTTGGAAAATGTCACCGGCTGCTGCTGCAACTCTAAGCAGGTGATTACTGCCCAGCAAAGCTTTTCTTAACTTCACTCCAATCCTGTTTATCACGTCTTAATGAAATGAAAAACCAGCCCTCTTGTGACAAGCAACTAATGCAAAGGCTGGGACATGATAGAAGCAGGGAACCCTCCAGGTCTCATTCAGTTCAAGGATCATGAAGGCCTTATCTTCAAGGACAGACAGGCCAGGTAGCCTAGAGGTGAATGTCACAGCATTAGTAGAACTGATGCCAGAAGACTGAGGGAAATGATTATTGCCATCTATTCAGCACTGGTGAGGCCACATCTGGCTATTGCATTCGGTTTTGGGTTCTTCACTATAGTAAGGATGTAGACCAGATGTGGGCAATAATTTTTAAAAAGGGGCCACTTCAGGGGGCTTCGGGTGGAAGGGATCCCCCACCTGTACACTGCATTGCCTGCCCTCCTAAATCTCCATCCCCCCACAGAGGGCAGTATAATTTGAAAATGTTACAGCCAAAAGAAATCTTGGCCCCACCCTGTATAATCTGATCAGTTCAGTGTGGCAGGTGTGATAAACACCCCACAGCCCCTCTTAGTTTTGCACTAGCTGTGTCACAAGATGTGCCTAGGAGACTTCTTGTGTTTCCCCCCCATCTCCTGATTGGCCTGGGGTGAGGGAGTGTGAGAAGTCGGCCCCCTCCCTCCCTCGCCCTGTTCCCTAGACAGAAACACCAGCTATTTTAAAACAGCTGACATTCCCTCCAGGTGCCTAATGGGAGGAGAAGTTGCGCGCCCTCCCTGCCCCCAGGCCAACCAGAGCCTGGGGACGGGGGAGCGCGCGAAGTCTCCTCGCCCTGCAAGAGCGTATGGTGGCTAGACAGACACGCTGGGTGTTTTAAAACATCAAGCGTGTCTCTCTAGCCCAGGGGTAGGCAAAGAGCCCTGTACAGGCCAGATCAGGCCTGCCAAGCCAGTGGACCTGGCCCACGGTTGCCCTGCTACTCCCCGACCCCCCAAGCTAATGAGGGCCTGGGGGCAGATTAGTCAGCAGATTAGGAGTGCATGAAGTCTCCTCTCCTCCGCGGCAGCTAGAGAAAAATGCCAGCTGTGCCAGCATGTCTCTCTAGCTGCTGTGTGCCACTGGCAGGGTGGGGAAAGGACGCAAGAGACTTTGTGCACTCCCCACCCCCAGGTTCTGATTGGCCTAGTGCACACAGCAGCTAGAGATGAAAGTCGGCTGTTTTAAAACAGCTGGTGTGTCTCTCTAACTTCCATCTGTTCTTGCGGGGCAAAGAGACTTCATGCGCTACCCCGCCCCCAGGCCTTGATTGGGTGGGAGAGCAGCAGGGAGGCTGCAGGCTGGATCCACTAGCTTGGCAGGCTGCATTCAGCCCCCGGAGGGCCCCTTGCCCTTCCCTGATGTAGACAAATTGGAGACAGTCCAGCAGAAGGCAACCAAAATTATGAGAGGGGTGGAGCACGTGACTGATGAGGAAAGACTAAGGAAACTGGGCTTGTTTTATGAGAAGAGACTGAAGGGACTGGGATTATTTCGTCTGTAGAAGAGAAGAATGAGGGGGAATTTGATAGCAGCCTTTAACTGAGAATGAGGGGGGTCCCAAAGAAAATGGAGCTAGATATTTTCAGTGATGGCACATGACAGAAGAAGGAGCTGTGATTTTAGATTATAGTGGGAGAGGTCTAGGTTGGATATTAGGAAAAACTATTTCCCTAGGAGGTGGTAAAGCACTGGAATGGGTTACCTAGGGAGGAGGTAGAATCTCCATCCATAGACAAAGCCCTGGCTGGGATGATTTAGTTAGGGTTAATCCTGCTTTGAGCAGGGGGTTGGACTCAATGACCTTGTGAGGTCTCTTCCAACCTTAATTTTCTGTGATTCTATGACATGGGGCAAAATAAAAATCGGAAGTTAAATTCTAGTGAGGAAAATAGAAAGGAGCATATAAACTTCTAGCAAATGAAGTGGAAAAACATAATTAGGAAGGCCAAAAGAGAATTTAAAGAACAGCTAACCAAAAACTCAAAGTAATAGCAAAAAAAAAAAAATTAAGTACATCAGAAACAAGAAGTCTGCTGAAAAACTAGTGGGGTCACTGGATGATCAAGATGATAAAGGAGCACTCAAGGATAATAAGGCCATTGCAGAGAAACAAAATGATTTTTTGAATCTGGCTTCACAGCTGAGGATCTGAGGGAAATTCCCAAACCTGAGCCCATCTTTTTAGGTGACAAATCTGAGGAGCTGTGTCAGACTGAGGTGTCATTAGAGGAGATTTTGGAAGAAATAGCTAAACCAAACAGCATTAAGTCACTAGGCATTCATCCGAGTTCTGAAGGAACTCAAATGTGCAACTGCAGAATTACTACCTGTGGTTTATAACCTACCCTTTAAATCCACTTTTATACTAAAGCTTTGACTTGAGGCTAGCTAATGTGGCATCAATTTTAAAAAAAGGGGTCTAGATGTGATCCTGGCAAATAAAGGCTGGCAAGTCTAACTTCAATACAAGGTAAACTGGTTGAAACTATAGTAAAGAACAGACTTGTCAGACACATAGATCAACATAATTTGTTGGGGGAGAGTAAACATGGTTTTTGAAAAGGCAAATCATGCCTCACCAATCCACTAGAATTCTTTGAGAGGGTCAACAAGCATGTGCGGGATCCACTGGATACAGTGTATTTATATTTCCAGAAAGCCTTTGACAAGGTTCTTCTCCAAAGGCTCTTAAGCTGTCATGGGGAAGGAAGGTCTTCTCATAGACTCGTTAAAAGGTAGGAAACAAAGGGTAGAAGGAATAAATGGTTCATTTTCTGGATGGAGAGAGATATATAGTGGTGTCCCCCAGAGTCTATATGGGACCAATCCTATTTAACATATTCATACCTGATCTAGAGAAAGGGGAAATCAGTGAGGTGGAAGAATTTGCAGGTGATACAAAACTGCTTGAGACAGTTAAGTCCAAAGCAGACTGTGAAGAGCTTCAGAGGGATCTTCTAAAATTGGGTGACTGGACAACAAACTGGCAGATGAAATTCAATGTTGATAAATGCAAAGTAATGAATATTGGAAAACATAATTCTCACTATACATATAAAATGATAGGCTCTAAAATTAGCTTTTACCACTCAAGAGAGAGATATTGTAGTTATTGTGGATAGTTCTCTGAAAACATTCATTCAGTGTGCAGCAGCAGTCAAAAAGCAAACAGAATGTTGGAAATCATCAAGAAAGGGATACATAATAAGACAGAGAATATCTTATTGCCTCTTTTAAATCCATGGTATGCCTGCATCTTGAATACAGTGTGTAGATATGGTCTCCCTATCTCAAAAAAGATATATTGCAATTGCAAAAGGTTCAGAAAAGGGCAACAAAAATGATTAGGGGTATGGAACAGCTGTCATATAGGGAGAGATTAATAAGACTGGGACTTTTCAGCTTGGAAAGGAGACACCAAAGGGGTGATATGATAGATGTCATCTATAAAATTATGACTAGTGTGAAGAAAGTAAATAAGGAAGTGTTATTTACTTCTTCCCATAACACAAGAAGTAAGGGGTCACCAAATGAAATTAATAGGCCTCAGATTTCAAGCAAGCAAAAGGAAGTGTTTCTTCATACAACACAGTCAACCTGTGGAACTGTCTGCCAGAGGATATTGTTAAGGCCAAGAAGAGCTAGATAGATTCCTGAAGGATAAGTTAATCAATGGCTATTAGTCAGGATGGACAGGGATGGTTCCCTAGCCTGTTTGTCAGGGCTGGGAATGGGTGATAGAGGATAGATCGCTTGGTGATTAACTGCTCTGTTCATTCCCTCTGGGGTACCAGGCATTGGCCACTGTTAGAAGACAGGACACTGGGATAGATTGACTTTTGGTCTGATCCACTATGGTCATTTTTATGTTCTGCAGTAATTCCAATAGGCCCCTGGGCATAACCTCTGATCTGCCTTTCACACATCTTCAGCAATATGAGAATAATTCAGACAGAATAGGTGGCCCCCACCAATCCATAAAATGGCTTCTGTGCCCAATCAGAATCTGACAAGTATGGTTGCCAACCCTCTCGGACCTGGAGGACTGGTTATCATTGCTGCAAATGGAGTCTGGTTTGTCTGGTGAGGAGAATTGGCAACTCTAGGCAACAGAAAGGCAAGATGTATTAAAGGCATTGTTACTAATATTTGACCACTTCACCCTGAGCACATAATGTATATTGTTTTTGAAGACATGGGGGATCCTTTGGAGTGAAAGGCTCCATAGAAACATAGATCGTTATGATACTAATGAGCTTTTCTGAAGAACATCAGGGTATTGAATGAAAGATGCTATGTGAAATCTTAGTTTAGCAGTGATTGCATTCCTGAGAGATGGAGAAGGGTCAAGCATAAAAAGACAAGATACTGTATTAATAAACCATGATCTATTCTGTAAGGCTCCAATGTTGCATTGGGATCAATGTGGATGGATTGCTGGACCCATGCAGCACCTCAATGACATCAACAGAGACTTGTACAGAAAGCTCTGCACATAATGCATTGTAGGGCGGAAAACTTTTTCTTGTCCACGAGGAAGGCATTACTTTCTAATTATTGTCCATTTTACCCCAATAGTGTCCCTTTCTTAGGGACTGGAGGACATTTGCAAGGTATTTGTTTTACAATAGAGCAAAATAATACAGCAAATGGTAAAACATACAGACTTCCATCCAAAATACAAACATGCCATTTTATGTGGGTGGGGGGAGCAAAATCCTTTCCTCCTTCTACCAATGTTTTTGCTCCATTTTTTCCTTCCATGGATGGAATTTATTTTGTTATGTGCACCGAGGCATGTGCACCACCAGTAGAAACACATGCTGCTGGGTGGGCACTGTGGGCACTCTGCTAATCATCTGAGCAGCTTTAAACCTCACCTGAGTGACCACCCAAGTGCTCAACTTACAGGGAACACTGTCAGCCACCTGTTCATTTTCTTCCCCATTTGATCTGCTCAAATACTGGTAGTTCAGTAATCCCAGAAGAGAGGCTGTACTTGTAAAATTTACAATCCAGTTTTGCAAATCCAAGCAATTTTGCATAGAGCTGTTGGTTAAGAGCTTCTTAATTTATGGACTAGTGCTTAAAGCAGGGGACTAGGAATCAGGGGCTCAAGCTATTCCCAGCTCTGCCATTGTATGACCGTATGACCTTGATCAAGTCACTTAACCTTTCTGTGTGTCAATTTCCCTATCTGGTCACTGTACCTACTTCATAGGCATATAGTAAGACTAAATTTACTAAGGTTAAATTCTGACTCTCTCATTCACAAGTAGCATCTCATGCCATGAACAATCTCACTGAATTTTTTAAAATTATGTGTTGGCTAGAGCAGTATTTGTCATGGATGAAGCTACGAGAAATGTACTTATACTGTTCTCTGAACTCTTTCAGGGAAAGGACCCACACTATTGCTATGTGCATTGCTATGTGCTCCTGTTGTCCACATGGGTTGAGATTCATCACTGCTTTCTCCAGGGAGCATGATGATATCCTGTTGACTGTGCTTTGGCTTATGTACTGCTGCAAGGGAGAATCCCATGGTATGGCCTGACCTGGGACATGTTCTCTGGAAAGTATAAGAGTTCTTGCGCAACAAGGTGTGTGTGGATGGGCAACAGGGGGTTTTGCGCAAGAAATGGCCTCCAGGAAAAAAAACAGGTGGCCTCTTGGCCACTCTGTCCAAAGTAATAAAACTCCATAGGTCCTGTCTGCTGGCCCCTCTTAAAGCTGCAGGCATCCAGCTTGTCACACACCTTGTGGCAGGAAGTTGCAGAGAGCAGGTCCCTGCACCGCATGGCTCTGTCTCACCCAGAAATGACAGCAAGCTCCCCAACACCCCCCTGGCCCTTCCAGGGAGCAGCTCCAGTGGTCCCAGGACCACCCCCTGCCCCCAGGGGGAAAAAAGGCATGCCCGACCTGGTCTGGCCTGGAGATAGCGACCTTTCTGGAGCTGTGGGGCAAGGAGGAGTTGCTGCAGGATCCCTGGGCCAACCGTTGCAATGCTGAGATATTTTCTTACATGACCATATTCCTGGTGGAGTGAGGTCACCCTGCCTGGACCTTGGAGCAGGTCTGGGCAAAGGCAAAGGAACTCTGTCAAGAGTACATGAGGGCCACTGAGCGCAGTGAGTGCTCAGGGGCAGGACCCCACACCTGCCCCTACTATCAGGAGCTCCACCACATCTTGGGGGGTGGGGAAACCTCTTCCCTCCCCATTGTGGTGGACTCCAGCCTTGACACCCCAGTTGTCGTCTGTCCAGAGGTCGCCCCCAAGGATAAGCCGGAGGGCCAGGCCAGCCCCAGCCAGAGGAGGAGGAGCAGGAGCCAGGGACTGTGACCTTGTCCCTGGAGCCGGTGAGCGCCAGCCAGGACATCGGGATCTTCAGGTGAGTTGTCACACACACACACAGGGTGGGGGAGTCAGGCACACAGGGAGCAGGGGGCAAGTGTCACTCAGGCTGCTGGGGCAGCACATGGTGCTGCAGTCTGGGCACATGCAACCATGTGCAGCGGGAGGGTGCAGCACGCAGACACAGCAGGCAGCCCGGGATCCTGCTACCAGGCTATGGGGAGGGCACATGCATCCTGCCCCCAGGGGAGAAGGGGGGCACACCCAGCTGGAAGCAGGCTAGTGGCAAGGGCACAGGCACGACCCCAGACACACCCCAGAGTGCTGCGCACAGCACACAGGCATGCCTGCACGTGCAAGGCAGCAGCCGCTCCCACACACAGCACAGTGAGCCGCAGCTATGTGTGCAGACCCCAGGGAGGGCCAGGCTGCTCACACTCCTCTGCCGCCCATGAAGGTATCCCACTGTGGCCGCACACTTCCCATGCCTGCCTGGTTGTGGTGTGTGTGTGGGGAGGGGGGGAGTGGGCAGTACGGTCCTCTGGGCACATAGGGGCCCCTGTGACACAGGGCGTGCTGTGCAGGCCACACATGGCGTTGCACCCAGGACATCCCCCTCCTGTGGGCAGGGGACTGCTGCGGTCACCACTCATAGAGGACAGCACGGCCTTGGGGAATGTGCGTGCAGGGATGACTGATGGCCTCTCCTCTTGTATGTTCTCCACAGCCAGACCAGCCAGGACAGAGGGCCAAGCCACACTGCCGGTGTAGGGCATCATTAGCCAGGGCATGAGTGGGTATGCCGTGTCCCCCACTATGCACACTGGCATGTTCTGGTCACTCACTGCAAAGTCCCGGCGAGGGAAAAAGGTGCCTTCCTCAAGCGTGGTGCACAAGCTGGAGTTCCTAAAAGCTCAGGCATCATGTGCCCTGCCCAACCACCCCACATAAATGTTTGTAAATTGGCCCCAGTGATCCACCAGGGCCTGCAGGACTATGGAGAAGTAGCCCTTTCTATTAATAAACTGGGCCGCCTGATGGTCCGTGGCCCAGATGGGGATGTGCATGCCGTTAGTGGCTCCCCCACAGTTGGGGAACTCCAGAGCAGCAAATCCAGCCATGGTTGCATCCAGGTCCTCGAGACGGATGACTCTGCGCAGCAGCAGGGAGTGATGTCCCTGACCACCTGCAGAAGGAGACAAAGAAACACACAAAACAGAGAATGAGAGAGGGCTTGCATGAGCCCTTGGGAGGTGCCCAAACCCCCAGAAGTCACCCCCCTATGAGCCCGTGACCCACCCCACCAGCAGGGCTGTGTGAGGGCAGGAGGCACAAGCCCCCGGGGCTAGGGATGTTCCCTCACCCTCACTCCACCCGCTATAGTCCCCAGCTCCCCTATCCCTTAACCCACACCTTCCCCACCCCCTCCCAGGCAGGGACTGTAGCTCGTGAGCTCGTTACCTGCATCAGGAGGGCCTCAATGTTGGACATCCCCTCCCCAAAGTGGTTGGCCAGCGACCAGTAGCTGTCTGGGTTGGCCAGCTTCCAGAGAGCTATTGCAACCTGCTTCTGCAGGGGGGTGGCGGGCTGCAGGTGGGTGTCGCGTGTGTGGAGGGTGGGTGTCAGCCAGGTACAGAGCTCGAGGAAGGTGACCTTGCACATTCAAAAGTTGTGCAGACATGGCTGGTCGTCCCATCACTCCAGGCCCAGCCGGTCCCACCACTTCAAAATGGTCTTCAGCCTCCAGAGCCTTCTCTGTATAGTGGGGTGCAGCAGCCAGACTGGAGCAGCCACAGCCACGCAGAGGTTCATGAGAAGGAGTTCCGAGTCCACATCCAGCAGGAACATATAGGCAGCTGGAAGCAAATGTTGCAAGAACTGCAGCATGGCCGAGTGGGGCCGTCACCTGCCCAGGGGCAGCTCCGGCTCAATGGCATATACCAAGGAAAAAAGCTGTGGCGTCCCCAAAAAGAACAGGGCAACCACAGCAGGCACTGCTGAAGCTTTGCTGCCCCTCAAGAGAGGTCCACAAGCAGGCAGCAGAAACAGAGAAACAGCTGTCTAGGGGGCCCCTTTAAGCCCGTGTCTCTGCAGGGCTCTGGCAACAGCTCTCAAGAGCAACTGGTGACCTAAAGCCCAGCTAGAACCAGTTCTGGGTGGCTTTATATGCGAGAGAGCATCCAATGAGTGTGCACACTCTTTTGCAAAAGCACATCGCTTTTTTGATGTGCTTTTGAATGTGGACGCGATCTTGCAAAAGACGTTTTTGTGGACAATCTTTTCTGCAAAAAGTTTCTTGCGCAAGAAGTCTGGAGTGTAGATGTAGCCTCAATGAAGGGGAAAAGAAGGAAAGGGGTATATGGTGTGAACAGAGGAAGGCGAGCCAGCAAATCTGGGTGAGAAATGACTCAATGAAACATCATCCACAAGGACCAAGGAATGCATCTCAGGAGGGGAAAAAAGAATACGCTGTAATGGGGCCTTATGCAAAGACCACTGAGATGAGTGGGAATCTATCCTTTGACATCAGTGGGTTTTGGATCTGGCCCTTACTGCCTTCCTTGATATGGGCCTGACTTCAGCAGTGCTCTGAGCAGTGTGGTGCTCTTCCCAGCACTCAAGAGAGCCAGTGAAATCGCAGCACGTGGTGCACTTTGGCACCCTTGACTGATAGCCATAGAAAGGACCGCTTCAGTCTTGGGCTACACAAGACTGACAAGGGAAGGTGTTGTGGGGACAGAAACAGACACTGACCTGGAGGATCAGAGTTTTTCCTTGCATCCACCTGCCTATCACAGCGAGATAATAGAGGGATATACGCAGAACTGGCAATTACCACTGACACTGGCAATTACCTGCTGATTCTCCCCCCATTTAGGACACAGTGCAAGAATGACTGGCTTTGAAAGTTGCTGTCACACATGGTTCATCTTGCTGAACTGAAGTCTTCAAACTTATCCACAGTGGACTCAGCCTCTGAGGCAGCAGGAAAGAGGAGGAGCCCACAAATACTGTAAGAATAACTCCATGAGCTGCTGGAGTTTTAAATAGCAAAGTGGGCATGACCCCGGGGGCCTCATCTTCCCTCCTGGATCCCCCACAACCTTATTAGATCCATACATCTTTCCCCATAGCCACTATCCCTGTGCCAGTAGTGCCCCAATTAGTGGGTACACATGGAACATATTTGGAACATGGTAAAGTAAATAAGAGAAGTCCCCAGTTGCCACTAACACCCACATTTCAGTGTCAGGTGCAATACAGAGTTCATTGTTCTCTGACGCTTCAGATGAGTTCACTGAAGTGAGGAGCACCCCAGAACTAGAACCTCTTTGGCTGCAATTACTGTCAAAACCAGATGTTGGTGAAGGCCCTCCAATACCAATGTGGTGGGTGCAACATCTCAAGAGAACAGAACAATATTCCATAATCTTATTGACCCTTCTGTGCTCTTTAAGATTGCATGGATGGACAGACCCTACCCGACAAGGAGCCCTGGAATAGTTAAGGGGACCTGTAGTGAGTCAGCGTGGCTTCCCACTGACCCAGAAGAGGAAACTCTCCCAAAAAACCCTTGGTGGGTGGTGCCAGAACCACCCAGTCCCGCCCACAGGAAAACAGGAAGTCAGGGCTGGGGATATAAGAAGACAAGCTCCCAGCTCAGTTGGAGCTCAGCGGCCGAGCAAAACAGCGGCTCTTCCCCAGCCTCAGTGGAAGAAGGTCCTGCCCCGCTGCTCTCAGAGGGAGGACTGGGTTGGGCCACCCAGGCCCTGAGATCTAGCCTAGGCTGCCACAGCCACTGCTGGACCCTGATAGCTGGACAAGGCTGCAGAAGCTGCTGCCCAAGCCCACGGACATAGCCAGACCCCCAGGACCCTTGCTAGGCCCAGCCGAGTGGGCTGGACTGCCTGGACCCTTACCTGCACAAGACCCCGAGCCAACCCCAAGAAGAGCACTCGAGCCAGGTAGGCCCCCAGAGGGAACAGGGAAGTGGCCCAGGGACAGCCGGCCCCGGGGCGACTGAGGACATGGAGGCCAGCAGGACAGTGCACTGCGGCTTGGGGCCCCGCTGACCCAGACGGCGCATTATGGCTTGGAGCCCCGCATATCCAGTGTCCATGGTGCCACCACTACTAGAGCCCTGGGCTGGGACACGGTGGAGTAGGGAGGGCCCACATGCCCCCTGCCACCCCTTCCCTTGGGTGGCAGGCTCCCCCTGTGGGGCAAAACCCCCTGCACTTGTCGGCTCTCTGTCACCAAGGAGATGTGACCCCAGACCCCGCCTCCACATAGGCGGGTACCTTTAAACCTTGTGGACTATTTACTATTTGCCAGACTGTTCGTTGCTCCGCCCTGATCCAGGGCCAGAGTATATAGACGGCTGACCGGCTTATCAAAACTGGTTTCTGTTTACTGTCCCACCCCAAACTAGGGCGTGGCCCCTGAACTGCAGCCTGAGTTACCTGAGACTGCTTGATTGTTTGTTACCCAGCCCTGCATAAGGGTGAGGCCTTTAGAACTGAGATTCGGCCTGCGGCCAGGCCTGGGGCCCTGGACTCTGGAGGCCTGTAGTGAGCCAGCGTGGCCTCCCGCTGACACAAACCACTACAGGGCCAGAGATGCATTTGAGCAGCAGCGGTACCAATGCAGCGATAACTTAGGGCCCTGCATCATCAGCGATGTGGTGTGAATTTAAATGCATCCACATCCCTCATCCAAATGGACAAAATAAATATTTCCTCTAATGTACTATGAGGGGTGCAAGCACATTGCACGGATATCTGCAGTGTGACAGACAATACATGAGGTCCTAAGAACACAAGCATGGCCATATTTGGTCTGAACAATGGTCCATCTGGCTCTGTCTTCCAACCATCGCCAATGCCAGGTGCTGTAATGGGAATGAAGAAAAGGGACAATTAACGGCAGAGATATAAGGTCTGGCATGTATTTCATATAGCGGGGCTTTTTCTGCTCTCTCTCATGCCAGTTTTATACCAGTGTAATTTGAATGATTTTTGGGGAGGGGAGGAGGCAGGCACCTCCCATGGACTCAGGCACTCCCTCTCATTCTGTTTTTTGTGGGTTTTGGTCTCCTTCTGCAGGTTGTGAGGGCAATCAACTACATCCTTCTGTGCAGGGTCATCCGCCTGGGAGACCCAGATTCGATCATCACATGATTTGCCGCCCTAGGGTTCCCGAACTGTGGTGGAGCCATAGATGGGACCCACATCCCGATCTACACACCTGAACATTGAGTGGCCCATTATATCAACCGCAAGAGTTACTTTTCAATGGTGCTACAGGCCCTGGTTGATCACCATAGACAGTTTACAGACATTTTTTCGATTGGTCGGGCAGGGCACATGATGCCCGCATTTTTTGTAACTCCAGCTCTACAGCAAGCTGGAGGTGGGCACATTCTTCCCCCACCATCACTTTGTGGTTGGGAACATGCAGATGCCACTGTGCATTGTGGGGGATGCGGCCTACCCCCTAATGCCGTGGCTGATGAAGCCGTACACCGGCCACCTGGCCCTTAGCAGGGACCAGGTTAACTCCCACCTCAGCTGAGTGAGGATGCAGGTGGAGTGCACCTTCAGTCGCCTCCAGGCGTGGTTCAAGTGCCTCCTGACCCATCTCGACATGAGGGAGCACAACATCCCTGAGGTCATCTTGGCATATTGTGTCCTCCACAACATTGTGGAGAGGAAGGGGGAGACCTTCCTCCTGGGGAGGGGGACAGAGGCCAGCTGTGAGCCCTCCCCTGGAGCCATCCCCTATGAGGCCGTCCCCCAGCAGCAGGACTGTGTGAGGGTGGGACGACAAACCCCCCCCCCCCCGGGGATGGGGCTTCCCCCTTAACTTCAACCCCCTTTTCCTGAGGGTTCTCTTTTTCCAGGACTCCCCCCCCCCCCCCCCCCCCCCCCCCCGCCAGCAAGGACTGCAGCCCGAGAGTGCCTTACCTCCATGAGGAGGGCCCCGATGGTGGACTTCCCCACACCGAACTGGTTGCCCACCAACTGGTAGCTGTCTGGGGTGGCAAGCTTCCAGATGGCGATTGCAACCCACATCTCCGGGGTGTGGAGGGCCGCAGGTGGGTGTCGAACCAGTGGAGGGCAGGGGCGAGCCAGGCACACAGCTCCAAAAAAGTGGCCTTCCACATGCAGAAGTTTTGGAGCCATTGCTGGTCGCCCCACCGCTCCATGACCAGCCAGTCCCACCAGTCGGAACTGGTGTCGAGCCTCCAAAAATGCCTCTCAACTGTGGTGTGTGGTTGCACGGGTCTTGCTCCCGCACACAGGGAAAGAGTCTCCAGAATGAGCTCTGAGTCGAGCTCGTGCAGGGCCAGGAAGGCACCCTGTACAAACTGCTGCAGAAACTGCAACATGGCTGTGTGGGGCCATCACATGCCCAGGGCAGCTCCAGCTCCATGGCACAAAGAAAAAAGCTATGGCATCTGAAAAAGCTGGGCAACCAAAGCAGGCACTGCAAGAGCTTTGCTGTCCCTCGAAGACAGAGGCAAGCCCGCAGCAGAGAAACGGCTGTCCAGGGGTGTCCCTTTAAGCACGTGTCTCAGCTAGACTTTTGCACCAGCACTTGGAAGCAAGTGGTGACCTGAATCCCTGGCTGAAGTGGTTCCAGGTGGCCTTATATGTGAGATCAGGTCCCACCGGTGTGGACACTCTCTTCTGAAAACCAGATGGCTTTTTCGCTGCGCTTTGGCAGTGTGGATGCTCTCTTTCGGAAGAAGTTTTTTCGGATGATCTCTTCTGCAAAAGCTTCTTCCAAAAGAAGCCTTCAGTCTAGACCTAGCCCAAGTGTGCAGCAGCAGTCAAAAAAGCAAACAGAACATTAGGAATAATTTAAAAAGGGATAGAAAATAAGACAGAGAATATTTTAGTGCCTCTTTAAAATCCATGGTATGCCTGCATCTTAAATACAGTGTGTCAATATGGACTCCCTATTTCAAAAAATATACATTGCAATTAGAAAGGGTCCAGAAAAGGGCAACAAAAATGATTAGGGGTTTTGAATGGGTCCCATATGAGGCGAGATTAAAAAGACTGGGACTTTTCAGCTTAGAAAAGAGGAGACTACGGGGGGATTTGACAGAGGCATACAATCATGACAATTATACAATCGTGACTGGCCTGGAAAAAGTTTGTAAAGGTCCATGTCAGCAGGAGGCAGCACTGACTCCTGCTATTGTCCATTAAAGGGCAATTGCCATGTCACAAGCCTATAACTAAGCAGTTTATCATGTCCAGCCCTGGGTCAGGACAGGGCGGAAAGCCAACAGTTTACAAGGGGGTTTGACAACAGTTCAAGGGTCCCGCCAAGTCCCAGACAGGTGGGGGTCGGCTCTCCTAGCTGGCGGAGAGCCGACAAGCGCAGGGGGTTTGCCTCTATAGGGAGAACTGACAGTGGCGGCCAATGGGTCAGCGGGGATCCGGCCCGCAACACGCTGACCAGGTCTGGGGGTCAGTGGGGATCCAAGCCGCAAGGCGCCACCCACCCGACTTCCATCTCCTCAACCACCAGGAGGTCAGATCAGTGGTTCCTGGGCCACTTCCCAGTTTTCCCTAGGGGCCTTCCTGGCTCAGATGCTGCATCTCGAGGTCAGCCGGGGATGGAGGTGATGGCAGTGTGTCCATTGGTTCTGGCTCTGGCTCAGGCAGGGGCCCAGGGGGACCAGTCCAGTCTTTGGGGCCTGGTGGGGGTCCTTTCAGTGAGTCTTTGGGCTTTGGCAGCAGTCTCTGTGGCCCAGGCAAGTCGTCAGGGGCCAGCAGGGGTCCTGGCGGCCCAACCCAGTCCTCCTGTCAGGCGCAGTGTACCTGGGCCCTTTTCTGTGGGAGCTAAGGCTGGGCATCTGGCCTGTTCTGCCACCAGGCTCCAGCTGAGCTCTGAACACACATACCCCTGCTTCTGGCTTCTTGCTTCCTTTGGGTGGAGCTGGGGGAGGCAGGACCCACACACCAAAGGGTCGTAGAGGGCCCTTCTTTTTCCAGGTCAGAGGGAGGGCATGTCACTGTCCCAGAGCCATTACAAAGTGAATAAGGAGTTTATTATTCCCACAATATAAGAACTAGGGTTCACCAAATGAAATTAATAGGCAGCAAGTTTAAAACAAACAAAAGGAGGCTTTTCTTCACTTAGCTCACAATCAACCTGTGGAACTCCTTGCCAGAGGATGTTGTGAAGATTGGGACTTTAACAGGGTTCAAAAAAGAGCTAGATGGATTCATGGAGGTTAGGTCCATCAATAGCTATTGGCCAGGATGTGTAGGAATGGTGTCCCTAGCCTCTGTTTGTCTGGAAATGGGCGACAGGAGAGGAATCACATGAGGATTATCTGTTGTGATCCCTCCCTTTGGGGCATCTGGTATTGGCCACTGTCGGCAGACAGGAAACTGGGCTAAATGGACCTTTGGTCTGATCCATATGGCCATTCTTATGTCCTTCAAGGCAGGGGGCAGAGGGTATGGGAAATGTAGAAATTGGGGCTGGGACTTAGTGATGTGGGGGGCTTGGGTCAGGGAGTTGAGGGTATGGGAGATGCAGGAGTCAGGGCAGGGGGTGGGGGCTCATGAGAGGGGCTTGGGGCAGCTGGTAGCTGCTCCCTGGGGCTGTTCCACCCAGCTGGCAGCTGATCTGTGGCTCTCCAGGGCTGTCAGGGTGGCGGGGGCATGATTGCTTGCTTCCCCCCGTGGTCATTGCAGAGTATAACTGTCCCTGATATCATAGGCCTCCCATTCAATTTGATCCCATAGAGCTGGAAGAGACCTCATGCTACTGTCCTGACACAACCAAACCCTGACTTTGCTTTAAGTTATGATAAGGGGAAGCTGTTTACCAAATTTGGGGCTCCTAGTTCTTACCGTTAGGAGGAGTTCTTGAATAAACAGACTCACAGACGGAAACACAGATGGACACACAAACTCTCTCAAATATATTGTAGGTTATAGCTTCTTCTTTGTATTCTGGTAGTGCCCTGATGCCCAATCACAATCAAGGCCCCTTTGTGCTAGTCCCTGTATCCACTCCACAGTGCTTATTATTTGTGCTGTCTTTCTCTGGATCCTTTTTATTTCTACAGTTCTTTCTTCGAGACAGCGCCCCTCATATAGATAAAGTGTCTGTCCTCAGGATGTGCCACTGATTTACATAAATGTTATACATTTTTCTCTGTTATTTTCTATTGCTCTCTTAATAAACCTCAGCCTTCTATTCTGTCTTTTGGCCATGGCTGTGTATTGAGCACATGTCCTCGTTGAACTCTCCCTAGTAGCCTACGTCTTTTTTTCTTTCTCTCTTGTGAGGTTGCAACTAATTTAGAGCCCATCATTGTGTCTGAGTAGTTTAAATTGTTCCTCCCATGGCGCATTATGCTTGCACCTGGTTCGGTTGGATTTTATTTGCTGTCATGTGGCCACTTACATCCTTCTCATCCTTCCTCCTGGGATTCCTTGCAACCCTCCCTAACCTTGATTAACATTAAAAAAATAAAAATAAAACCCTTTGTGTTGTGAGCAAACGTTGCCGTCTCTATATTCCACCCCCATGTTCAGATTGTTAATAAATATGTTGAGCATTTGTCCTGGCCTCTCTCCCATTCACCTCTTTCTCAGCTGAAAATTGCACATTTATTGCTGCACTTTGATTTTTGTCTGATAACTAGGTTTTAAGCCATGAAAGGACTTTTTACCTCTCCCCCTATCTCACCTACCAAGTTTTCCCTAATAGCTCCTTGTGAGGGCCTCTATCAAACAAGACTTTTGAAAATCTAAATAAATCACCTCCACCAGTTCATCTTTTTATCTATTATTTTGTTAACATTTTCAAAAAACATTGAGAAGGAACAAGAAGTGTGGTGGTTTACCATATAGAAGCCATGCTGGTTTGTCCCAGCCATGTAGGGACATTGTAACTCCGGTTTCAATGATTTCTCTGTTATCTTTTCTACAATTGAAGTACATCTTGCCAGACGACAAGCCCTTGATCACCTTCCAAACCCTTATTTAAAAACGGAGACAATGTTGGTCACACTCTGGCATGACAGCTGATTTTAATGGAAAAAATTACATCCTTTTGTTAGTAGCTCAGACACTTTGCTCTTTCTCATTCCTTATGAATTGCTGTCTGGTGCCAGTGACCTGTGGAAAATTGATGGTCTCATCCTAAATTCCTTTACTCCTGGGAGTAGGTCTGCTAGCTACTGTAGCTTCCCCATTAACTTGAAAGAGATTACTCATGTGAGTACAGGTTGTACATTCTGAAGTGGTTCCATCAGCTCTGCAGCAACACATACGATAGCTTCCATTTTATCTTGTGTTCCCTGAGCTTTTTGTTTGTTCATTTCCATCTGTTTTCTCACCTTCACAAGTGTAGGCTTTGAAAGCTCTTTAGGGCAGCTACTATGATTTTTTTATTACACGCGAGTGTCTCATAGTGACTGGCATTTCTAGGCACCAGCAGAATAATAACCTATCTCTGACGATAGAATCACAGAATCCTAGGGCTTGAAGGTCAACGAGGTCAACAAGTCCAGCCCCTTGCCCAAAGCAGAACCAACCCCAACTAAATTATGTCAGCCAGGGCTTTGCCAAGCCAAGACTTTAAAAAAACTCTAGGGATAGAGATTTCACCACCTGCCTAGGTAACCCATTCCATATTATGTATATATAGACACCTGCATACATATATATAAATATATATATATCAAATTGAAAGTGAGTCCTAAAAATCATCTCATTTTTTAGCAGTTCCCTTTGTGGGTTGCCCCTAGGGGCTTGCAAGTCCTTGTGAGCCCAGTCCTCCTTGGAGTTACTTGGTATAAATCAGGAGTGACTACACTACAGTATATGGAGTCACACTCAGGGTGCTCAGGAGAAGAATTGAAGAGATGTACCCTTCATGGAATGCCACTTTCTGCCATGTTGAAAGTATTTTAAGGATATTTCTTTACTAGCAGACTTACCCGGCATTCCCGGGCCCTTTAGGGCAGGGGGATAACAGTGTGTTAGGGCAGGGACTTGGGGATGTGTGGGGGGAGTGCAGTAATCTGGGGTGTATATGCAAAAGTGAGAGTTGGGGGGTAAGGAGGAGCTCAGAGCAGGGGACCTATCCAGCATAGGACTATTTTCTCTTCCCAACACCCTCCACCCGACACCTCGGCTGCCAGGGGCATTTTCTCTTACCCCAGATCCCTTCAGCTGCCAAGAGCATTTTCTCTCTCTTTCTCTCCCCCAACCCGCTCATGGCCACCCAGGATATTTTCGCTCCC
>JANRFK010000975.1:6425960-6466504 GCA_030068395.1 Apalone spinifera | reverse complement strand
ACAAGTATGCAGGGGCAAGATTAGAAAGGCAAAGGCACAAAAAGAGTTTAATCTAGCCAGAGAAATAAAGGCTAGCAAGAAAACATTCTACACATATATTAGAAGCAAGAGGAACACCAAGGACAGGGCAGCCCATTGCTCATTAAAGAAGGAGAAACAAAACCAGGAAACAGGAAATAGCAGAGGTGCTTAATGACTTCTTTTTTTTAGTTTTCACCAAGAAGATTGATGATGACAGGATGCCTAACATAATGAATGCAAGTGGGTAATGGGCCAATTTAGAAGTTAAAATAAAAAAAAACAAGTTAAAAATTACTTAGAAAAGTTAGATGTCTTCAAGTCACCAGGGCCTGATGATATGTAACCTAGAATACTCCAGGAGCTAATAGAGGAGGTATCTAAGCTTTTAGCTATCATCTTTGAAAAGTCATGGAAGTGGGGAGAAATATCAGAAGACTGGAAAAGGGCAAATATAGTGCCTATCTATAAAAGTGGAAATTAAAAACAGCTTAGAAAACTACAGACCAATCAACTTAACTTCTCTGCCATGGAAGATTAAAGAGCAAGTATTTAAGGAATTCATCTGCAAACATCTGGAAGATAATAAGGTAACATACTGATGACAGCCAGTATGGATTTGTAAAGAACAAATCATGTCAGACAAATATGATAGCTTTCTTTGATAGGATAACAACTCTTGTGGATAAGGAAGAAGTAGTGGATGTGGTATACGTAGACTTTATTAAAGTATTTGATACAATCTCCATGTCCTTCTTATCAATAAACGAGGGACATATAACCTATATGGGGCTACCAAAAGGTGGGTGCATAACTGTTTGGATAACCATTCTCAGAGAGTAGTTATTAACGGTTCACAATCATGCTGGAAGGGCACAACAAGTGGAGTTCTTATGGGGTCTGTTTTGGGACCAGAACTGTTCAATATCTTCATCAATGATTTACATGATAGCATAGAGAATAACCATATTATGTTAGCTGATGATACCAAGCAGGAAGGGGTTGCAAGTCCTTTAAAGGATAGGGTCATAATTCAAAATGATCTGGACAAATTGGAGAAATGGTCTGAGGTCAACAGGATAAAGTTTAATAAGGACAAATACAAAGTACTCCATACAGTGACTGTCTAAGAAGGAGTACTGCAGAAAGAGATCTAGGCGTCATAGTGGACCAGAAGCTAAATATGAGTCAACAGTGTGACACTGTGTCAAAAAAACCCGAACATAATTCTGGGATGCGTTAACAGGACTGTTGTGAGCAAGACATGAAAAGTCATTCTCTACTCTGTACTGATTAGGCTGATTAGGCCTCGGAGTATTGTGTCTAGTTCTGGGCACCACATTTCAAGAAAGATGTGGAAAAATTTGAGATGGTCCAGAGAAGAGCAACAAAAATGGTTAAAGGCCTAGAAAACATGAGCTATGAGAGTAGACTGAGAGAAATAAGATTGTTTAGTTTAGAAAACAGAAGACTGATAGGGGACATGATAATCAGTTTTCAAGTATCTAAAAGGGTGTTACAAGGAGGAGAGAAAAAAATTGTTCTCCTTGGCCTCTGATGATAGGACAAGAAGCAAAGGGCTTAAATTTCAGCAAGGAAGGGTTAGGTTGGACATTAGGAAATACTTTCTAACTGTCAGGGTGGTTAAACACTGCAATAAATTGCCTAGGGAGATTGTGGAATCTCTATCTCTAGAGATATTTAAGAGCAGGTTGGATAGACATCTATCAGGAACGATCTAGACCTGTGTTTCTCAACCTTTTTTTATAAAGTATCCCCTTTTTAAAAAAAATTATAAGTACCCCCAGTACCTATAGTTTTCAGACACGCAATTTTTTTTCTACCATTGCTACACATTTGTTTAAACAGCTTAATCATAGCCGGTGGGCAATTAAATTTTTGGATGTAAAAAGTACAAAAATAATAAAGCGCTGTAAAACTTAAAACAAAAATTCAGTTTTCTCCAAATTTCAGTTGTGTTGATGTACTCTCCAGACTTCTGTCAAGTACCCCTACTTGTACCACTGGTTGAGAAACACTGATCTAGACGATGCTTGGTTCTGCCAAGCAGGGTATTGGACTTGATGACTTCTCAAGGTCCCTTCCGGTTCTAGTATTCTATGATTCTATTAACATTTGTAATACACTGCAACATTAGGGAGATAGAACCTAAGGGCATGTCTACAATAAGAAATTATTTTGAAATAACTAAATTCAAAATAATAATTCCCAAAATAGCTATTCTGAAATAAGCTTATTCCCCAAGGAAAGCAGGAGTTATTTCAAAATAACAGGCTTGGTAGTGTGGATGCTCTGCTTATCATTATGGACCAGGGCTAAGATCGATTTGAAAATGAGGCCCACTCAGCTTCTTTGTATCATGTAACCATGTACATAGGTTGCTTCTGTGCCTTCAAATATCTGCTAAATAAAATGGTTTGTTTGGGATGATTGATTATAAGAATCTAGCTCATACATCCAAAACGTAGCATTTTGCATCCCATATTCTTTCATTTGTAAGGACTGATATGAAAATCCTATCTTGTCTTCCCTGTGATTTATCATTTTGGAGACACTGCAGTTATCTACATGGCTTCCATCTCTAGCTCCTACAACTGATAGCATATTATATTATAATATTAAAACCAAGCAGTGCTTGGGGCTGCAGTCAAAAGAAAAACAAATCCCAGTTCAAGTCCTGCCGTCCTTCCTTTTACTCCAGCCAGAACTTCCTACAGAGGTCAATGGAGCTGAGTTCACACATGTGCAGTGAAGGACCACTAGAGTCAGTGGAAGTCTTTCTATTGATTTAATTGAGCATTGAATCATGTCCTTGCATCCGTGCAAATCAAAGTGGGCATGGTTATGTATCCCCTTTGACTCACTTTACACAGGGTAAGTGATGGCACAAAGTTCAAGGAAGTAGAGAATCAAACCCAAGGGACTTGATTCTACAAAGTAAGAACAGAAGGATTAGGACCATCTCCAAGGTAATGCAGAGTCCAATGAGGGTCTGAGCCATAGTCATTGATTTCAGTTGGTGCTGGCTCAGATTCAAAGTTCATTTTGTTAGAAAAGCATGTGGGATTTTGTGTTTACTTTTCCAAATAAATCCAGGCATGGGTAGGTTTGATTTTCTCCTCTCCACTGCTCAATCTTCTCACAGCGATGAAAAAGAGCAAATCTGAAACTTGTGCCTCTGTGTGATATGAACAATATCAGCTTGCCCCGGTGGGATACAGTGTCCTGATCCTTGTAAGGGTCCTTCCTCTAATCCATCTCCACAGAGGCATCTTAAAGAGCTGAAATGAGTGATTAGAGGCATTCCTGCTGTCACTCGAACACACTTCTGAGAAATCAAATCTAAGTTCAAGGTTTCCTTCATCTGCAGTAGCTTCTTGGTTCTTGGGGAGCTAGTGAATATGCCATCTGTTTCAGGAACAATTAATGGCTACATTCTCCCTGAGGGCTCTTCCATCATGTTTCCATTTTCATTTCTGGGTGCTGTAGCTAAAATGCAAGTTAGCACCGCAAATCTCAGAGGTCAGACTGGTTCAGCTGCCCCTCGCACAGGAAGTGACTCCATAAGATTCAACAGTTCTGAACATATTTAGGCTTCATTAAAAAAATGCCCCAACATGTTCTAATGGACCAGGAACAGCAGGTTGGGACACAGACTCATTTCCAAGTGGCCTGGCTTTTTTACCAACATCTTGGGGAACTTTTAACAGGTACTTTTCTGGAAGGAGGCAGGGTTCCTACCAAGTGAGAAGGAAGTTCAGTTGGAAATCTTGGGAGAAGCCTCACACAATGAAACCAGCTTCTCACATGGCCAGAATCCTTGTTCCTCTCCATGACCCGACCCTCTCCCTAGTGGCAATTACTAACACATCCTGGAAACTAGCTGCAAAAGATGGATTATAACAGGAAACCAAGCCAAGGTGGGAAGGATATGGCATGGGGTTGGCAGTATGCCCGGGCAGTGAGCAGGCAGGCAATGGGGCTGTCTTGTCCTATATTTGAAGGCAAAGTAATCTAGCATTCCTGGGAGTGAAAGATGGAGAGGTGGGAAGAAGAGGAGAGCTAGGCTGGGGGTTAGTTTATTCATTCCCAATCTCTCAAAGAGCAAAACACTGAAGATGAAGGGGCCAGCGGATATAAAGTTCCTTTGAAACCATTGGCTCCACCGTGACTCAGGCCAGCTGAGATCTGGATCACAGGTTTTTCGTTCACCTCACTGATGTCTCTAACCTTTCAAACACTTTAGCACTTTGCCATCCCCACACACCTCAGAGTGATGCAAGACTGACCAATTGCCCCAATCAAAATGTGCCCATGACCTGAAAACTGCATATTGAAATCCCTACGGAGTAGTGCGGTCAGTCAAAAGTACATGGGCCAATCCCGTTTCATGCCCTGTCAAGTTGTGCTTGAGGCTTAACAAATCTCACCCGGCAAGTGGATCTCAGTGTAAATACACATTGCCATTAAAGGACTCTAACTCTTTACTGAACAGCAGCAGAAACCGAGCTGGAAGCAGTAGCCTCTCCCTAACTTAGAGCAGATGGGAGTTTTATCTATTATCCAAAAAACTAGGCAGCTGATCAGAGCCTGTGCTGCCTGGGAAGCTTCTGACATTGTTTGTTGCTGTAATTTCTTGTTTACTGCTTCCCATTCAGAACAGCCACACTGCCCAATAGCCAGTGGCAGGGAGCAGGTGAAATGAGGCATCCAGGTGAGAGAGACCAGAACAACAGAAATCCCACAAGCTGCAAATGCATTACCTTTTTTAAGGGTTGGACTTCTCGTGAATGTGATGTGAACAGCAAGTATCCCTGCAAGTGCTGACCAGCCTGCTGGACTCGTGACCCAAAGAGCCCAGGGAACATGCAGCAGAGAAAAGCACCTGGCACCAGTTGGGAGAAGTAAGTGCCTCCGCAGACCCTATTACAAATAGGACTAATGCTGCCTCGTTGGCATTGATTTTACCTCTATGCTATTTAGGGCTCAGCTGCGGTCCTGTTGTGCAGGGGTGGGGGAAGCACTGGAAAAACAGCTATTGCAAAATCAGAAACACACCCACACGCATTTCCCTGCTTCTGTTTCCTCATTACTCTGAAGAGTTTTGTGGGCTTGGACAGAGTCCTTGGAGGTGTTCAGGATTCTTCACCTGCAGCTCACAATTTTTCTTGAGAATCATGAACCTCTCTCCCTCCTAGGTTTGCTAGCTTCTTCTGACCTTGGCTGCTCCAGCAGTTATACAGGACACCTCTGGTAAAAAAAGCATTTCCTTCCCTCCTTCCCAGTGCTTCCTGTGGGTTTCAATGACTCTTCTTGACCAGACAGTCTCTGGGGCTTATCAAGGACAGCACCTTGGTTTCTTTGCTGTGCTTGGGATTTTCTATTGTCTCTTCCTCAGAGAAGGCAGAGGGACTAGTTTCTACTGGGTCCAGTCATCATCCCAAGGGATTTGTACCTTCATAGGCTACTATTATGAGTTTAACTACTGACTATTGTCCCTGGCATGGCAGAGATAGTCCACAGTTCTGCCAGCACATGCTGAATCTCATACCCATGTGGAATCATTAAATGATGTAACAGTTTCACAATGAATACTTCATAACAGCAACCAGAATTTATATGCTGTATATAGGCTCCCCAAAGCGACATAGAGTTAAATTCCTCTTTGCCTTCCCCCTCCCTCCTTTACTCTGGTCCTCCCTTCCCTACCAACCACCTGTTACTTCAGAAGCGGAGAGAGAGAGAGGTAGGAAACAAAGTTAAAAACATCAAAAGTTCAGTCCTACACAAACAAAAACAGCCAAAATGCAAAATCTAAAGACATATCACAAATAAAGTACAGCTCCCCAAAGTATTTGTTTAATGTTTCTCCAGTTCTGATTCTTTTTTCTTGACAAAGGGTCTGTTCTTGCCATGAAATGAAAGAGCTGGGATGGCATGCCAAGTGTTTGAAGACTTCAAAGCATTAGCCATGAGATTGTATCTTAAAGAAAAGAGCACTGTGAATGCCCCTATCAGCTTGCTAAGCGGCAGGTGAAGAGTGTGCCTGTTCACCTAATAGAAAATGCTGGTCTCTGCATTTCCTTTCAGATAACTACAACCCAGTTCTGCTTATCTGTTGAGCATCTCAAGTTACAGAGAATTCATCATTTACACCAGCTGAAATTTGCAAGTAACTCTTGCCCCCATACTGAAGAGGAAGAAGAAACCTACCCTCCAGGTTCCTGGGATTTCTAGCCCATGGTCCCCACCAATGTCTCCTCTAATTTTTTTCCATCCATGTGCAGAATATATTTTGATGTGTGCACCCAGGCATCTGCAGATGTGCACCACCAATAGAAACACATGCTGCCAGCTGTAGGCTTCTGGGGGCACTCTGACATTCAGCTGGGTGGCACCTGAATTTCTTCTGGGTGGCTGTGCAAATGCTCAGCTTACAAGGAACACTGGTCCCCACTGCTTCAATGCTCTGGAGTCTTTTTGTCTTCTGTAAAGTTGTTACTGCAGCACTCACGGTTCAACTCAGAATTCATGCTCTGTGAGGGATAAAGTCTCTGTGGATTGTGGCCAAGCAATGGCCTCTCTCTTGTGTGAAATGGAACAGTCTGTACTTATTTAGACATCGGGGGTGGGGAGGATTGTGAATGTTCAGCTTTGATGCATTATGTCATCCTACACAAATGAATAACTATGTAAAAGGAATGCCCCCAAGTAACATTCTTAATGGAACGTAAGCATCCTCTCAAAAAAAAAAAAAAAAAAAAAAAAAAGCAATGGCACATTTCACTAAGGAACTGTGGTTAGGAGAATCTCTTGCTGCTAATCTTTGTAGGTCAAGACCCCTACCACTTGAATGAGTAGAGTAGAGTAAATTTCTGCAAGGAAATAACCCTGGCTATGAGAAGAGGTGAGGGAGAGGACAGATTGGTATGTTAGCAAGCAGAAAGAGCAACAGAAATATCAGGGAAAGTGCATGGCCTTATGGGTGAAACTGGAAGGTTCAGGGGACCAACAATGAGACACCTCCAGGTCAGTGATTCAAAGCCTGCCCAGATCTAAGGCTGTTTGATAGTTTGTGTGAAATGAGTTGATGATCCCAGTCTAGTTTCAGTGACAAGGGCGTCCACATCCCACTTGGCTCTTTTGATGGTGAACTCAGCATCCAAGACAGGGAGTAGGAAAGCCCTGGAGACTACATTCTTCATTCCGCCCTCACGTGGTGTTATGGCAGCTCAAGGCCAAGACACATCTGCAGGGCACAGAAGGGAAGCAACGTGCTATATCTGGTGCAGCTCAGAGGTCAGGGAGAGGCCATCAGGCTCCAGGGCTGTCAATCCAACACCTCTACTGAGGAGTGAAATTCACACTGTTGAGTGAACAGCCTGCAGTGATCAAGCGATGTCGTATCAGATACCAGTTCGTGGCCACCCAACATGGTTTGCTGCCTCCACATTTTCCAGCTGAGAATACTGAGGTCAGTTCATGTGCCAGTTCAAGTTCACCTCTCACCCCATAGCTTATTGTAACAATGTCAGTCCCTAAGCAGATTCAAGCTCCTTTCTTTCTTTCTTTCTTTCTTTCTTTCTTTCTTTCTTTCTTTCTTTCTTTCTTTCTTTCTTTCTTTCTTTCTCCAAAATTCACCTCCCTGAGCCTGGGATCCCAGCTGCTGGCCCCATGCATCAGTTTCCTGGCTGCTGCTTTGCATCCAAGGGGCTCCACTGCTCAACCCTGCATGCTGGGGTCCCAGTTTGAGCCCAGTATGCCAGGGGCCTTTGCAGCCAGCCTCATGCCCAGGGTCCCAGCTGCCAGCCCCCAAGTGTTCCTGGTCTCAGCTTGGGGTAGGGATGGACAGGGTAAGGAGGCTCAACACCCCCACTTTTAAAAATGTTCCTGCACCACTGGTCTTGAACAGAGAATAAAGCCCAAGAACCCAATGAACTCTGAAAAATTCTAAAGAAACGCTAGAAGCAAAATGGATTTTAATGCATGCATGATAATCAGCTCCACCTTTAATAACCCAAAGCATGCAGTATGGTCTGTCTACACTGCTGTTAGACACACACTCAACTGTGGTATAGGTATCTGAGCACAGGCTGGAGCCCAGGTGCTAGGACCTGTGAGTCGGAGTTTCCCACAACTGGAGCTGAAGCCTGAGCCCAAACACCTACACTGCATTGAAAAGCCCCTTTGTCAGAGCCCCGTGAGTCCAAGCCAACTGGTGTGGGCCAGCTGTGGGTTTTTAACTGCAGTGCAGGCATACCCAAGGCTGCTAGTCTAGGTACTTAGTAGATTAAGGTGTCTTAGATATTTGCAGAACCCGCTGGCTTGAGGGAAGGCAGGATCCCATGGGCTCCTGCCTGGATGTGACGGCTGGGATGCAATTGAGCAGATTAGGATACATTGCTGCTTCAAAGGGCAGCCTGCTGCAGGCAGGAAACATACAGTCCTGAATCGACCAGCGACAAGAATAGTCAAAGAGGAGTCAGGAAGTTGGATTCTATGTGCTGCACGTGCCCCTTAGCCTAAGAATACACGACAGCATTTTGCTAGTATGCAATACTGCCCCATGAGAGTGAGTGTAGTGGAGAAGGCCCTTACCAAAATGTTTTTATTAACCAGGGAAAAACTTGCTCTGATTTAGGGTCAGACCAGGAACAAATTGCACCCATCCGTGGGTTGCTACTTCCATAGAAGTTAGTGGGTCGGTTCACTTGGGGGGACTGTTAGTGAGTGTGAGAATCAGCAGTTCACAATCTACCCCTGTGCATCTTTCTCCATCTGTGAAATGGGGTTACCCTGCCTCTGCAAAATGCAAAGTCTTTTCATGAATGATGTGATAGAATCGCTCTGAGCAGTCAATGCAGGGACTTGCTGCATGCAGCGGCCTCTTGCAGGGAGACAGTGTGTCGTGATGCAAACTACACTGATGTGCTAGGTCCCAGAGCAGAATGCTGCGAGGTACTGTAAGGAAAGGGTGTGCTGGAGCACAGATTGTGCTAGTTTGCTGCCCAGCAGCATGCAGGGAGACTCAATGGTCACTCGTGATGCTGCCTCACAGAACAACATTGTTTAAGCAGTCTGTACTTTGGCGCAGCCAGTAATGTGTTCCCATACAGTGTGGGATACTGCAGTGCACTGTCAGCACAGACATAGGACCAAGCTTGGCACAAACACAAACAGCTGCAGGGGGCCTTCCAAGGGGAGGATTAAAGAGAATCCAGGAGGACCTGGCCCCTCTCTCAACTCCTTCCAGAAGGCTATGCAGTCATCAGAGCACACCTCACCAAGTCTGAATCCTTAGGAACCTGATGTTTATTCCTAAAGCCACTGGAGAAGGGTAAAAAACACCCTCAGAAATCCATTACTGAAATGACTCCAAAGCCATCCGGGACTTTGGAGCTGCAGTTATGACCCCTCCAAACATCCCAGGAGTATTAGGGCAAGAAGAGGAAGCTTCCATTAGTTGTTAGCAATAGAGCTTCTACAGCTAAGATGAGCAGTTCTTTACCCGGTGGGTAAAGGTAAGTAGCATATACATGTCAGTTCAACCCAGTACAGCAGATGCAGATTTGAACCCTGATTCTCTACCTCAGTCCAAAAAGACCCCGAGGAAAAGATGTGAACAAAATCACCTTGCCAAGGAGGCAGGCAACTGGCATTCATTGGTCCCCCAGGGTGTATGTCATAACTGAACTGGGAGTGGCCAGCCTGCGAGCCCTTTGCTGCCGGAAAGACAAACATGGAATATATGGTGTGAGGGGTTGCATGCCCAGGTGGCAGTGTAAGGAAAATGTGTAGCAAGGCAAGAAGTAGTGAGCCCCCATAGCTCGACCCTCTCTGCCTCCCCTGTTTGGAGACAAGGAGCAATAAGAGGAGAGGGAAACAGGGTTGGGCACCACAAGTATCCAGCTGGGCCAAGGGTGATGGGTACAAACCAGCCAGTAGAAAAGGAGCATGAAGAAGAAGCAGGAAATCCTGAGCATTGTGTGATGAGTTATTAACATGCACCCACATAGCGCCATCCCAGCATTTGCTGTCAGACCCAGCACAGACTCACCAGGTGGAGCTGACACTCAGGGCACAGCTTAAAGCTGGGCTTGCTGCAGCTCAGACTCATAGGCTATGTCTAAACTATACCCCTTTGTCAGCAGAGGGATGTAAATTAGACACACCGAAAGTGCAAATGAAATGGGGATTTAAATATGTTTTGAGCAAGCGCCATTTTGAAACTGAAACCACAGTTTAGACATGTTTTTTCCGACAACTGGGCGATTTTTCGAAAGTAGTTGTTGGAAAAACCTTGTCTAACCTGCATTTTCAGTTCCAAAATGGTGCTTGTTCAAAACAGCGCCAGAACGTGATTATGCAAATGAAGTGCAGGATATTTAAATCCTCGCTTCATTTGCACTTTTGATGTGTCTAATTTACATCCTCTGCCGAAAGAGGGGTTTAGTTTAGACACGCTTTGCATTGATGAACACCACACATGCACTTTGCTGGGGAGCCTGCAACACTGGGCTTCTTCTCCTGGTTGTTCTTGTTCAGCACGATCATTCTTTGCCTCACTTTGGCTACATCTAGATTACATGGCTCCATCGACGGAGCCATGTAAAATAGTTTATTCGGCATAGTCAAAGAAGTGGGGATTTAAATAATCCACGCTTCATTAAAATAAAAATGGTCGCCACACTGTGTTGAAGATCAGCTGATCTGGCACAGTGTGGCAGTCTAGATATGGCACGGTCGACAAGGGAAGCCTTCCCTTGTCAACTGCACAGCGTCTAGACTGCCACACTGTGCCAGATCAGCTGATCGTCGGCACAGCGCGGCAGCCATTTTTATTTTAATGAAGCGGGGATTATTTAAATCCCCACTTCTTTGACTATGCCAAATAAATTATTTTGCATGGCTCTGTCAATGGAGCCATGTAGTCTAGACATAGCCTTTGTGGCAGCAGTGCAGCATGCTGGCCGTAGTGCAGGGGCAGGCAATAATGTTCACAGGCGGCCACTTAATGAATTTTGGCACTGGTCATGGTCAGCTCCACCCCTGGAAGGGGAGGGGCTGGGGACTAGTGTAGGACCAAAGACTTTGAAGTAAAAACTGAGCAAAGCAATAGTGACTCCGGGCCCACTGCTACTGCATTGTCTGGCAGCCACCTGGGGGTTGCTGCAGCTATTTAAAAGACTCACCGCTCCGGCCCCTCCCAGGCTAGGACAGCAACCATGAGCCATAAACCATTTAAATAGGATCCTGCTGCCTGAGCCACCTCCTGGAAATTTGGTGGCATGGGCAGTAGGATATAAACAGAAAGTGGCCAGATGGAATTCGCGGGCCGGATTGAAGTGTTATGTGGGCCGGATCCGGGCCCCCCCAGGCCAAATCTTGCCCAACTCTGCCTTAGTGCATTGTACAAGTAAATCCAGAATACTTTGCAGGTGATCAAACAGCATAGCAATGGGGCCCAGACATGTACCTGGATAGCTAGAAAAGCTTTCTTGTTTCCCTGGGCATGCATTAGCAATTTCCATCGATTTTAAACAGTTTGCGCAGTGCTGCCAACAATGCAGTCGAATCCCTCGTGTACAATAGGCAATTCCACTACTGATGGAGAAGCCCCTTTTGCCTGTTCTGTATGTGTGTCTTCCTTTCCTTCACTCTCTGCAGCAATCCTCATTAAATCATTCTGAAATTAGACATAACAAAGTTGTTGCCCTCCTAATGCAATGCTCCTGCAGACAGCAAGGAGTGGGCACAGCATGGGCAGCCAGTGCCCATTTACTTACTAGATGCTTGTGTGTTAACATAACAGGTCTCCGTCGTGGCAGCTGCCGTGGTGATGGAAATCCAGAACAGGCCAATTGTAGAGAACATTTTTCGCCCTGAGCTACCTGCATTATGTTTCCCCCCCCCTTGCTTTCCTCCACATGCTAACTTGTGAGTTGCAATTATCTGAAGTGAACTCTCCATACAATAAAACCGAGGGAGAGCTGCCCGCATCGCTGGGACCAGTCCTGTGATTGGACATGCTGGGGCTGACAGCCCTCTTCTTGGCACTCAACCATTTCTTTTTGACTTCAAAGCAAGAAACAAAAGATGTTTCAAGGACTTCTTTGGAAAATCACCATTAGATATGATGAGGCTTAGGGCCGTTTCCATGGCAATGGAGGCTTTTTACATTGTGATCATTGCTGCAAAATGGAAATTTCCTTTTGTCTTTTGAGGTTTGTACTGTTAGGTTGTATATGTTCTTCCCCCATCACCCTCCACCCAAAAATAATAAAAATAATTAGGTCTCTTGGTTAATTCCCTAAACTCAGTCACCTCCTCACCCAATGACTTTTCTATCTTTTAACTTGTGCATCAAAGGAAGCTGCCGCATAAGGGTTTCATATAAGTGGGCATTAGTATGGAGGCTATTACAGTCTTTTTCAGAGGGAGCCTGCGGCAAATTGTGACATTAAAGTGGTCATAGAGGATGAGCAGCAAGTGGTCTGCAGCGCCAAACATTTTAAGAAGACATCTCCCGGCAGCCACAACTTCTACCTTCCCTGGATTATTTTGCCAGATATTTTAGTACTTGTTGCTTCATCCTGGGTTTCCTCTTCCCTTTGCTACCCTTGCCTACAGACCGCATGACAGGGCCAAAGACCCAATTGGTCCACTTTTCCAGAGAATCTATAGTTCTTCCTTCAACCAAAAATGGGAAAATCGATTCAGAGCCAATGAGAACTGGCCTGAACCAGCAGCCATAACTCCAGTTTAGTCTCCTCTTTTGATAATCCAAAAGGTTAGGTGGAAGATTGGAATGAGGAGTTGCACAGAGATAGTTGGGAGGGAGCATGGCTGTTCTTACCCATACACAGATTATGCAGTTGCATAGGACACCCAAAAATTGGGGGTACCACTGGATGCTAATATCCAACCATTCACCTCTTCCTATTCTCGTGCTGTGGCTCTGCTTCCTCAGAGAGGATCTAGCCAAACTAAAACTGAAAAAGCCTGCCAGAGCTATTAGCAGACACTGAACCTGTGAAAGAGCCAGTCAAGAGGCAACAGGCATTTGCCAACCCCAGGTATATACTATCAGTGTCTGTGTATTCCGTGTTAGCCTACAGGCCCTTACGTTAAAAATTCAATATTTCATTAGTGTGTTGCTGAAGATTATAAAATCACATCTCTAAAAAATCATTCCCCCCCCACTCGCACTGCCATCAGGCCGAGGGGCACCAGTTTAATAGTACTGCGTAGGGCCCCATAAATCCACAGGATGGCCCTGGGTGGGAGGAGGTTCTTTGTTTCTAATTTTACAGGCACCTCTTTGTTGGCAGGATCCAGATAGGACCAGAAAAGGAGGGGCCAAAGCACCATGGCCAAAAGTGACGCCTCTTTTACTCCATTGGCTATAGGAATCCCTGCACAGGTGCATCTCCATTACCTAACATGACCCATGCTGTGGCCTACCCAAGTCATTCCTGAAATCTGTATGTATACATAGGCTGTGCCATGGTGCCTGACAGTCACCTCTTTGGGCCAAATGAAGGCATTTATCTTCCCATGGCACCTTTCCAAATGCCTGCTACCTCCCAAATCCACTCTTACTTCTCTGCTCTTTATTTAACAAGTGAGCTCCAGACAGATCTTTCTATACCTCCTCTGTCTCTTTCCCTCTCTCTCTCCAAAGTACTCAATGGCCTTTTGCTCCTGAGAATGGCTGTGGAAGCTGCCCATAAAACTGAAGGTTTCTCTTCCGCTGTTTTCCCCACTTGTTATTTTATTGTCATTTCGCTGCCTGCTAAAGGAGGTTTCTTCTCCTCGCTCCTTTCCCTTGCATAAAACATGATGCTGTCTTGTGAACAATGCAGGAATACATTACATAAATTTCCCTTTGATATCCGGCATGTTTCCTGCTGTAATGGAATCTGAGTAGAGTAACCCCTCCTCCCAGACATGTCAGATAACTCTATATCCACTCTCCATTAGGATAAATATCTACACGCCTTTGAAGAACATAAATACCATGAAGGAAGAGGAATTTATTGAAGGGTGCTCCAGTGGGTATAACTGGAAATAACTGGATAGAATTACGAAAATGGAAAATTTAGGCTGACTAGCAGGAATAAAAGCCCTAGAGCAAGGTCTTCTAGACTGGGGAGTAGCCTTCAAAGCAAGATGTCTATTAGGCTGGGGAATAAATGCCAAAGGATGATGGTAAAGTCTCCATCTGTTACTCTGGGGGGAGATTTCTATTTTAAGCTGGCCTGGATGAACAATTCAGAATTTAGTTGTGGAGAGAATTCTGCACTGGCCTGCTTTGGGTACACCCGGCTATACGGCCTGTTTTTTTTTAACTATGCATTCCTCCATTTTATTGATTCAGCAAATTATCACCCAGACACATGTTGGCTACTAAGTTATGACTAAACAGACCTTGAATCCGTGCCAGGATGTTTATTATGCAAGTCAAAGCATGGTTAGTGAGAAACTGGCATATAGGGTTGTCCATCTGGTGCTTGGTCTCATACATATCCCAGTAAATAGTTGGCACACAGAGTACGAAAGCCACAAATGTTGCTCATCGACTTACATTTCTTTAGCATTTTCTCAAGCCTTACATTATGACATCTAACAGTCTGTTAAAAATCATCGAATACTAGAACAGAAAGGGACATAAAGAGATCTTAAAGTCCAGTTGCCTGCCCTCATGGCAGGACCAAGCACCATCTAAATCATCCCTGATAGATGTCTGTCCCAACTACTCTTTAATATCTCCAGTGAAGGAGATTCCACAACCTCCGTAGGCAACTTATTCCAGGGTTTAACTACTCTGACAGTTTGGACATTTTTCCTAATGTCCATCCTAAACCTCCCTTGCTGAAATTTAAGCCCTTTGCTTCTTGTCCTATCGTCAGAGGCCAAGGAGAACAATTTTTTTTCTCTCCTCCTTATAACGCTCTTTTAGATACTTGAAAACTGCTTTCATGTCCCCTCTCAGTCTTCTCCTTTCCAAACTAAACAAGCCCAATTCTTTGAGTCTTCTCTCATAGCTCATGTTTTCTAGGCCTTAATCATTTTTGTTGCTCTTCTCTGGACCTTCTTCAATTTCTCCACATCTTTATTGAAATGTGGTGCCCAGAACTGGACACAATACTACAACTGAGGCCTAATCAGTGCAGAATAGAGCAGAAAAATCACTTTTGGTGTCTTGCTCACAACACTCCTGTTAATGCATCCCAGAATCATGTTTGCTTTTTTTGCAACAGTGTCAAAGTGTTGACTTATGGTTAGCTTGTGGTCCACTATAACCCCTAGATTCCTTTCTGAAATACTCCTTCCTAGATAGTCACTTCCCATTCCGTATGTGTGAAATTGATTGTTTTTTCCTAAGTGGAGTACTTTGTTTTCTAAGTAATTTTTGACTTGTTCTTTTTTTAAATTTTAATTTCTAAACCTATCCCATCTCCATTAGCATTCACTATGTTAGGCATCCAATTAGGCATCAATCTTCTTGGTGAAAACCGAAAAAAAAGAAGTCATTAAGCACCTCTGCTATTTCCAAGTTTCCTGGTTTTGTTTCTCCCTCTTTAATGAGCAATGGGCTGCCCTGTCCTTGGTGTTCCTCTTGCTTCTAATATATGTGTAGAATGTCTCCTTGTTAGCCTTCATTTCTCTGGCTAGATTAAACTCTTTGTGTGCCTTTGCCTTTCTAATCTTGCCCCTGCATACTTGTGTTGTTTGTTTATATTCATCCTTTGTAATTTGACCTAGTTTCCACTTTTTATATGACTCCTTTTGAATTTTTAGATCATGTAAGATCTCTTAGCTAAGCCAACGTGGTCTCTTGCCATTCTTTCTAGCTTTCTTATGCAGTGGAATAGTTTCCATTTGGGCCCTTAATAATATCCTTTTGAAAAACCGTCAGCTCTCTTTAGTTGTTTTTTCTCTTAGTCATGCTTCCCATGCAACCTTGCCTACCAGCTCTCTGAGTTTACTAAAATCTGACTTCCTGAAATCCATTGTCTCTATTTTGCTGTTCTCCCTTCTACCATTCCTTAGAATCATGAACTCTATGATTTTATGGTCACTTTCACCCAAGCTTCCTTCCACGTTCAAATTTTCAACCAGTTCCTCCCTATTTGTTAAAATCAAATCTACAACAAATTCTCTCTAGTAGCTTTCTCAACCTTCTGAAATAAAAAAAAATTGTCTAAAATGCAATCCAGGAACTTATTGGCTAATCTGTACCCTGGTATGTTAGTTTCCCACCTTATGTCTGGATAGTTAAAATCCTCCATCACCACCAAAATCCTGCACTTTGGATGATACTGTGAGTTGTTTTTAAAAAAGCATCAGCCACTTCTTCTGCCTTGGTAGGTGGTCTGTAGAAGACTCCTAGCATGACATCACCCTTGTTTTTTACCCCTTTAATCTAAACCAGAGAGTCTCAACAAGTCTGTCTCCTATATCCATCTCCACCTCAGTCCAAGTGTATACATTTTTAATATATAAGGCAACATCTCCTCCCTATTTTATCTATCATTCCTGAGCAAGATGTACCCTTCTATACCAATATTCCAATCATGTGTATTGTCCCACCAAGTCTCTGTGATACCAACTATGTCATAGTTGTGTTTATTTACTACCACTTCAAGTTCTTCCTTATTCCTCAAGCTTCTTGCATTTGTATATAGGTATATAAGACACTGACTGATTGCTCTCTGTCCCCCCAATTCTGCCTTGTCCCTTTTTTATTTCTGCTATTATAACTGATGCTCCCTCTCATTTCTGCCCCATCTCCCAGCTTTCCATGTTTTAACTTACCTGTGGGCTTTGGTCACCTGCTTCTGTTGAACCTATTTTAAAGCCCTCCTCACTTGGTTAGCCAGTCTGCACCAAATACGGTCTTCCCCTTCCTCGAAAGGTGAACCCCCATCCCTGCTTGGCAGGCCTTTTCCTTGGAACAGCATCCCATGCTCAAGGAAGCCAAAGACCTCCTGGCGACACGATTTTCATAGCCAAGCATTCACCTCCAGGATGCACCTGTCTCTGCTGGGTCCCTACCTTTGACCAGAAGGACTGAAGAGAACACCACCTGTGTGCCAAATTCTTTTCTCCCAGCGCCCTGTAGTTACTTTTGATCTGCTCAAGGTCATACCTCACAGAATCATTTGTGCCCATGTGGACGAGTAGCATGGGGTAGTGGTCAGAGAGCTGGATAATCCTCAACAATCCCTCCGTAATGTCTTGGATATGACCATTGTACTAACATGTTCTGGAGCAAAGAAAGGCAGGAACCGGAGGAAAAGGAGCCTTGGTTACTCAACTGCTATCCATCATGTGTCCGATTTGTAGGTTAGATCGAGAAGACTATTAATTATCCCTTAAGAGAATTAAGTCCCTTAAGTCACCAGCAGAAGATCTAGATAGCTTCTGTCATTTAAAACTATAATTCATTCCTCCTCTCCAGCTGCAGGTTTTCCTGACTCTGCCTCTCTGGATCTGGTTATTTAATTCTCCATCTTTGCCTCTTAGAATGCCAATTCCCAATTCTTACCAACATGCCTGTGTGTTCCACTCCTAGCCTCTGCTCGTGGATGGCTTGAACATAATTGTCACACTGTCTGGAATGGCTTACAACTGTGAGTGCCTGTCTCAGGACAGACTGTCCCAAACCAGCAGCCACCGCAAACTGGAGGTGTGTCCTATCATTATATTTCACTAAGCCAGTAACAGATGTGAACTTACAAGACTCTCCAGTCTATTTTGCCATCCAACCAAATTGGACTTAGTGATAAATGGTCTCTTCTGCCAATAATCACATCATTTTCAGGTTGCTTCCAGTCCCCAAAGATTAGTTAATATGCTAGATCTGACACCAATTACCACATTTGTAACCAAACCTTGTAACAAACTTTTTAAAGATGTATTAACTAGGAAAAAGAAAGAACTTTGTTTACTAGTTAAAGCAAAAAAATACGTACATACCAATGAATTACCATCTAAATCTTAAGAGTGACAGGGCCATCCTTAGGATTTATGGGGCCCTACGCAGTGCTATTAAACTGGTGCTTCTGTGCCCAGTGGCATCTGAGGGCAGAGGAGGGACACGATTTTTTAGATATATGATTTCATAATGTTCAGCATCACACTAATGAAATATTTTTAAAGCAAATTTTAAACCAAGATCCTGTTGACTACACAGCAAATTCTGAAACTGGCAGTATAGACCTGGGCTTGGCAAATGGCTTTATCACCACTTGAATGTCACTTTCACAGGTTCAATGTTCTGCCAATAGCTCTGGCAGGCTTTTTCACTTGTAAGTTGACTAGATCCTCTCTGGAGGAAGCAGAGCCACAGAGCAGGGATCAGAAAAGGCAGATGTGTGGACAGTAAAACCCAGTAGTGCCCCAAATCCTCTACACAACTGCATACTCTGCTTAAGGGTAAGGATGGTTCTGGTGCCCAAGTTGATGTGATCTGTCAGATCAAACTGTCTTTCACAGTGGACCCAGGAGTAACCTCGCCTTTTTCTCAATTTAGAGCCACCTGTGGCCCACAAGATTCTAGATGTGGCCCGTGAGCATGGGTGGCAGTTTCAAGAAGCAAGGGGAAGCAATCCCTATCCCTACTCTGACCATTCCTGAAGGCTCCCACAGCAGACATAGTGACTCTTCCCCCAAAGTGGATGTTAACTTAAAAATGAAAAGCCTGTCAGCTTGCTCGATCTATTCATAACACTGAAGCTGAGAAAGAGCCATTAGAACATAAGAACATAAGAACGGCCATACTGGATCAGACCAAAGGTCCATCCAGCCCAGAACGCTGTCTGTCGACAGTGGCCAATGCCAGATGTCCCAGAAGGAGTGAATCAAACAGGTAATGTTCAAGCGATCTCTCTCCTGCCATCCATCTCCACCCTCTGACAATAGAGGCGAGGGACACTATTCCTTACCCATACTGGCTAATAGCCATTTATGGACTTAACTAGATAAATTCATGGAGGTTTTCTTTTAAACCCTGTTATAGTCCTAGCCTTCACAACCTCCTCAGGCAAAGAGTTCCACAGATTGACTATGGCACTGAAACCATTTAACAGGCATCTGCCTACCCACACAAACAGTAGTGCATTACTATGTCTACGGGACCATATTTTAAATTTTTTTAAATATTTCATTAAATTGTTGCTGAATCACATCTCTAAAATCCATGCATAGGTATTTAGATTCACAATCTGAATATTCAGCTTTAGCCTTAAATGCTTGGATCTTCCGAGTTTTTAAAATAAATTCTTCAAAAGATCACCCTTATCTAAAATACACAGTTTAATTGTAATTACTATAGTACAAAAACTTGCTTCCAAAGTCGTCCTGTCCTTCCTATCATCCCTACTCTCCTTACACACCTTCTCTCCCTCCCCCGGTAGAAGAGATCCCTTAAAGCGACAACATTCCTTTTCTTCCAGATAGCTAGACAAATGAGTTTCCCTTTTACTTCTGACTATTTGATGAACTAGTTTTAAGAGAACCCTCCATCGAAATCAGTATTTTAATAAGATATAAAATCCTTGGTTATGCCTAAAATCTTTGGAAACGTATTTCAAGACAAACACATAGAGCAATTTCATAAACATGTCTTGTTATGAAAATCATACAAAATAAATTAGTGTTCCCCTTTTCTAAAAGCCATAAACTTCGTTATGAACACACAAAACTGCTCTGCCTGATTAGTTTAAAATAATGTCTTTTTTTCACTGAATTTAGATATCGACAGTAATCTGGAATGATTACTTGATGAAGGCTTAGAGTACATTTGAAATATAAAATCAGTTTAGAAATACAGACGAAGAAAATGTAAAACAGAGTCAAGCTGCATCATGTATTCCATGATATTTAATGATGTATTCATCAGGACTACTGACTTGCCCTTCCTCCAAAGTTTATGCAAATAAAACTCTGACAAACGTCAGGGTATTTCAATAAACCCATGACTGACATTTTTTATTCCAAAATGTATTGCTTTTAATTAAGTAACTTGTGCATGTCCAGTCATCACAATCTGGCATGTGATGGAAAACATACGCCATTTTCTTTAGGACTACATTTTAAAAGAGTGGTTTTTTTTCCAAATGTCATTTTTTACATTTGAGTTCAAGGATTTGGCTGGAATGGGTGAGCAGAGAGAAGCGTGAGACAGAGGGGAAGAGGTAGGTAGTGGGGAGGGGCAGGACCTGGGCAGAGCAGGAGTTTAGTATGGGCAGGGCTTGCCTCCCCTAGCAGCAGCTTCACCCACCACCTGTGCCCATCAGACATTTTGTTTACTGCTGCTCATGTGCAGGGTTTCCAGATTCCCCTGGTTTCCATCCTTGTAGGTTTTTTCCTACTGGTATTACTCAAGTACCATGCACATAAAGCGAGAGCACGTAAGCAAGGTGCATGCTGATTGCACACCACATTGACTGTGAGAGCCATGCACTCCCTCTGCACCCAATCAAGGTGCTGCTATGGTTCAATCGACCCACCCTGCAAATCTAGGTACACAAGTGCAGTTAGCAAAACTACCCTATCCCGCAAGACCATCTTGGCTGCAATAATCTTGCTGCCCAGTTAGACAAGGAGGGCCACTTTTTCAGCCTACTCACTAGTCTAGGTTGCCCATTGCTAGTTTAGAGTTTCAAACAGTGAACAGAGAGATGGAAAATTTTCCTGTGGCTTCTAAGTCCACAAGACAAACTTCCCTGCATGTAGCATTTCCAAGGTGCGATAAAGCCAATAACCAGTTCTACATATTGCAATGTTCCTTGATAGCCCATCTGATTTTGATAGACCTCCTAGATGGACTTGGGGGCAGGGGGGAAGGGGTTGACAATTCCTGAGTCTGGATTCAAAAATTTAGAGCAAACATTGTCAAAGCATGAAGCAAAACTTACATATTTTCAAATTTTCTTGGAGCCTGGAATATTGATGTTATAACTGAGGTCAATGCATGTGGCAACATACAAGCATTTCATAGAGGCCAAGCACTAAATACATTCTTATAAGACTAATACCTATGTTGTGCAAAATTAACACAGGTAACCTGGTCAGGTCTCCAGCTATGGGTACGTCTAGACTACACTCTTCTTTCGAAAGAAGCTTTTTCGAAAGATATCATCTAAACAGCCACAACTTTTTTCGAAAAAGCAATCCGCTTTTTCAAAACAGAGAGCACCTAGGCAATCTGGATGCTCTCTTTCGAAAAAGCACTGTTTGCAGTCAAGAATGCCTTTTTTCAAAAGAGGTCTTTCGAAAAAAGGCGTTCTTCCTTGTAAAATGAGGATTACCGCTGTCGGAAAAAAACGCCGCATTCTTTCAATTTAATTTCGAAAGAACGTGGCAGCAGTCTAGACACAGGTGAAGTTTTTTTTGCAAAAAAGGCCTAAGTTGAGAGCCAGCTGTTGTTATAGTTCAAGCTGTAGAGGCTCCTACTATAAGCTTCTGAAGGTTCAGGTTCAAATCTGCTCTGTGGTGGTTACACTTGCTGTTTGAAAAAATTAGGAGTACTGGTTCTTTCAAAAAAGGGTTTTTTTCCTGAAAGAACTGCGTCTAGACTGTGCTTTCACTTTCGAAAAGCCCTTTTTTGAAAAAGCACTCAGACACGAATATGCAAATGAAGCATGGGATGTTTAAATCCACGCTTCATTTGCACTTTTGATTTGCCTCATTTACAGTCCTCTTTCGATGGAGGAATGTAGTCTAGACATAGCCCCTGTGTCTCAACACCATTCCTGGACTTCCTAATGGCCATCCCTGAAAACTCAACTGGGAATGTGAAAAGCAAGGTGACAGTCATGCAGGATTCCCAGTAATGACACTTACTGAGTTTACTGGTGTTTGAAATTCAGTATCAAGTCTGTGATTGGGAAGATAATTCATCTCACCTGTTCCGTTCTTGTGGCACCCATGGCTCCTTACTGGATTACATTTATGGGGATAAATGTATTCCATTTGTAAACTCGGCTTGGTCGGTCTCCTGTGTGTGGACACTTCTGACCGACAGCTACATCCATTCATCTCTAATGTCATGCAGCTAAAGCTATTAGTATACATGCTCTTTGAAAGTGCATTGCATTGGGACTCCCCATTCCCTTTTGCCAGCATAAGCACTCAAAAATTCTTCCAGTTTACTGCCTTCATCTGCTCTCCTGGGTAACCACTGATCAGATCGTCTCGATAACATGCTATGTTGTTTCACAGACATTGATGCATTGAGCTGGACTCCATCAGCCCAGCAACCTTTGGGACCAGTCCTAGAACTCACGCTGCCAAACAGTGCAACTTGTCTCCATCGATCAAGAAGCAAGACTTTATTGGCCGAGATGGAGGATACAGGTGTATGCCAGTGTTACAGTTTTAAATAAACACAATCAGTTTGCCCAGCACTGTGCAACTGTTTCTGAGAGCATGTTGGTAAATGTGTTTATAAAGCATGAGAGAATCCAATCCATCAGCCCTCAAAGAGCCTAATCAATATATTCCAATTTGATCTTAGAGAAGTTTCGCCTCTGGGAAGTTTAATTTATTTCAACTCATGACCATGAAAAAATGAACAGCCAAAGCACTTTGACAAAATAGAAAAAGCGGATGATGTTGTATCCAGCACCCGCTCCATTTCAATTTTCCATTTTATCTGAACAAATCACTCCCATGACTTGAATGACCATGAAAACTGATCGAGCACTGGAAAGAGACTGCAGGCCAAGGTGGAGACAGAGGAATAAAATATGGATGGGAGCCTGCGAAGCAGGGCTGCTGAGATGCTCTGCTGCATTACTTTGTTGGAGGCAAGGGAGGCAAGGAGACAAATAAAATGGAATGGCTCGTTCTTTACGTGAGACAAATTAGCTTTCAGCAGTATTTGTATCCAGATATATTAACATCCACTGGCTGAACTGGGTAGACATGCCAGGATGGTGCATCCTGCAGATACCCTAGTCCAGGGCTACTCAACATTGGAAGCCCTGGGGGCCACAATGATGCTCACAGCACATGCCGACAGTCGCAACTCAAGTGTGGTTGCATATACATGCAAATATATATGCAAATGTATGCAAATAGCTTCTTTCACACTGACGGGCATGAATACAAAGATTAAGGCAAGGTTTACATAACACTCAGGCCCCATTTAAGTTCAGTTCTGCTGCTATTAATAAAATGCAATATTTACCTGATTTCCACCCATATGACAGCACTTTTAATGAGCAATGACAGTCCAGGAATTTAATTACTAAAACGCATATCAACAGAAGACCATTATATTGACTCCTTTTTTGTTTTGGCTCCCACCCCCACACCGTGTGTTGAGCCCTGTGTAAACCGAAACTGTACTGTGGGCTGCATGAGTCCCATGGGCCACACGTTGAGTGGACCTGCCCTAGGTCCTGCTTTCTTTTTAAAGGTAGCATAGTAGCTAAGTAGGAGAATTCCCAAAGCTTAGGATACAGAGTCCAATGTTTTCCCCTGAAAGTGTCACAATGTCATGGACTACGAAATCTGACTATACTGGTGTCACCATTCTCCTACTAGAATGGTGGAGTGGAAAGGGGATTACAGGTGAGGCCAAAGAAAGCAAAGCAAAGACTATTCTTGCAAAGTGCCCTGAGTATCTTCATGTGCATCAGCAATGGGGGGAAACATGCAAGAGTCAGAGATCCATAGGGAGGAACAGCCAATATATTGGAACCTCACCGGAGATATAGCTTAAAAATTCTCCTGGATCTAGACTGCTCATCTGGAAGGTTCACAAAAGTAAGTTATTTCAGAACCATTTCAGGTTGGAAATATGCCAACAGTCGGCCAGCCTGGTAGCATTTCAAAAACAGACTTCAAGGAGAAACTGCTGAGCTGGAATTCATATGCAAATTTGACCCCCTGAAAAAAGGTTTAAATAGACACAGGGAATGGTTCTTACACTGTAATGGGCAATTTCTTCTTCAGGTTGGAGATAAGCCACATCCATTCTGGTTTAATTAGTACTGATGTCACACTCCCATCTCTGTATCCCTTCCTTTTTTCTTTACTTGTCTCTTCAGCATCTGAGGAAGTAAGTTTATCTCATGAAAGCTTATGCTCTAATACATTTGTTAATCTTCAAACTGCTGCCAGACTTCCTGTTCTTTTCACTAAAAGAGACTTGTCAATGTCAGATGCTGACCAACAGCAAGGGAGTAAAAGCATTTGACAAAATACAAATTTTAGGACAGAGGTTCAAACCTGTTTTTTATTTGTTTATCCAAACTGGTATGACCAACCCTGTAGTAAATTATTCTCCATGGCAAAACATGACTTGGTGACATCCAGTGGATGCTGGCACACTTTCAAAGTAATCCAACATGTTAGTGGCAGTGCTTGGTATCTACATTAGACTGGAAGACCATGCCTCTCTCATTAGATCAGTGCAGATGGATACATAATGTACTTCAAAGTTTATTTAACTAAAATGCCATGTAAGATAAATGAAGCATTTATCTGACTAACTCACTAAGGAGTGATGCCAAATGCTGAGCCTGCCATCCTCACTTTTCACACAGTCTTCAATGCGATCTATTTCCTGCTTAGGATGTGGCTCAGAGCACGTCACCATCTACAAGGCATGAGGAGATGCCAGTCTGGGTGGATGCTGCACTGGACTGGCAGGTTTGATCCCTTGGGAAGAGATACCTGTCTTTCTTCATGGGTATGGCTTGTATGTGTAACCTTAATTCAGTTTGGTTGTCCCCCTGTGTGTTCAGAAGAGATGTGGAGGAGGAGGTTTTATTTACTGCTAATTTGTTAAGTCTTGGATCCAGAGTCTTCAGCAAATGCAAATCACTTGTTTTTACTGATGCCAGGAAATGTAAAATCAGAAATGAATGTGTTGATTTTTCCTTCTTCCAACTGTATTTCAACCTAATGCTTTCTGCTTTGATGCTTCCTCCCCACTCTTATTTGATATAGCATCAGACCATCTTTTTTATGTCAAACATTTGCTTCAAAGCTCCCTGTAGCCTGTGCTAGTTGTCAAAAGTTGGAAGGAACACGTTTTAAGCATTCAGCAAGCATTCTTCCGAAAAGAAAACCACTACTTCTAATGAGCATTTGAGAGCACAGTGCATTGCAGAAACTGTTTTCTAAGATCTGTCACAAATGATTTACTTTTATTAGTTTTAATGGCCCTTAGCTACAGGCATGGAATATAAGTGAAAATTAAGATATTTTTCACAAGATGAAAATAGATTTCAATGAGAGATGGTGGGCTTTGTTCCCTCCCCCAGCCACTGCTTTCACTTTCTTTCTTTTTTCTTTTTTGACAGACAACCCTGGTTCTAGGAAATTGCTCCATGATGCTACAACACAGAGACATAACTCTGCAAATCGTGAGTTCTGCTCACATCAGAGGCAGTTTTGTTAATTGTACAAAGTGATATTTGCAGACATCCTTAGTGTCACCTCCACTGCACTGGCCTAATACATTGTACTGAGATTTGGTCATAGACTGGAAATAGCAAGCCATTTCTAGCCATCACCACAGGTTTCTTTTCTCTGCTATTGAACTGAAGAACTCATTCAAAACCTACATTTATTAGTTCCCATTCATAATCTTTTATCTCCATTCATGCCTCTCTCCCGCTCTCTTGAGTTACCTCATATGAACATAACAGTTTATTTTCCTAGTTTGCCTTTTGGCTGCAGAACTTGCCTCTAAAACCAGTCAGGCTTTTTTAAATGTAAATGCAAAAGTAGGATCAATCTCATGGCTGTATCAAGAGATTTCAGTGAAAGGTCGTGGCCCAGCGATGGGAAGTATTCTCCAAACATCTAACAAAAAGTAGGTTCCTGCTCTGAAGGTTTAAGTATCTGGTCTAGGAGTTGAATATTGCTCAACTGCTCAATAATAGTGGCCATAGTATATTTAAATGATACCAAAGAAATGCACCACAGTAATGTTTAACTTTGAAAAGGGCAACTATACAAAAACGAGGGAAGCTAATTAAATGCAAACTAATAGGAACAGTCATGAGTGAAATGTGTGCAAGATGGATGTAAGTGAGTTAAAAAGATCAAAAAAAGGATTTCAACTTTACACACACACACACACACACACACACACACACACACACACACACACACACCATATTTAAAAAAAATAAGAGGACCAAATAATGCCAGTGTGGTTGGCCACAAGGTAATTTATAGAGCAACTAGAAAACGAGACAGAAATTAACAGCAACATTGTTATTTCTACAGGTTGGACCACCATTATCGGGCATCCTCAGGATACAACTGGTCCCAAATGAGTTTCTCTGCCACTGGCCTCCCATCCAGTCATCTCTCTCTGCTGCTGGCTCCTTCTGTCCCATACCTGGCCCTGCTGCCCCTGAGTGTGGGCACCTGCTTTGGCCCCAAATCCCTGTCACGGGCCCAGCTGGGGCTACCTGGCTGCCACTGGACCTGCTGCAGCTGGGACTGTAGGTCTGTGTTCACCGGGGCTATGTCTACACTACGGGGTTTTTCAAGGGTACCTCCGGTATCCCAGAAAAACTCTGCCGTGTCCAGGGAATGCATCTACTCTTCCACTTTTTTTTTTTTTTTTTTTTTTTTTTTTGGCAGAAGAGCAGACGCACTCTTTCAGAAGCCCTGTTTTCCTCCTCCCACAAGGAAGAAGGGCTCTTCTGAAAGAGGAGGCTTTTCCAAAATTTGACCCAGTGTAGACGGGCTAAATTTTGGAAAAGCCTCTTCCGAAAAAACTATTGGTAAAAGGTATGCAAATTGCCGTGTGCAATTTCCATAACTTTTTCCAATAGATCAGTGTAGTGTAGACATAGCCTGGATCTGGAGCTCCATGACCCATACCCACCTTGCCACTACCAGGGCCGAAGCTCTATGGCTGCCGGGGCCAGAGCTCCCCGCTGTGCTGCACACCCACCATGCCACAGGGCTCCCGGGCGAGTCACCAACCGCACCCTTCCACTGCCATGCTTCCACCCCAATACCAGACCTCCCTTTCCCTAGGCTCTGTGGTCCAGGAATACCTGTGGTCCATTGCCAGACCAAAGAGTCCCAGCTCAATACATCAGAAGCACAAAGCCCACCAAAAATTCAGTGGGGCCATTTGAGGACCAAGGTGTTAAAGGAACACTCAAGGAAAGACAAGGTCATTGCAGACCAGCTAAATGAATTCTTTGCATTAAAAGGAGTGTTGTGAGCAAGACACGAGAAGTCATTCTTCCACTCTACTCTGCGCTGACTAGGCCTCAGTTGGAGTATTGTGTCCAGTTCTGGACATCACCTTTCAAGAAAGATGTGGAGAAATTGGAGAAGGTCCAGAGAAGAGCATCAAGAATGATTAAAGGTATAGAGAACATGACCTATGAAGGAAGACTGAAAGAATTGGGCTTGTTTAGTTTGGAAAGGAGAAGACTGAGAAGGGACATGATAGCGGTTTTCAGGTATCTAAAAGGGTGTCACAAGGAGGAGGGAGAAAAATTGTTCTCCTGGGCCTCTGAGGATAGGACAAGAAGCAATGGGCTTAAACTACAGCAAGGGAGGTTTAAGTTGGACATTAGGAAAAGCTTCCTACCTGTCAGGGTGGTTAAACCCTGGAATAAGTTGCCTAGGGAGGTTGTGGAATCTCCATCTCTGGAGATATTTAAGAGCAGGTTAGTTAAACATCTATCAGGGATGGTCTAGATGCCTTGAGGGCAGGGGACTGGACTTGATGATCTCTTGAGGTTCTTTCCAGTTCTAGTGTTCTATGATTCTATATTCATTTCAGAGAAAATGAGCAAGGTTCCCTTACCTAAACCACACAAAGGAGGATCTGAACAGCTTGAGGTGTCAGTAGAAGATATTTTGGAATATATTAATAAATTAAACAGTAATAAGTCACCAGGCAAAGATGGCAGTCATCCAAGAGTTCTGAAGGAACTCAGATATGAAGCTGTAGAACTACTAACTGTTATATGTAATCTATCACTCAAATCCGCCTCTAAACCAGATGACTGGAAGATAGCTAATATCATTCCATTTTTTTAAGAAAAAGTCTTTAGAGTCAATCCTGGCAATTACAGGTCCACAAGCCTTACTTCAGTAGTAAGCAAACTGGTTGAAATGACAGGTCAGAAGAGAATTATCAGATACCTAGAAGGAGCACATTATGTTGAGGAACAGTCATAGATTTTCTGTGCCTCATTAATCTATTAGAAATGAGTTAAGGATATCCACAAGCATGTTGATCATACAAGGGAATATAAAGTACTTGGACTTTCAGAACATCTTTGGCAAGGTTGTACACCAAAGACTCAAGCAAAGTAAGCAGTTAAGGGATAAGACGAAGTTCCTCCTATAGATCAGTAAGTTGTTGGAAGCTAGAAAATGAAGGGTAGGAATAAAGAGCCAGTTCCAGAGAGATGAAGAGCAGGGTTCTCCAAGGGTCCATACTGGGACCATTATAGCTCAATATATTCATAAATGATCTGGACAAGGGACTAAACTGCAAGGTGTCAAAGTTTGCTGATAATACAAAACTACTCAAGGTCATAAAGTCTAAATCCAACTGTGAACAGTTACAAAAGGATGTCACAAAACTGGTGACTGCACAAGAACAGAGTGGATAAAATTCAATATTGATAAATGCAAAGTAGTGCACTTTGGAAAACATAATCCCAACTACACACACAGAATGATGGGGTCTAAATTAGGCATTACCACTTAAGAAAGAGATCTTGACATTTTCATGGATAATTCTCAAAAAATATCTTCTAAATGTGCAGTGGCAGGCAAAAAAGCTGACAATGTTAGGAACCATTAGGAAAGGGATAGATACAAAGAAAAATATAATAATGCCCCTATATAATCTATTGCAGGCCCACATTTTGACCCTTGCATAGAGTTCTGGTCACCCCCATTTAAAAAAAACAAATTAGAAGGTACAGAGAATGGCAACAAAAATGATCAGCTGTAAGGCAAGATTAACAAGACTAGGACTCTACAACCTAGAAAATAAACAACTATGGGAGATTTTGATACATATCTATAAAGTCAGGCGTGTTGGAGAGGAAGGGACTAGAGAAGTGCCATTTATCCCCTCACTTCACTCTAGAACTGAGGGTCATCCAATGAAATGAATAGGCAGCAGGCTTATACGAACATAAGGAAGTACTTCACACACCACACAGTCACCCTGTGGAACTTGTTGCCAGGGGATGTTGTGAAGACCAAAAACATAGCGGGGTTCAAAAAAAAATTAGATATGCCCATGGACTCGATGACTCCTGAGGTCTCTTCCAGCCCTAGGATTCTATGATTCTATGGAGGACAGGTCAAGATGGTCGGGCACACAACCCCATGCCCTAAAGTTCTGACCACCAGAAGCTGGGATTGGACCACAGAGTATGGATCACTTGATAATTGCCCTTTTCTGTTCATTCTCTCTGAATGAGCTAATGTTGTCCATCCTGGGCTAGATGGACCACTCAAGGCCTTATGTTCTTACACTGATGTTTCTGTGTGAGGATTTTCCCCTGCAATGCCATGCAGCAAATTCAGTTTCCTCCTTCATTTTCAGCTGTTGTATTATATGCTTCAATTTCAATAGTAGCTTTCAATTCTGTCTGCAAGCCACAATCACACAGCATAGGTCTGTGTATCCATCTAGGGCTAGTCTGCATAACAGAAGAGTTGCCAGTTGATGAAGTCATCCCTTTAGCTCAGTGGTCTCCAACCTTTTTAAGCACAAGATCACTTTTTGAATTCAAATGCAATCCAAGATGTACCTCAAATCCAAATACCTTTGCCCCGCCTCCTTCGTACCCCTTCTCTGAGGTCCCACCCCACTCACTCCATCCTCCCACCCTCTCCCATTCTCATTCACTTTCACCAGCCCGGGGCAGAGGGTTGGGTTGCAGGCTCCGGTCTTGGGTTAAGGCATTTGGAGTGTGAGAAAGACCCTGAGCTGAGCTTGGGGCAAGCAGTTAGGGTGCAGGAGGGGGTTCTAGGTACAGGCTCTGGGAGAGCATTTGGATGCAGGGTTGCTCCAGCTGGACTCTGATTACCTCAGGTAGCTCCTAGGTGGTGGTGCAGTGGGGCTAAGGCAGGTTCACCCCTGTCCTGGCCCTGCACCAATCCCAAAAGCAGCCAGCAAACTCTCCTCTGCCTAAGTCTTGTTGTGCCCCCTCTCTGCTCTGTGGAGACAGTATACAAATCAGGAGAAGGGGGCACCTTGGCATCAGCACCGCTCTTCTCCTTCCCCAGCTCTGCACAGAAAGCAGGGGCCAGTTCCAAGGCAAAGGGCAGGAGATGCCCAGCAGTGTGGGGAGGGGCAGCTGAAGTGCCCATACATGATAGCCTTTTGGCCAAAACAGTCAGGATCACCTGTCAGAGACTCCATGATATACCAGTAGATCCTGATCTACTGGTTGGTGATCACTGCTTTAGCTCCAGCAGTGGAAGTTCCCATGCATTTAGCCCAAAGCATCACACCTGCTAATAAGCCGAGAGATGCCAGTTACAGAGCTACATGCCTATCTATGGAGTTTGGAAGGCACCTATTGAGACAGCATGGATATGCAGCCATCCCAATCAACTGTGAGAATCAAAAACCATAAAATTGGCATTGTGCCTTTCATATTTTCTTCTCTGACTTTTGGTGACTATTTACAAATCAAACACTTTGTTGTTGTTTTTATTTTCCTAAAAGCCAGTGCCACAATCTCCATCTGGAATGTGCTAATCGAACTGGGCCTTTTGTCTGTTACACCATCCTCAGTAATAAAGATTCCACAATTAGAAACTAATTGATGGTTTTATTGATGATTCATAAAGCAGCCCATCTATGTCTCTTTCTCTGTCTCCCCCACAACTTCATTGGCTATGTGGTGCTCAGAGCAGGAACCATTTGTTTTTTGTCAATGAAGTAATCAGCTATGATACAAAGATACACAAGGGGCCAAATTAAGCTCATTTGTACTCCAGTGGAAACTGAGAGTAATTCCATTAAGTCAATATAATTACTCTGGATTTACATCAATGTACATTGGAGCACAAATTGGCCAAGAGAGTGGATTAGCGAAATAAGAAAATGCTATTTAACACTCTCTTTTCTGATTTCAGCCACACTTTAATAGTCACTTCTAACTAGTTAATAACTGATGTATTACTGTTAAAAAAGCTTTCCAACCCTTATATGTGCCTAACAAATCTGTTATACCCCACTCTTCCAACATCTAATTTCCTTGGTCATATGCAAAAGTTGAACTACATTAAAGGATGCGCAGAGGGATTTTATATGACCAGGATAAGCTTGCCTGTTTCTAAAATCCCGGATGTCCTGATGAGTAGAAGGATGGGCAATGTTCTGTGATATTTCAAATGCAAGTCTTTCCATCATAAAGGAAACAACCAAGGTTCAGACTAACATAGTCATTTGTGTTAAAATTATAAGGTGTAATCTGATATAGCAGTGTTGAGTTCAGGGAAGTAACATGGACTTATGCCACCTGAAGCTCAACCTCTTATCCAAAAATAGTTCCAGATATTGCCTCATAAATATCTCCCTGGGGTAAAGTGCTGCAAATGTTCATTAAAAAACCTCAGCTGATATAATTAAGAGGATGGCAAGAAAGTGTCCAACACCAGGAAATACACACCATTCCATGGGCTTCTTCCACTCTCCCCTCCCTGGCACAGGGTGCTCCCAACACTGTTATACAATCGGGTGCATTAGTGGTGGCGAAGTCCTAAGGTGGCTGCTATTATATCTGTCTCACCTGGAGAAGTTCTTGGATTTCATTCCCTCCTGGAACCAGCAGGTCCTCATGCTTCAGGACTTAAGCCACATTCTAATTTTTAGGAGGAGACCCAGTAAGGGGGAGAAGTTATCTCACACCCGTTGACAGATGGGGTCTTTGCCCTTCCTCTGCTGCAACTGGTGCTGGCCATTGCTTTAGAGAAGTGTCCAGTAGTGACTGGACTTCATGGACCATGTGTCCTATCCATTCTGGCCATCACTATGTTCCTGAGGTTTTTTAACTCCATTTTTTTGGAGCTCCTGTTGGCTGCAAGAATGGGTTCTATACACACAGGAACTGATTTCTACCCTCTCCCCGCCTCTCATCCACAAGGCAGGGAGGGACCATGGGCCAGGTAATTCTCTGTCCAATGTCCCTGACATGGGTTAGGATAGCCCGTAGGCAGTTTTGTCTTATGTTCAGCACAGCACAATGGAACTTTACCAATCGCACACCCAACCTTCCTCCACTCTGTCTCCTCCCTTCCCTGTTACATCTGAATGGGGCAGAGCAGAAATGAGAATCAACCTTTAACCCTGAAGCAGGACATCATACAGGGATGTCCTATTACCTGCAATAATAGATCACAGTGGGCCCTTCTGGTCTTAAAATGTATTCACCTGACCTGCACGTCCATATAGCTCCTTCTCACTGTGGTCCTGGAGCCCTGCAGCTCTCTGCAGCACCCTCTGCACAGTCCACAAGGACTCATGCCCCAAGAACAGCAGCCAGCAGGCTCCAGACTCCTCCGCGCCAGTAAAAATAAGTCCTGTAAGCACAGTTGGGCAGCTGACCGACTGCAGAAGATACCGAAATTCTAAACACACACGCACAATGAGAGCAACACATTATAATGTTTGCTGCTCTGCTCTGAATTCCAGGGCTCAGCAGACAACTGAATAGCAAGGGAGCAACCCTCAATCTGGCACTTGTACAAATCTCCTAAATCCTACCTTAATCCAAACTGTACGCTCAGAGCACACAGGATTCATTGACTGTGCAGCTTTCTCTTTTTAAGTACACACACAAGGCAGGCTACCAAAAAGGCAGCGTCTCAAGTGGCTGAGTGGAGATGGCTACTTAATCCATACTTGAAACTCTTTGCAGATCCATATATAAAATCAGAATAAAAGTTGCTAGTTGTTCATCAGGTTTTTGTTTTGGTTTGGTTTTTTTGGGGAGGGCGGGGGGGGAAGGTCGTGTCTCCATTCCATGCCCTCTCCTCTTCCTCTTCCCCCAAAGGAGGATGCAACAGGGGACAGCAGGAGAGCAATACAACAAACTGTATAGTACATTGTGTAATTGAAATGGACCATAATCACTAGTATTAAAGACAGTGAATCATTCTAATCGAGCCGTGCTCAGCAAACAATGAAAAATTATGTGCCAGAAAAGCTAATGCTGGTTTTAAAATGAACAGAAATGAGGCGAAATGGAACCTCACTCTTTATTCATGAAGGTCAATTTAACGTGATTATTTTTTTCCCTGGCATCACAGTTTTGTGATTACTGTTGTATACCTCAGTGCTATTTTCTAACCTAATAACAGTAAAAAATAACCAGCTGGTGATGATTCTGTTTAAAGCACAGACTAAATGCTTGCAAAAACCTGCCACTGAACAGTTGCACATGCTAATCAAATAAGCTCAAACACATTCCCAATAGGGTCCATATTTTGTAAATTTCAACTGGTTGACTACATAGAGAAATTAGATTGTGGCTCGGACATTCAAAACTCAGAGAGATCTGCATTCAGTCAGTCCTCCTGGGTGAAATCAAACCCTCCATAGACTCAGCCAGGCACTTTTAATTCATCCCCTCCATATCTTCCCATAATATTTGCCATCATGCAGCACAATCACTTTAGGGACTCAGAGTTCCAATGGAGAAAAGTGGTTCTGATTCTTTTCTGGCTCACACCAATTTTGTAGCAGCTCAGCTCCATTGACTTCAGTGGAGTTACTCCCAAGTTCCACCAGGGAAAACGAGAGGTGAATCTGTCCCTTGTAGTGAGTGTGACACTATCCAATAAAGACTCTGCTGAAGGCACTGGGAGGAAAGCTGACACTGCTAATAATTGATAATTTCTAGACATGCCAATGAGAGCTTTGAAATTCAAGGAGGAGACAAGGGGGAAAATAAAGTTAATTAAGGAGGGGGTGGGGGGAAACTCAAGCAATTGTCTGTGCTGAACTTAGCAAAGAAAGTGTTGTTTGTACTGGGAAGAAAGTAATTTCTCCTGTTTTTTAAATCTCTTAGCTGTCAGCAGGCCCATCAGCAATGTTACTGGGGGTTCTGCTTTACAAATCCATATCTTCTTTTTAATATTTTTTGCACTTACCTCATTTTTTAATTTCTCCAAAATCCCAAAGAGACAAATTAGGAGAGAGGCAGAGCTTTGCCAGAGAGGCTTCATTAGATCAGCGCTAATAACTTCTTTCAGCAGCCATGGATAGTGTCTGACATCACAGCTCAAGCTTGTCCGAAAGCTAATTATTTTCACTGTTATAAAACAAAGGTTCTGTATCAAAGGCCCATAATATGACACAGTACACACTCCAGATGCACTGATTTGCAAAATAAATCAACTGTGTCAGGGAGGAATTTGGAGGAGAAATTACAACAAATTGCAATTATACTTCCAGTGGTACACTATTTAAATGCATTGTCAATTTGTTGTGTCATTTTCCAAATTTCTTAGGGGGAATGAAAGGGGGAAAATTCTCCACTATTGGTATGAGAAAAACACTCCCCGCCCCTTATTGCTTCTTCCAGTCTGCAGATGCTATTATAACAGGCTTTATAAAAAATTTAAATGGTGTCATAGAAAGGCAAACATAACTACCAGGAACAAATGGTTGGAGACGGTCCCTGGCAGCACAAATGAAGAGACATGTTTAATAACAGAGAGCATCCAAAACCCCTCTGATTTTGTTTTCTTGTTTAAGCTGTTGTTGGAGCATAGCACTGAGTAATATAGCTGTGTGTTGTCTTCTCCTTCTTCTTCTCTGGGTGGATGTTTTTTTATTCAATGCTCCAGCCTCACTAAAAAACACCCAGAATGATGACCTTTCCCAACTGTTGCAGAAGTATAGCCACAAAACCACCCCCATTCCTCTGAGACCCTGGGGGTACAGCTACATAGCAGCAGCATTTCAGAATAACTGACGTTATTCCAAAATAACAAAGAGTGTGTCTATACTATAAGCCATTTTTTCGAAATAATGTCAAGCTGGAGGACTTCTTAGTCCAACTCATGGTAACCTTCATTTCATAAGGAGTAAGGGAAGTCAAAGGAAGAGTGTTCTCCCTTTGACTTCCTGCTGCGTAGATAGCACCAAAAGCCAAATTAAGCTATTTCAACTTCAGCTACGTAACTGACATAGCTCAAGTTGTGTAGCTTAATTCAACTTTTGCCCTGCAGAGTAGACGTACTCTTAGTGAAATGTTACAGGGATCCAAACTTACTCTAAGTTATTGACTTTCTGTTTTTTGGAATCCTTCTAACCTCTAGCAAGCTAGCTAGCTAAAGGGGACTGCAACAGCCAGATTTGTAAATTACAGCATCTAAGGAGGAAGTCAAGGTGGCTTGGAGGTGTTCAGCCTTTTTATTTTGGCAGGGTGATGTCTCTAGAGAATCCTCAACGTTGGTTATGAGCAAATGGAAGGGGAATGATTCCCATAGGACCACTTGCCATTGGGAACTGGCTGTGAAGTTTTAAAGGCACAAGGACATCAGAATCTGAGCAGGTAATTAAAACCCTCACAGCTCCTGCCCGGCATTTCCCTGACTCCTCTTCATTGCTCTTCCAGATCACAGTTTTTGTTTCCTTACACTTTACCCCCTTTCTTTTCCCTCTTTAATTTGTTTGTTCAGTTTCTCCCCTTTTATCTCCTTGTGTCTGAGCGTATTCATCCTCTGGTTTCTGCCGGCCTTCTTGTTTGAACTTCTTTGCTCAATCCGCTTTTCCATATTAATGTCATCTATTTACTCTTTGCATGCACTTTTCCTTTCATTTCCAGTGTTTGTTTCCCATGGTTTTTATCTCAAACCTAGCCTTTTGTGTCTCGGAAACGAACCTGCCCCAGGAGTCGGTTTGTTATTCCAGTCTCATGCTTTTTATTGAGTTATTTTCTTTGCTGCAATCAGTCTCTAAATACAATCCAGTAAAGATACAGCAATGATTTTTGACAACCTGACCTTTCTCTGCTTTCTTACACTTGTTTAATTAGGTACTACGTGCAGCTGTGACTTGATCTTTACTGTTTTCCAACCTCCCCACCCCCACCTGAAAAAAAAAAGATGTTGAAAGAAGGTCATTTTTGGCAGGTCTGCCAGTTACATCAGACTTTGGAAGGCCAGCAAGTCCAATAGGGTTTGGCAGGCAGTGGTATTTGTTTTATTTAATAAGTTTTAGAAAACTTTTGACTTGAGGATGGGGGGAGAGTAGGAGGACTCACAGGATTGGTGATGGGTAACAGAGATTTTCACCTTCAGGCTAGAGGCTGTTCTGTGGCCCATAAAAAAGGCATTATTGCTGTTAGTATCCAGCCCAATACCCAGTCAAGTCAAGAGAGAGTTTCCTGTGGGTATTGGATCGTGCCTCTAGTCAAGCTTCTGGCAGACAAGTATCCACCTCACTCATCAGCACACTTTGATGCTAACCTGTGATCTTGTCAGAAACTGCAAGGCCAAATACTGAGCACAGAAAACATGTTTGCCTGCCCGCCTGCCCTAAAGGCGGTCTCCTCAGAATAGACACCCAGACAGCTTGGGGGGAGGAGACATTTGACTAGCTGATGTCCACTAGGAATTTTAAATAGCTATTTTATCTTCACACCTAATAAACCCCTAATTGTCTGGGCAGGATAATCAAAAGGCCTTGTGCTCAGTGGGAAAGGGACAACTCTGTACCATGACCTTTTCCATTGACTCATGTGAAGAACATGAGAACAGTCATAATGGGCCAGACCAATGGTCCATCTAGCCCAGTATCTTGTTTTCTGACAGTAGCCAATGCCCGGTGCCTCTAAGGAAATGAATAGAACAGGGCAATGACTGAGTGATCCTTCCCCCATCATCCACTCCCAAGTTCTGGCAGTCAGAGTTTAGGGATGCCCAGAGCATCCTTGACCATCTTGGCTAATAGCCATTGGTGGATCTATTTTCCCATGGATATATCTAGCTGTCTTTTAACCCCATCATTGTTTGGGCCTTCCCAACATCCCCTGGCAATGAGTTCCATGGATTGGCAGTGCCTGTGTCTAAAATACAATCCCAAAACAGCATAAATGTAGATTTTTTTTAAACAAGCGTGTTCCTTTCAGCATTCGTCCTGTCTCATGTCATATCCCCCACCTCTGATTCAAAGCCCATTGAAGACAATGGGCAGTCCATTAGCCCTCCTACCATACTGCTGTCCTAATGCAGGCAAATCTCCCATTGACTTCCAGGTGCATGTATTGTATTTAGCTATGGATATTATTTGAGGAAAAGGACATGACAAACTGCCGAGCAGTGCTGATTAATGTGTGCCCTGGAGAATAGTGAGGCATGAGGTGAAGTTAAATACCTCCAGTATGCATTACTCAAAGCTGCCAAACCACCTGAAGTGTCTCATTGTGCCTAAAAAATGAATTCTCTGTTAAAAAGGAACATTTTTAATGTTTCACATTAATTTTCTCAGCAATCCTTACACCATGAAAAACAGTCCCAATGGAAACCCCCTGGCCCTTCACCTTCCAACCACCTATCGGTGCCCTACAGGCATCCAATGTATCTTTGACAAGGTGACGTATTTGGGTGCACACATTAATTTTGAGAGTGCATTTAATTTAAATGATTAACCATGTGGCCAGTTCGAGTTCTGCTGTGCACGTGTGTTATGGCACTTTGAAAATCAGTGGATTTCTGGCTCAAGATAAGGCCAACTGTGGGACTCTTGCTCACTGCCGGGATCACCATTCAAGCGCACGGGATTATGCTGAGCCCTTGACCATCCTCAGCTACTGTAAATCATCATGGCTCCATAAAAGTCTGTTTATAACAGTTGAGGATCTGACCCTGCCAGTGCTCTGCAGTGTTAATATTGTGACCTATTTGCTGGGTTCATCCTTATGGTCGAAATGCCCTCTGCTGAAGTCAAAGGAATCCACATGCTTAGGTGGCCAAATCATGAAATCAGTCTGTACTCCGGCAAATTTACACTGAATTCAGTGGGAATTAACCTTGCAGGATTCACTTCAGTGAGATTACTCACATGCTTAAAGGGATGCATATGCTTAGCTTCTGATCCAGTAAAGTCTGCAAACTCAAAATCCTCCTGCAGCTTAGTTAGACAAATCATACTCAACTGGTAGGCCACACTTCGTTTCCTTTTAATTTTATTTTTATTAAAATTTATGGGTTATAAAGATCACAAAGACTTAATACATGGAAATAAAACAGCATCCTCTGAATATATTCACACCAGATGATACCAGAATAGCTACTGCTATTCATTCTTCCAGCACAAAGATCCATGCACAGATACAAACAGCTTGGTCATTCATAACATGCTGGTTTGCAGAAGACCATGCAGATAAATAGAGAAAACAACATTCTCTAAAAGAAATAACTCTCCTTTGAAATGTATCCACTCTGTAAAATATTAGCCCAAATGGTGGACTAAGGAGCATTAATGTTTCAATTTAAAAAATGTTGGTATTGAGTTATTGTAACACAAAAAAATCCTTTTCTTACAGAAAAAAACAGCTTAAGATGATTTTTTGGCCATAGTGAGGTACATTTTCAAAAGGGCTGATGTTTGGTTTATCCCTTTGAAGCTGCAATTTCTGCTACTTTTTTTTCTCTTTTTTCATGCACAGTCAACTCTGGGTATAAACTGGAGCCTGGGTCCTTATTCTGATCATGGTCAGAACAAATCAGGAATGATTCCACAGAAATCAATGGAGCAGCAATGAGGTAAAACTTATGCGATCCTTATGCTTTTAGCTGCCTTATTTTCACCTTCAGGCAAGAAATAAGAGACACAGAGATTCCAATCACCTGGAACTCAACTGCAGAGACATTAATGAAGGTGCCAAATTGTACCTGCCATTGGGAGATCACCCTGCTTGCTTGGGTCTGTTGCAAAATGCTGTAAATAACAAAACCCCAGCCTTGCACCAAGGCAAAAACCTTGCATGATGCCTTTCAAACTAGAGCAAATTTTGACATCTCAGTACTAGCCAGTAGGAAAGGGAAATTTATACTGTACATGCCAATGCAGGTGTGAGTGTCACTCTCATCCAGGTGACATTCTTGACACATCTGTTTTTTCTCCGGCTCTCTGGCAGATGTCAATGTCTCTTGACTGCTTCACAGTGACAGCACTGAAGAGAGTGATCAAACACAAAGCTGCTTGGGTAGATCCAGCCTTAATATTTCCAGGTTCCCAGCAAGAGCCTGGGCCAAGGAGTCTGATAGGAAGTAAGGGTGTGGATCCAATTCCATTTTCTGTTCCATCTGCTCCAGAGTGCAAATCAGGCCTAAACTTGCAGATCCAGCCAGAAGAAGAACCTCCTTGTGGAGAGAGAGACATAAGTGCCGCTGCTGCTCCTACACCACCAATCCTCCTAACACTTGGCTTAGGGACCACAGCTGGGCCTCCCTTATGCCAAGCTGATTGCAGAAAGGCCCTGCAGGCTATTGGCAAATAGTTTAATTTAGAGCAACCATCAGGTTTCTCTAATTTGTGTTGGGGACAGACCAAGGCAGACTACCAAGGCCTGGATGGCCCACAGTTGGGGGCTAGACTCAATGACCTTCTGAGATCTCTTCCAGCCCTGGGATTTTATGATTCTATGACTAGAGGAACACAGAGGTGACTTAGCATCATCTTTCTGTGTTCATCTGGACACACATGCCCTGAGTTGTGCCAAGCACTCTTGGTTGCAGCCCAGGAGCTGGTCCATTTTCCTTCTCTGATCCCATTGCTTAACTGAAGATCCAGCTGTCAATCTTGGATGTTGCTTTCATCCCCAGTACTTTTTTCAAAAAGGAAAATGGACCCAAGAATTGTTTTGGTCCTAATGTGGTAGAAGCTCATGGAATCAAGTCAAGAGTAGCTTTTCTTTAGCCCCATTGTGATAAAGGACATTGGGAGTTCAGACCTGATCAAACTGACTAAAAGGGGGATTACACCATGAGCTGCAAGGGTTTCATGAAACACATGGCCTCAAGCAGTTGCTTATCTTGCTTTGCTCAAAATAAGTTCAGCACTACAGGCTAAACTCAATTTCCTGCCCTGAATCCATGCATGAAATATACACTGATGTTTATGTGCAGTTCCACATATGGCACCAGATCCTGAGTCCATGCTACTTTTATACTCCATTCTCACTCAGTGAATCCAATGGGATTTTTGCCTGTGTAAGAACTTCAGGATTTAATCCATATCTAGCCCATTTAAAAGACTAGATATGGACCAGTTAAGAGCTGCTGTAAAAATACAAGAGAGTCATTTGAAATGCACAACAAATTGATTGGTTCTATAAAACCCTGGAACTATGTTACATATTCTTCAGTGTTACCCACTGGCCCCTTATCCATTGACTATTTGCCTATATATGGATTCACAGCTCTTTCGTGACAGTTTTGATGTATGAGTAGCCAAGAAGCAACAGCAACTCTACATCTGCAAATACACACACTCACCTCTT
>JANRFK010000975.1:6398010-6417367 GCA_030068395.1 Apalone spinifera | reverse complement strand
TTCCGTTAAAAGCATTTCCGGAAAATCATGCCAATCTAGACGCAGCCAAGAGGAACTTGAGCTTAAACTGGAGTCAGAGCCTGGCTTTACTGTGCCTTGTACGCATAGCCTAAATACAAATCACGAGGAAGAGTTAGGAACTGAATGTTTGTCTCCTGAGTCAGTTCCACCCCACAGCCCTAATGCTTCCTCCCTGTCATACTCTCCTCTTCAAATTTCAGATAATAGAACCCTCTCTATGGCCTTGCTAGCTGGGGGAAGTAGGCCTGTGCCCCTGAGGATGCATCTGCACTGTAGTTAAAAACCTATGGCTAGCCTGTAGCAGCTGACTTGGGCTTGCAAGACTCAGGCTGCAGGGTAATGTAACTGCAGTGTTCACTGCCCAGTCTGGCCTGCAGCCTAAGTACTGAGATTCTCCCACCTCACAGGGTCCTCCCACCACCCAGGATCCAGCTCAAGCCTGGAAGTTTACGTTACCTCTTAGCCCAAGCCCTACGGGTCAGCTGGCATTGGCCAGCCCTGGCTGTCTAACTGCAGTGTAGACATACCCTGAGAGTCCAGCCAGCTCCATCCCTTTCTCCAATTTGTCTTCCAGGGTCTGCATACACATTGGAATTGAGAGTTCACCCACTTCCCCTCCCCTTGTCCACAGGACATTGGAAGGAGGAGTCTTTTGTAGGTTATTTCTAAGTTGCTGCTCCAACCTATATCCACATAGCCCAGCACATTTGACCCTACCTATGCCATACAGAAGTCCTCAGCAAATTCATAGTTCCAGTCGGTCAGTGGGTCTAAATCTTTTTCATACTGGGATTCCCCTTTGTCCAGGAGCGTCCTCTTCCACCTCTCTACCTTGGACCCGCCCTGCGATCACAACCTCCCAACACCTGTTCAGGGTGATTTAACCCATCCATAGGCTGCAGTAGCATTAGTGTCTCAGAGGAACATCTTGTGCACTCATGTAGCAATCAGGGCCTTTCACGGCAAGGTGCCTTTAAAAGAGGCAGAGTGGGTGAAAAAAATATTGGTGAGAAAACTGAAAAGCTCCAGCTCGCTCAGCTAAAAGCTTTTCAATTATAAAAAATTGTTATTGTCTTTATTTCTGCTCTTTCCCTGACCTGGAGTGTGTTTAATGTAGTCAGAACCATTCGACAAACTCAATTAATTTCCACTTAGAATAAGGTGTTGGGTTTTTTTCCATCTGAAGGGTTTTAGATGAACTGGGGCAGGTGCAGTTTGCCTCTCTGATTGAATTAGGCTTCCTACCCATGCTGGGACCAAAGAATCTTTGGCAACTTCTTTCTTCTGCACCTCTCACTAGATGCCTTTTCATTCCTCTCTTCTGGAAAGAGGAGCAGAGAAGGGGAATGGAATGGACTGAATTTTAAAGGTCAGTGTTTGCAGCTCAACACAATGATTGCAGAAGATTCCAATGGTAAAAGCATTAGCTGTGGAGAAGATGATGGGAAAGCCCTCAGTCCTTGGATGTGCTCATAGACTCAAAGACTACATCATGATCATCTAGTCTGACACCAGACATTACAAGCCACAGGACCTCACCCACCTGCTCCTGTAATAGACCCCTAACCTCTGGCTGAGTGACTGAAGTCCTCACAGCATTATTTTAAAACTTCAAATGATAGAGAATCCACCACTTACACTAGTTCTAAACCTTCAGGTGACTTATGCCCCATGCTACAGATGAAGGTGAACTCCCCAGGTCCCTGCCAATCTGACCCAGGGGAAAAATCCTCCCAACCCCAAATCTGGGGATCAGTTAGACCCTGAACTTGCCAGCAAGATTCACCAGCCAGACATCTGGGACTGAATTCTCTGTAATGACTTGGAGCCCTCCCCAACTAGTATCTCATTACCAGTCATTTGGAGATATTTGCTGTCAGCAGTCATAGGTCAGCTCCATGACACTGTAGGCAGTATCTTCATACCATCGACCCCATGAATTTATCTAGCTCAGCCTTTAATCCAATCAGATTTTTTGCTCCCTCTCCTCTCCTTGGAAGAACCCTGTAGAAGATCAATCTGAGCCACCATGCAGGGACTTAAAGGTCAGAGGAAAGGGTATGGTCAGTGTATCTGTGGATATGCTTTGACATGCTCTAGGAATTATGATGTGGGAGTCCTATGGCATGTGCTATATAGGAGGTTAGAGGAGATGATCAGAGTGGACCCTTCTGGCCTTAGAATCTGTGAATATCGGAAGCTTTTCCAGCTCTGCAGGGCTGGAATTTCAGAATGGCTCAGCATTCTGCGGGCACTGTGAGTGCTGAGATCTTTTGGAACTCTGGGCCCTGCTTTGGGTATCAAGTCTCTTGCTGTCTAGAGTGGCTCACAAGCCAGAATCCAGTCTCGGGGCAGAGTGTGAAGAAGCAGGACACAAAGCCCAAACTGGCTCTCAATTCTACACTTGGTACATCTACACAGCAGCACTATTTTGAGTGAAATATCGTTCTGTACATCTTAACAGAAAGCCTGATATTTTGAAATACTCTTATTCCAACGTCCCATAAACCCCGTTGTAGGGACTCGTCGGAATAGCAGTCTATTTTGAAATTAGCGTTGATTAGACAATGCCAAATTTTGAAATAGACTATCTCGACATCATCTACGCAATTTGTGTAGCTCAAATTGCTTAGCTTATTTCAAGCTATGCACTACTGTGTAGATGTCCCCTTAGATTTTACCAATCAAGTACCAAATCTCCAATGGCCAGTGATGGGGCCCTAGATGGAGAGAGTTCTGATTTACTACAGGCAATACCCCAGTGTCTGGCAGTGATTGCTGTATTTGGGTTCAAGAAGGATTTTTCACCCTTTCTCTGCAACATGCAGCGTGGACTACTTGGTGGATTCTTTGTAACATGAGAATCTGGAGCCTTGGCATTAGCTGGCACCTGGTCAGCCAGAGTCTTACTAAACATCTGAAATCTGGCTCAGCATAACTCTTTTGAAAAGGTATCTCCATGGGCCCAATTGAAAGCCCTTCTAAGTCAATGAGAGTCTTTCTAGTCATTTAAATAAATTTAGGATTAGGTCATAAACTAGCAGGCATGCAAATTCCAGTTGTGAACATATGGATAATTCTTGTTCAATGGAATGGGCAGCAAAAAGATGGGATGAGTGTACCAGGGCTTTCACTAACCCTGGAATCTCCTTCTCGTGAACTGCCTATTGGACTGTGTAATAGTATGAAAGGTCTGCATGTTTATAAAACTAAACTGGATTGTTATTAACGTAATAACAATAATTAAGAGAACCATTGAGAGAATCATCAATGGCAGCTAGAATTCAAACCATGTGCACACAGACAGATTGCCTGGTGCCTCAGCCAAACTCTTCCCTCCTGCAACATGTGCTCCTCTCTCCAAGTCCTATACATATTGCTACACCTCCTTCTTGGTTGACCATCAACCTATTCTTCTTTTTCTAGGCCTGACTCAGACCCTTGAAATAAAAGTAAGTTTTGCCATTGATGCTAGAATCAGGAGGATTTGACCTCATGACTAGAACCCACCCATCCTTTTGTGAAATTTGCCACAAGAAGATTCCAATATCTTGTTCCCCCTTCACCTCTGCCATGCTCCTAGCAGGAATATGAGTCAAGCCCTGAAAAGAGCTGTCAGCAAGGGATGATTTTGCAGTGATTATTGCTCAGGTGAGAGATGATGTCTGTGGGTGTATATTTTTTTTTTCAAACTGCCTTATTTGCAGAGCAGAACACGTTGGGCTCATGTCCTATTGATACATTTGTCTTCAAACAGCAGATCCAACTACAGAGTGAGACAGAAATTTAATTATTCCACGTGTAGGAAACTGAAACAAAATCTCATTGTTATATTTGTTCTCTTACATCAGAAAGATAAAAACCAAAAAGATGCTGAAGTGGCCAGTGTGAATGGAATATATTTCACTCCACAGTGCTCTGGGTGATTTTTTTTCTTTTTCTTTTTAAAGAGATTCCTTCCTTTTCTGACCTGGGTTACAATAAAAGGCTAAAACATCCACCCATATCCCTAGCTTGCAAAGGGTTTATCAACATTACTTTGCTTCGTGTCAAAACTGATCTCCAGAGATCAGAGCCAAGCTGTGCAGTGTGAGCTGGACTTTTGAGAGGAGACCATCCAAGCTCAAAGCTAAGGCAAAGGGTGTTTCTTAAAGGATTCGTTCCACTTGCCTTCACCCAGCTAACAGCTGTTTTGGAGAGGACCATGTAATCCAGAGCCCCCTGCTTCCTGACTACCATTAAAATGTTCCTGTGGAAAGGGAGAAAAAGAAACCCTTTACCTAATGAAAAATACTGGATGCCTAAAGAAGGTGCTATCTCCTGCTCATCAAGGAGGACTAAATGGACTTAGACAGATAGACTTTCTCCTCCCCCTCCTCTACTAGGCCTTGTAGTCAACAAGTTTTGGAGAGGCTGGGGTCTGATTTGGAAGTGTTGTGCACTTTGCCTTTCTCTGAGCCTGCTAATTGCTTCAGAGGGGTTGAGAAGAGTTTCACTATGATTGCTGCAGGCCCTTCATCTCCAGGTTAGGAAGCTTTAATTGGGCAGGAACAGAAACACGCCAGGGAAGTTACAGATGGAGAGATTTCCAGTAGGGAGCAGAGAGTTTTTAAGATGTTTAAAATCATTGTCTCACGATCTTCATGCAGTGTTTCAATGGGTTTTGCCAAGATGCAGGAAGACGGAAGCTGAAGAGAGCACCTCAGAATGCAAAGGGAAATCAGCCTAGCCAGGGGCTGCAGGCAGACATGGGCCAATCGATGTTACTAAAACAAGACGTGGCCCAAAAATTTGTCTCAAACAAGGTGCAATCTTTTATGGCCCATTTCTGTACTTTCTAGAATTTCCAGAAGTCTAAAACCTTGCCACTAAGTTGTTCTTGTGGCATTTCTGCAAATTATTTTAGGAACATTCCCTTGGAACTTTCTAAAGCATATGATCCTAAAGTAAGAGACCATCTTTTATGAATATGTGTGTGCAGTGCCTAGTGTAGCAGAGGCTAATGCCTGACTGGGGTCTCTGCACTCTACTATGATACAAATAGTGAAGTAATTATCATTCAATACACACACAACCTTCAAGCCCTTTGAGCCTTGGCCATGATGAGGTAAAACTCACATTCACTTAAGGATTCGTCTTGGTGGTGGGGAAATAACACACAGAGTAGGACTGCTGTTTAACCCCTGGAGTTCCACAAAGGAAAATGGTCATCCAATTACCTCGAGGCCTCCCTTCCTTCTGCATCTGTGTTTCCCAATTCGGTCCTATTGTTCCCATTTTACAAGTAGGGACTGAGGCAAGGACAGGCCTCTCTGTCCCTCCTCCCCCTCTCTGGGTATGTCTATACTGTAGCGTTTTTCCGGAAAAACTATACTTACATCTAGACTGCTATTGCATTCTTTCGACAGAAAGTTGAAAGAACGGAAGGGTTTTTTCCGACGGCGGTAAATGTCTCTATATGAGGAAGAAGCCTATTGCTGAAAAAGCTTTTTCAGAAAAAGGTGTATGTGGATGCAGAAGAGAGAGTTCTTTTGAAAGAAGAGGCCTCCAGGAAATAACACAGGTGCCCTGGTGGCCAGTCTGTCCATACTAATCACAACTTATATGCGAGACAGCGTCCAATCAGTGTGGACAGTATCTTTTGAAAAGGCACATTGCTTTTTCATTGTGCTTTTGGTGTGTGGAAGCTATCTTTCAAAATAAGCTTTTCTGGAAGGTCTCTTCCGGAAAAGCTTGTTCTGAAAGAAGCTTTCAGTCTAGACATAGCCTCTGTTTCTCTGTCCACCCACACAAGCTTGTGAGGCCAGAAGAAGCTCAATGTCCCCTTTCCATGGAAGGAAGACATGCCCGTTCCATGGTTAGGGCACTTAGTTAAGGTTTCAGAGCTCTGGAGTCAAGTCCCCATTCCTTTAAAAGTTTTTGTGTGTGACCTTGAGCAAGTCACTCCAACTTCTTTGCCTCAATCCCTACCTGTAAAATGGGAACCATAGCACTACTCTCCAACACAGAGGTGTATGAGGAGAAATACATTAAGGATTGTGAGGCTTTCAGATGCAACAGTAGTGAAGACACGCAAGGATCAGATATATATGAAGGATCAGGAGAATAATGGACACCAATGCCCTGTCAGCTGCTTCTCTTCTATTTGGGATTCACGGAACAAAAGCTCCATACATTGCATTAGGGAGCATGTCAATGAGGTGTCTCCAAGAGGCCTATAAAGGCACTTCTGTGAAAGCCTCTAAATTCAGCAGCCACCAAGACACAGAGTGATTCCCTCATCCCCATCCTAGCTTGTGTCCTGCTTGCTTTTCATTGAGAAAGGTCCTAAATCTATGAGGAATCATGGCCCAGTGATAATGGTGCTAGACTAGAATTTGAGAGACTGGGTTTAATTCTGCCACAAACTTCCTATATGCCCTTGGGCATGTCATTTAGGGCCAGATTTTAACAAATATTTAAGTGCCTAGAGATGCAGGTAGGTACTTTGGGATTTTCAGACGTGCTTAGGCACCTAACGCCCATTGATTTCAGTGCCAAGGTGCTTTAGGAAGTCCCAAATATCATTATAAACCTGCCTGTTCGTCTCTCTCTGCCTCAGTTCCCTGGTGTATTGGATAGTTGCGTGGGTCTTCCTCACAGGGGTGTGATGGGAATAAATGCTTTGAAAGAGGGGATGTGCTCACATACCACAGCAACTGAGGCCATAAAGAATCTAAGCTCCATCGAGACCTGGAAATGGGTAAATATACATAGATTGAACTCAGTCAAGTGGTTCTGTAGAGTGCACCTCTAATGCATCTCAGGCCCCTTGCTGGTTGGCTGCTAAAACACACACTGAAGCAGAAATTGGAAACTAGAGATGTGAGCATCTTGTAGAAAAATTGAAAATCTAATCAACTTTATTTGTTTGGGTTTAAACCAACGTGTTCCCCATTTTCATGAAATGTCATTGGAAATAATATTTGCCAGTCTATTGGGAATAATGGCTCCACTTGTTCTACCACGGAGCTTCGATTAGAAGACTCTTTCACTGATTTATTGACTTTCACCCCAAGCTCTTGAAACATTAAGGGCCTGATTCTCATTTACACTTACAGTGGCTTTACAAAACTCTGAGAGCGTTAATGTGATTTATTCCCACTTGGAAGCCCCTTTACACTGCTTGAGTGGCGTAGCAGGGCTTCAGTGTAAATGAGTATTATGCTCTGTATACAGAACTTGCTTAACCTGCTACAGGTGTGAAATGCATTAGTTGTTCAGATGCACACAAACTGCAGTTCAGCATTTCAGAAAAGGACAGGAACTAGAGCTGTTGATTAACTACAGTTAACTCGTGCAATTAAGTCAAAAAATAATGTCAATTAAAAAATTAGTTGCCGTTTTAAACGTAGTGTTAAACAATACAATACTATTGAAATTTATTAAATATTTTTGGATTTTTGTCTACATTTTCAAATGTATTGATTTAAATTACAACATAAAACACAATGTGTACACTGCTCACTTTTTATTATTTTTATTACAAATATTTGCACTGTAAAATTGTACAGAAATAATATTTTTCAATTCACCTCATACAAATGCTATAGGGCAACCTCTTTACCATGAAAGTGCAATTTACAAATATATATTTTGTTACATAACTGAACTCAAAAACAAAACAATGCAAAACACTTTAGCATCTACAAGTCCGCTCAGTCCTACTTCTCTTTCAGCCAATCACTAAGACAAACAAACAATAGTCTGGTAGCACTTTAAAGACTAATAAAATGTAGATGGTATCATGAGCTTTCATGGGCACAGCCCACTTCTTCAGATGACCGGTCATCTGAAGAAATGGGCTGTGCCCATGAAAGCTCATGATACCATCTACATGTTTTGTTAATCTTTAAAGTGCTACCAGACTATTTGTTGTTTTTTAAGTTTAGCCTATACAGACTAACTTGGCTACCCCTCTGAAGCTTTAAGACAAACAAGTTCATTTACATTTACAGAAGATAATGCTGCTTCTTATTTACAATGTCACTGGAAATCAAGAACAGGCATTCACATGACACTTTTGTGGCTGGCATTGCAATGTATTTATGTGCCAGATATGCTAAATATTCCTATGTCCCTTTGTACTTCAGCCACCATTCCAGAGGGCATGCATTCATGATGACATTCATTAAAAAAGTGTTAATTAAGTTTGTTCTTAAACTCCTTGCAGGGAAAAATGTATGTCTGTGGCTCTGTTTTACCCACTTTTTGCCATATGTTGCATGTTATGACAGTCTCAGGTGATGACCCAGCACATGTTGTTCATTTTAAGAACATTGTCATGGCATATTTAACAAAATGCAAAGAAGGTACCAATGTGAAATTTCTAAAGATAGCTACACTATTTGACCCAAACTTTAAGAATCTGAAGTACCATCCAAAATCTGAGAAGGACAAGGCATGGAACATGTTTTCTGAAGTCTTAATTGAGCAACACTCTACTGTGGAAACTACAGAACCCAATCCACCAGAAAAGAAAATCAATCTTCTGCTGGTGCTGACTCAGATGATGAAAACAAATGTGTCAGTCTGCACTAGATTGTTATTGAACAGAACTTGTCATCAGCATGGAAGCATGGGAATGGTGGCTGTAGAATGAAGCTAAATGTGAATCTTTAGTGGATTTGACATGTACTTTTCTTGCAACACTGGCTACCACAGTGCCATGTGAACACCCATTCTTACTTCCAGGTAATGTTGTAAACAAGAAGTGGGCAGCATTGTTTGTATGAGCAATTGGCTGGATAGGAAGTAGGACTGAGTTGGCTTGCAGGCTCTAACGTTTTACATTGTTTTGGTTTTGAAGGCATTTTTTCTACATAATTCTACATTTGTAAGTTCGACTTTCATGGTGGAGAGATTTCACAATAGAACTTATATTACATGAATTGATAACTACTATTTATTTTTCACAGTGCAAATATTTATAGTAAATGTAAAATGAACATTGTATATTTTGCATTCTGTGTTGTCACTAAAATCAATTTATTTGAATATGCAGAAAACATCCAAAATATTTAAGTGACTGGTATACTATTGTTGTTTAACAATGCAATTAATTGCAAGATTAATTGCGATTAATTTTTTTAACTGCTTGACAGCCCTAGCAGGACCTGAAGAAGGGTGTCGTACCCCTTGAGACCTGCAGGAGGCATATAAAAGTGACAGAATGCCTTGTTACTTGGCCAGGACACATTTACTTTAGGAATTATGAAAAGCATTGCAGGCTGTTGCATGAAGAGCTCATCTCACAAACCACCCCTCCCATATGCCAGGGAGAACATCTTCCTCTGAGTCACTGATATCATTTGCTACATCACTTTGTTTATCGCTGGAGGTTTCCCATCCAATAACAAAGCAGACCTAACAGTGCATAAATGTTTCGGGGGTAGCCAAGTTAGTCTGTACAGGATAAACTTTAAAAAACAAATAATCTGGTAGCACTTTAAAGATTAACAAAATACATAGATGGTACCATGATCTTTCGTGGGCACAGCCCACTTCTTTAGCTCATTATACCATCTACATGTTTATTAGTTTTTAAAGTGCTACCAGACTCTTCGTTGTTTTTATAAGTGCATAAATGGCGAGACTAAGCAGATAGCATCTGGATGCCCTGCAGCATAAACCCAGTTGGGTTAGGCTGACTGCTGCCCCAGTCCCAGTGCCTCCTGCCATGCCCAAGATGGATCAGGAGACCAGGTTTGTTCATTACAGCTCAGATCTGCTGATAGCAAAAACTGATCCTCTGTGCTGTCACTCAGAGGAAAATACGGTCTGTTATATCCCAATGCATCCCTCATCGCTGTAAGCTATTGAATAATATCAGTGCTCCTTACAGACAGGATAAATGCCCAGGAGAAGATCCTCTGTAGTGGATTACACATTGCCCCAGAAAGCGAAGGTGCTCTTGGGGCATTCATCTCCTCCTGTTGTTAGTTCCCAGCCTGACTGCAGGGCCAACTTTCTCAGTCCGCTCCCTGATAACCTCCACTCGCAGAATGGGAGAGCTGGGGAGCTGCTGCAGCACAAAAAATGGGGCTGACCCTGACATGGGCAGATCATTTGCAGCGCCTACTGATTTAATAAGGGAGCTTTTTTGGTGATTTTTTTCCAAAGAAAGGGGAAATTTGTTTTAATTTTTCTGTGTAAGCTGTTGGCAGTTGGAGGCCCAGAGCAGTGCTTCAAACCAGGCCTGCTCAGCCTCTTGGGGAGGGTGCTATGGGAACTCCTGGCTACTGAGAGCATGGCCATCGTGGAAGACCACCAAGATCTATATCAGTCAAAGTGTACCATGCATGGAGCACTGAGCCCTCCCAGAAGGAATGTACCTAGGAAGTAAAACTGCCTCCACCAGTAGACCCCCTCACTCCCAGGATTCCACAAGATTCAGTTCTCTGGTCTCTGCTCTTTTTCAACATCTACATGCAACCATAAGCTGAACCAGTCAGATGTCATGGATGCAAGTGCCAGCAATATGCAGATAATACACAGCTCTACATTTCCTTCTCACATCTGACCATATCATTACAACCATGATGGCCCAGGCCTTAGATGCAATCAGCCCATATCTGAAGAGCAGCTGGGTGAAACAGAGGCCAAGCAAGACAGAGGTGCTCCTGGTGACAAAAGAACAGTATTTGGAAGAATTTAATGCCATGGTACAGTCACCTTTAGTTGAAGGTTCACCTGCTATTGGACATCTCAGTCCATAGATTAGGAATATGTCTGTATTCTTTGCGGATTCTGACTTCTTCTTTTACAGCACCTGTGACTAATGCTCTAAACCATCCCTAGACAGTGAAAAGGAGGATAGCTTTTCACAACTAGAACATTCTCTTCTCCCAAATTCTTCCTACAGCATCAGTGCCAACCAATCTGTGTATTCAGCCACTGAAAAACGTGCTCAGATAAGCATTAAAGGGTCACTCTTTAATCAGCAGTAGCCAGGAGCTATCAAGATAAGGATGCAACTCAAGTCTGAATGTAGCCCTGTGGCAGCCATGTAGTAACAATCATCATCTCCAAGTCCAAGTATCTTCTCTCTGGAGCACTTGGCAATGCTCTGACCTGTGCTATGCAGCAGACCAGATGATCTAGTGGTTCCATCTGCCCTTAAAGTCTCCCAATCTGTTTGAGAGTGGTCCCTATAGGTCCAGATGGAGGCACGGCAGGGACAGTTTGGAAGAAGCTGGCAAATGAAGCCCGAGATTTAAATATCCCGGGCTTTATTTGCATGTTCCCAGCCAGTCGCCATTTTTAAATCCCACTAGTCCGAACTAACTGCCCACGGCTACATGCGACAGTCAAACATTAATTCAAACTAAGTCCTTAGTTCAAATTAACTATTACACCTCATTCCACGAGGAGTAACAGTTAATTTGAACTAAGGACTTAGTTCGAATTAACGTTTGACTGCCGCATGTAGCCACGGGCAGTTAGTTCGGACTAGTGGGATTTAAAAATGGCAACTGGACGGGAACATGCAAATAAAGCCCAGGATATTTAAATCCCGGGCTTCATTTGCAAGTTCGAATGCCTACATTAGCCTCTCTGGTTTGAACTAGGGGGCTAGTGTAGATATACCCATAGACAACAAAACATATGTGGCCTGGGAGGGAAGGTGCAGGCGCATGCTGGGGATGGAGAGCGGGGTCTGGGAGGAAGGGGTGGTGCATGAGGGGCATGGCGGGGGGGTCTGGACATGAGGGGAATGGGACCTTGCTTCCGAGGGAGGTGCTTACCTGGTGCCCCACTCCCAAGGGCACACATGGCTCCATGGCCCTCACTGCTCCCAAACTCCACCCCCACCACTGTAGGAGTGGTGGGGGAAAAGCCTCTGGAGAAGTGCTTTGTTGCGCTGCAGTTCCCCAGCTGAGGTGAAGGGGGAGCGGCAGCATACAGAACTGCTTCCCCCTCCCCCTGCCATGATTTGAACCATGGGTGTTCCAAGATTAAGGACCCCCGGATTATGGAGGTTTGAGTGTACTATAATACAAGCTGTGTTTACAGTGAAGTAAGAATGTCTACACAAGGGCTTGCTTCGGTTTAATTAAAGTGGCTAAAAACAATTTAAGTTAACATGATGCAACTTTATCATCACTTTTGGGGGGGGATTAGATTCAATGACCTCTTGAGGTCTTGTCCAACCCTATGATTCTATGACATATCATGTAGACAGGGCTTCAGGATTGGTCTTAATTTCTAAAAGAGCCTTTTTTGTGGCCCCAATACATAGCCATTCTTACACACAGTGTACAGTATGGTTTCCTTTTAAATTTCGATTGTCAGTTCTTTGTGACAGGGACCATCTTTTTGTTCTGCATTTGTACAGCTCCTAGCCCTGGAGACCCTGAGTCCTGCCTGGGACTTGACCACGTTACAGATATTTAGTATTGATGACATGTGCTGCTCTCACTGGATATGTGCGGTAAGTGAGTTACAAGTCCTAAGTCTAAGTGTGGCCAGCAAACCTCTGGGAGAGATTTCTTTTTTCTTTTTATTGAGCTAAGAGCTGGATTGGCAGCTCTGGGGAGTAGAGGGGAGGTCAATCTCCATGGCCCATTCAGCCTCTGGTCTCTATGCTGAGACTTCCAATCAGTGGGAATTGAATGATGGTTTCGACCTGCTGGTCAAGCAGTCAGTCTGGTGGATTGGTTCAATGGACGGTAAAATCAATTGGGACTCTGCTGCCACCGATCAGCCCTTATTTGAAATGGTTTCTCATGCCCCTGGATCTCTCTCCCTGATCCACCTGCTCTGAAGGAACTCATGCTGACCTCTGTTCCCTCATAGTCCAGGTTACAGATGTGAGGGGTTTCCCCTCCCCCGGGTGCCACCTGCAACTGTGGTAACTCTGAACCCTATGAATCACTAGCCTGGGCACATTCTCTCACTGGACTGTAGTGATAAGCTGCGGATCTGTTCCTGGTTTTACACTTCCACACAACATTCATACATGAGTAGTGACACACTCAGCTGCAGTTTTGTGCATGCACGCTGACCAGCTCCTGCATGAGAAGGTATAGTTAGGTCAACCCCCACCTCCCCAGGCACACCCCCCTCTGGAATATAAACCCAACACTATTCCGGCTTGCACTGCACAGGGAACCATAAAGTATAAGATCATAAAATTCACCTTCTCCCTCAATGTGGAGAGGAATATGTAATGATCTTTCCTCTTGAGCTATGATTCCCACATGCTTCACTCCAACTCACTGACAGATTATCTAGAAAAGAAACAAAAAAATAACTAAATAATATACTAGATGAATTGGATATGAATTAGCTGATTCTCACCCTAGAGATGATGCAAACAAGCTGCAGATTCTTAAGGGGCAAGCTGCACTTGCCTTATGGTGGAGGAGCCCCCAGTCTTTCATGCACAGGCTAGAAATCCCTTTAGTTGGATTCAGCACTTCACCCAGTTCTGTCTTTGTTCTTCAGGTGTTACCAGAAGTCTTCTCGGGTGGGGAGTGAAGAACCCCAGAGACTGTCCCTCCCTCCCTTAGATAGCTTTACAAAATGGCAAGAACACTTTGTTTCAAAACTTGATTCCCAGACTTGATTCCCAAAACTTGATTCCCAAATTCCACTGTATTTGTGGAAAAATACAGACATCCTAAGGTGGAGTCCAGAGGCATGTAGTCTGGAAACATATCCTTTTAGAGTTATAGCAGCCATTGCACGGGAAGGTTAAACTATTCCACACTCCTTTGTCTTTGCTGATGGGCCATCAGCCCCCTCTGGCTTTTTCATTGTTGTACCTGAAACATTGGCTGTGAGTGTTTTCCAGAGTAAACCCATTTGAATTACAGATCCCTAGTCAATATTCATAACGTCAGATACAAAAATGATACATGCATACAAATAGGATAATCATGTTCAGCAAATCATGACTTTCCCAGTGATGCTTAACATGACTTATCTTGTACAAAATGCATCATAATTATGCCATAATCCTATCATAATAATATCACTGTGAATAATATGGGATGCAGTGTCACAACGGGTATTTGAAATTCACAAACCAAAAGAATTTCATTTGAACAGAGTTCAGATGGGTGTGTTTCAGCAGAGAACAACTATCAGCTAAAAATAATATTAGCCTTCACTTACCAACATCCAGTGACATTAAAAGACTCCAAACACTAAAAAGCAGGAAATGATTAGCTCAGAGAGCCAACCATTTCCCTACCACCTTTAAACACCGTAAGACATTATCCACTCATCCAACAAAAGAAGTTTGGAAGGCTTTGTAGACATTGTTGAACTCTGTATTTTAGGGCATCATGATTCAGGAACCTCTTTAACCAATTCACTTGAAGTTCAGTGGAAAACCTCTGCTTTAGACCTACACCTAACTTACCACTTTGGAAGCTTGTAGTCCTTTTTTTGTGAATTTGGGTCAGAGCACAAAAACTCGGGTTTCTAATAGAAATTCAATTGCAAACTCAACCACGAAGTAATTTATTGCCACTCCATAATATGATCCATCTCTTTCACCCTAAATAACTCCCTTTTACAGTGCTTTGGATGCATAAAAGGGTCTGAAACTACAATGAGCAGGCAGCCAAAGATTCTCCCACCATGGGGGAATCCTCAGTTGAGGTATTCACAGCAAAGCTGGAAGGATATATAGAAAGGGATCCCATGGAGATCTGTATTGAGTCTGGTTTTATTCAATATCTTCATAAATGATTTAGATAATGGCATAAAAAGTACATTTATGAAGCTTACTCTTTATAAGTGCACTCTTTACACTTATAAAGAGTAAACTGTTCTTCTGCATAGTAACATAACACTCCCATCTATGAATGTCTGTATATATCCCTGCAAAACTGAAGTTTTCACTTCATGCATCTGGTGAAGTGGCTCCAGCCCATGAAAGCTTATGCCCAAATAAATTTGTTAGTCTTTAAGATGCCATAGAACTCTTCATTGTTTTTGCTGCAACAGATTAATGTGATCGGTATCAAGTGGAGTACCACAACGTTCAGTTGTGGGGCCAGTTTTGTTCAACATCAATGACCCAGATGAGGGGATGGATTGCACCCTCAGCAAGTTTGCGGATGACACTAAGCTAGGGGGAAAGGTAGATACGTTGGAGGGCAGGGATAGGGTCCATAGGGATTGAGACAAATTGGAGGATTGGGCCAAAAGAAATCTGATGAGGTTCAACAAGGACGAGTGTAGAGTCCTGCACTTGGGATGGAAGAATCCCAAGCATTGTTCAGGCTGGGGACCGAATGGCTAAGTAGCAGTTCAGCAGAAAAGGACCTGGGGATTATAGTGAATGAGAAGCTGGATATGAGTCAATAGTGTGCCCTTCTAGCCAAGAAGGCTAATGGCATATTAGGGTGCATTAGAAGGAGCATTACCAGCATATCCAAAGAAGTGATTATTCCCCTTTATTCGGCTCTGGTGAGGCCACATCTGGAATATTATGTCCAGTTATGGGCCCCCCGCTATAGAAAGGATGTGGATGCATTGGATAGGGTCCAGTGGAGGGGGACCAAAATGATTAGGGGGCTTGAGTGCATGACCTATGAGGAAAGACTGAGGGATTTGGGTTTGTTTACTCTGCAGAAGAGAGGAGTGAGGGGGAATTTGATAGCAGCCTTCAACTTCCTGAAGGGAAGTTCCAAAGAGGATGGAGAGAGGCTGTTCACAGCAGTGACAGATGGCAGAACAAGGAGCAATGGTCTCAAGTTACAGTGGGAGAGGTCTACGTTGGATATTAGGAAAACCTATTTCACTGGAAGCACTGGAATGGGTTACCTAGGGCGGTGGTAGAATCCCCATCCCTAGAGTTTTTAAGTCTCAGCTTGACAAAGCCCTGGCTGGGTTGATTTAGTTGGGATTGGTCCTGCTGGACTTGATGACCTCCTGAGGTCTCTTCCAGCTCTATGATTCTAACTGGCTCTCAACACTACCCAGACCATGGCACCCCCCCTCAGCACTGCCTGGAGCACAACGCACAGTGCCCCTGACTCTCCAGGTAAGCTTAAGAGCTTCCTGGCATGTGCCACGTAGTGATTTAAAAGGCTCTGGGCTCTGGGCACTGCTAGAGCCCCAAGCCTCTTTGAATCACTGGGTCCCAGGGCAACTGCTCCCCCACCCCCAGTATACGGTCTGCTCCTGCCCTACTCAGTTGCACCACGCATGAGCTCAGTGAATCTGAGAACTCATTCCTATATCTTTATATTTTCCCCACTAGCCCCCATAAAAACCTTCAAATGCAGGCAAAGTCGGGTTTTTATGCCAAACTGACCAGTTGGTTTAGCCCAAAAATAAATCAGGAATTTTTTCAAAAAGTCAGTGATGGGGATCATTTGTTTAAAACTTGGTTTCTGACTTTTCCAAACTTCACCAAAAAAATCTCACCCTAGGAGGGAGTGTGATAGGGACATTTCAGGGAGATTAAATTCAGGGAGATTAAGCAGAGGTGTTAAAGTCATTGGATTTACAATCAGGAATCTGTCTTATCTACAGGCAGGCAGCTCTCCTGGCCAGTGGATGAGGATTTGGACTGAGGACCTCCAGAGATAAAAGCACGTGCTCCTGTAGCTTGTATTTAAGAGTGAGGACACAGCAAGTGTGGGCTGTAAGAACTCTTGTTCTCTGAGAATCAATACAGAGGAGCATATGTAATGAACACCCACCAGTGGGGTTACACAGCCACTCTATTATAACACTATCAACACATGGCAGAGGAGAAGCAGGTTAAAAGATAAAAACCAAACAAACATGTATTGAGTCGCACACTGGTATTTATCAGTCTGCAACAGTAGAAAAGGAAAATCAAGCTAAGTGTGGAAGGATGGCAGCAACAAGAGAAATCACTATTACAACCAGCACTCTATGCAAGAGGTAGCAAAGTAACACTGTAAACTGTGAGTACAATATTCAGGTCCCCAGCGAGCACCATGTGCAGTGTTCCCTCTAAGGTTTCCATGCCAGCAGGAGCTCAGGATGGGGTGCTGACAGGTCTGGAGGTGGCAGTTCCTCACTGAGAGGAGGCTGGAGCTGGGCTGCCCATTCCTCTGGGGTTCCTTGCAGGGGATGGGCCCAGGCCTGGGCTGCCTGCCCCCCCAGGAAGCTGCTCGCTGTGGGGAGGGGGAAGCTGAGCTGGGCTGCCAGACCCCTGGCCAGCTGGCAGCTTTTGATGGGAAGAAGGGCTGAGGCTGGGCTTCCTGGCTCCCTCAACCGGTGGATGAGTCGGGGGTGGAGGGTGGGAGCTGAGGCTGTGGTGCCCAGCGCTCTTAGCTGGCTGGCCAGCAGCTCCTGAGGTAAAGAGGCCAAGGCTGCTGCCTGGAGGCCACTCACCTGGCAGGTACTGCAGCCAAGAGCCAGAGGGATCAGCTTGGGAGCCATGTGGCAGCTCCGGCCCCTGGGGCTGCCTGAGTAGCTTCCGCTGCCTCCCTCTATGTGGTGGCACATGGCCTGGCCACCGTAGCCATCCCCGTCACCCATAATGTGGTGACTCCTGCTCTGGCCCCTTCCAGGGCCGCCTGAGCAGCTGCCACTGCCACCTGCCATGTAGAGGCTCCGGCTCCATCCCCAGCCGGGGCTGCCAGAGCAGCCTCTACCTGCCCCGTGTCCCCGCCAGTGGGCCACAGCAGCCTCACTGCACCCTTGCTCCAGCCAGACCAAACAGTCCAGCAGGAAGGTGAGTGCTACTGAGCGGCTCTGCAGGTGAGGTGGGCAGGCCTCAAAGTTTTTAGGCGCACAGCTGAGAGATAACCCTGCCCATATGCTTGTTTTTTTCTTCCTCCAATCTCCAATTGAATTGACAATTGATGAAAGAAGCCTCTTTGCCACTTCAAAGGTCAAATCTGCAACCTAACTTGCTAATTGTTCTCTTGGAGGAGCAACTGAGCTTTTAATCTAAGTATTCAAGTTGGCATTTCCTTAGAGGCCCAAGGGAATTAGACACCCTGGTTCACCAGTATTGGAAGCCCTAATTCCATTAGGCTCCTCTGAACACCCTAACCTCAACTTTTGGGTTAAACATCAAATGATCTAGTGTTTTTATAATTCCATAGATATCCTTGTGGACACTTGCCTCTAGGATGAAGAACACCTCTTCTATTCTAGTCTATATAGCTTTTATATGGTGCTCGTCACTGATAGCATCTGAGCTTCATGTTGTATAGACAGAAATGAGATAAGAATTCTGAAACACCATCACCTTAGACTGAATTCAGAGCAGCAACTTATGGTTAGACGCTACCATCTGTCTTTTCCAACCCTTATTTACTGTATACTAGGAGCCAGGCTTTCCAAAGAACTCCGCTCCAGAGCTAATTAGGAAATGCATTTTTTTATCTCCCATGAAAAATTTTATTTGGGAAAAAATGAGATATTCAAGATCTTTCAAGGGCCTGTCCCTGGAAAGGTCACATATCCAATGTATGTACCTGGCCCAAAGTACATTGTGGCTTTAAAAAATACCACTTGTTGACATTTTGTACACAAGTTGTAGATGGGTTCCAACCCATACATCGATAGGACCTATCCCCAGAGTCACCACCTTCATCTCTCAGTTTGATCCCTCTTCAGTACATGAGTAGTGCTGATTTTACATGTTTGGCTATTTTTGTCGTTGAAAAATGGGGTTGTATCAAACTGAGACTTTAAACTAAGAGTTCCAATGGGAATGTTTTGAGAGGCCCAAGGGATCTTGATGAATATCTAGAACATAAGAACGGCCATATTGGGTCAGACCAACAGTCCATCCAGCCCAGTATCTTGTCTGCCAACAGTGACAAATACCAGATGCCCCAATGGGATGGAAAACAACAGGGAATCCTCACATGATCCCTCCCCTGTCACTCACCTCCAGACAAACAGAAGCTAGGGACACCATTCCTACCCATCCTGGCTAATAGCCACTGATGGACCTAACGTCCATTAATCTATCTAGCTCTTTTTTGAACCCTGTTAAAATCCTAGCCTTCACCATGTCCTCTGGCAAGGAGTTCCAGAGGTTGACTGTGTGCTGAGTGAAGAGAAACTTCCTTTTGTTTGTTTTAAACCTGCTGACTATTAATTTCATTTGGTGACCCCTATTTATTTCTTATATTGTGCAAATAAGTAAATAACTTTTCCTTATTCACTTTTTCCATACCAGTCATGATTTTATAGACCTCTATCATATCCCCCCTTAGTCTCCTCTTTTCTCAGTTGAAAAGTCCAAGACTTTTTAATCTCTCTTCAGATGGGACCCCTTCCAAATCCCTAATCATTTTTGTTGCCCTTTTCTGAACTTTTTCTAATGCCAATATATCTT
>JANRFK010000975.1:6367977-6388885 GCA_030068395.1 Apalone spinifera | reverse complement strand
AGTGGCCAGTGTAGACAGCTGGCAAGTTTTTGTGCAAAAGCAGTTGCTTTTGCGTAAAAACTTGCCAGTCTAGACACAGCCCCAGTTCCCCTGTTATAGTCCCTAGATAACATTCCCAGTAAATATTGCAGTTTGCCCAACTGTGCAAAGGGGGCTCACGATGCTGAGCTCTCTGGGAAGTGCTGACAGTAGGGTTCAATTTGGGATGCAGAATGAATGCGATTTCCAGCCCTGGCAAATGGATGGGAAGTTTTCTCTGAGACCCTTTTGCTTGTAAACACAACTTCCTCATCACTTACAGGGTCCCTGTTCCTGAGCTCCACGCCCTAGCAATAGGCAAGTTGCTTAGACAGGCCCCAATCAAGCCAGGAGGGGCCCACGGGTGGGGATGATGGGAAGGGGATTGTTATTGTTTTTAAGGGAGCTGGAACCTTTGATGTCTCAAGCTTTTTCTTTTAGGCGTGTTGACAGCAAAATAAAAGGTGCCTTGGAACTGAAATGTCTTTATTTTGGCATCAGAGGTAAACAAGATGTCAGTACATTTGTGAGACAAGAGGGGAGAGAGAAGGGAGAGAAGGAACTGGTAGAGACACCTGGGAGACAGTTACACGGAGAGAATAAGATCAGGGAATCCTGCTTTACACGTAGAGGAGAGAACCTTGGGGTTAGAGGAGACATTAGGGTGAGCATAAAACTTCTGCTGTCTGGGCAGGGTTCAAACACATCCTCTTTAGCGTGATACATGCAAAGATCTATTGCTTGGGCGAAAGGAAATAGCAGCCTCATAACTCCCTTACTAAAGGCCAATAACAGCTTTCTTTCTTTCCTAATGGCAGCTACACATGGTTATTAAAAGCTTATCCAAACTTGTGAAGACCCGATCCTTTCATCCTTCTCTTCATCTTCCTCCCCTCTCTGCTCACAAGCAGCTGATCTCATGTACATGTCCCTCCTTGGACTTGGCCTTTACATCTTCATCTAAAATTGTTTTGCTTCTTTATCTTTGGAGTGTGGGGAGACAAGAGAAAAAAGTTTCATTGAAAAATATCAGTCTTCTCCCCTTTCACAACATTCTTCATTTTCTCCATCCTACTCTCTCCCTGACCCGTAGCAGGCCCTGCTTTTTTTTTTCTTTTGTTCCCTTTATTCAACTTTTTTTAGCCGAGTTAGCGTTGAAATTTCAAAAGGGACAAATTGTTTTCAATTGGAAAACCAAGATTTTTTTATGTAGAAAATGTCAACGCTTTTTCTAAAGCCTGTTTCTGGAGTCTGATCAAAAGCGGTTTCACAAACTCTTTTGGTTTTGATGAATCATTATTTTTTTAATAAAAAAACCCTTTTAATAAAAAATTTCCCAGACGGCTCTTTCTAGCACTCACTTCATACTGATGCCTACAAATAATGCCACAGGGAGGCTGCCCGCAACAAGTCACTGGGCAAAAGGTAGACAAGAACCCAGGAATGAGTTTATAACTGAGGAAGGAAATATGTGAGAAAGAAGCTTCCAATGCCCTGCTCTGCTGGAGAGAGTGAAGGAAACCAGACCAATGTGGAGGGAAATATGGAGACTGGCACAGGTTTGGAAATGTTACTTTCCCTTATTTCTATGCTGCTCCACTCGGCATGTAGATAAAGTGGCCCCTTTTCGCCAGCCTTCTCCTTTCCAGTCACACACTCCGTTGGTTAATTCTCTCCTCACTGAGATCAGAGATTAGATAGAGCTTGGATTTATAGCTAGTGAAAATAAAAAGAGCTGCTCCTATCAAGGATTCAAATGATTAAATATCCAACCACAGAAATACTTTTAACTTCACTTACAGTACAATCTCACTTACACGTTGAAGCAGTTGACAGTGCTAACAAAAAACGCTTGAGTAATAAGGGGCCTGAAGAGAGAGAGAAAGGAAGAAGCTGGGGAGAGGAAGAGAAAGAACAAGGGATAGGAACAGAAATGGAGAGAGAGGGAAATGAGATCAGACAGAGGTACGTGGAGAGAGTGGCGAGGGAGCCTAGATCCCTCACCCTGCAGCATGAAAAGTACAAGGGCTAAACCAATTAAACAATTAAATAAAAGGAAAGGATTAAATGAAGGGCTATGTAAAACAGCTGCTCTAATCCAGTTCATTTACTACTCTTTACTCTCCATTTCCTCTCACCTTAATTCCTGGACTCAGCATTACCACAACCCTGATGAGCATCAGAGAGGACTTCCATGTCCCCCTTTCACATTTGCCCCAGTCACAGCCTCCCTCACACCCCACATCAGCAGCTCAGGAGAAGAAGGCTGGCCTTGTGGCTAGGGTATTGGCTTGGGATTTGGCACATCTGAGCTCTTCCATGGACTCCCTGCCTATGTGACCTTCATCAAGTCACTTCAGCCCTTGGTTCCTCCATCTGTCAAGTAATCCTGCTGGGTCTGTTTAGAGTATAGCACTTCAGGGGAGGCACCTTGGCTCATGGTCAGCACTAGTGCAGTGCGCAGTTCCACGGAGGCTCTCGAACCCTACTTGGACACAAAATTGGTATACGCATCTGCAAAAATGATTGGCAGAGACCAATTCTGTTTCAAAACCATTTTGCGATTTGATGAATCAACAATTTTCAATGAAAAAAAACCTTTTAATTAAAAATGTCCCCGACAGCTCTTTCTAATGCTCACTTGATACCAATGCCTACAAATAATGCCACAGGGAGCCCTGCCCACAATGAGTCACTGGGCAAAAGATGGACAAGAACCCAGGAACCTGCAGGCCCTTTTGCTGAGTTAGTATCTGAGGAAGGAAATACATGAGAAAGATTCTTCCAATGCCCTGCTCTGCTGGAAAGGGTGCGGATGCAGACACCCACGGATATAAAGTAGATATCTGCTAATTTGCAGGGTTGTAAATACAAAATTTGTATCTGCATCCACATCCACAAAAATATCTGTGTCCACATCCACGGCTGCAGATACCCATGGACATAGAGCAGATATCTGTGGGTTTGCAGGGCTCTATTGATCTCAGCTGGACCTCTAGCAGCTCCTGGAATGCAAATGAGAGTGACCACATCCTGTGCTGTACAGCATTCTCCCCTCCCACGTGCTGTGTGTTCTTAAACGCCTCTTCTTCCCCATCCCTTTCCTGTTTTGTCTTTCGTTCTTTACACAACAATCACATCATGAAAGAGTCCTGCTGGCACAGATGTGTGTGTTTGTCTACACGGAGACACACAACGTGTAATTCCTAACTACATACACCACTCCTCTTCCTGGTTTCTAGCCCATACAACATAGGGAGCACCTCTGGAGGATTCACACATGACTTAAAAGCATATGATCCAATTCCTCTGCACTACACTTTCTTTGCTCTCTCTTCGTATTTCCATTTTTCCCTCTCCACTCTTTGTCGTTCATTTTTCTCTCTTGCCACTTCCATCTCTGCTTCCCCTTGGCCCCATGTGGGATAATTTCACTTTAATTCATGTCCAGCACTCTTAATTCAGTCTGACGCCTGCTTTGACACAGACCTCATCGCTTTGACCCGCCTCTTTGGCACTTGCCATCTGTCCAGAGAGCTGAGGCATTTTTGTTTCTCCTCTGGCTAACTCTCTCACAGGGTTTGACCTCTCTCTGCTCTTCATGGAGTGACATCAAAGGGTGGAGTAGGGGACTCAAGAAAGGGGCCCGGGAGGCATGGTTTCCTTGAGGCAATTCGCACTTGTGAGGCGTCAGTTGGCTCGCGGTGCTGTGCTGCTTGGAGCGGATTTTATTTTACTTCAGACTGAAAGGCCCAGCAGTATTTGAAATGTGACAGGTGCTTATGGAATGGCTGAAAAGCATTTTTCAGTTGTGTTTTACACAGAACCGTCTTGTGTGAGCTGCCTAATAAATTGATGGCCCTTTCTTCGTTAGATAAGGGGGATATGGAAGCTCCATAGCTCAGCCCAAATATGGCCACCAAGCCAAGCTGGAAACATCTGCCTCCTCACAAGCCTGCAGTCACTCACATGACCAAAAGCGCCCGATGTTGTGAGGGTAATTACAGTCTCACTAAGGCTACGTCTACACAGGCACCCTTTTCCGGAAAAGGGATGCAAATGAGAGGAGTCGGAATTGCAAATACAGCGGGGATTTGCATTTTTCCCTGCTGCATTTGCATTAACATGGCTGCCGCTTTAGGGAATAAGAGATCTTGCGGAAAAGGCTTTCTTTTCCGCAAGATCCCTGTCTAGACAGCCGCTTTTTTCCGTCAAAGCTCCGAAACGGAAAAAAGCGGCAGCCATGTTAATGCAAATGCAGCGGGGAAAAATGCAAATCCCCGCTGTATTTGCAATTCCGACTCCTCTCATTTGCATCCTTTTTCCGGAAAAGGGTGCCTGTGTAGACGTAGCCTAACTGTATTCCATGGGATACAGTGCTCTTTATTCTCTGTACTTAAACAGATGGTGCTGAGTGCAGTTAAACAGCTGCCACACTCCACCCAAAGGTGGCTGCATTTTGGGAGTGGGAAAAATAATTATTGATACAAATCTTGGTGGGGCAGTACAATGCACAATGCAAAGGCAAGACACTGTGGTACACTGGGGAGTGTGTATATGTGAGTCACTGATCCATACCCTGGGGCATCAGGACTTCTCACCTGTGTGCCATTAGCCCTTTATTGCTAACAATTAAGTGATTCTCCTTTACCTCAAGTATTTGAGGCCTGTGCATATGGTCTTGAATGCTCTCCCAGCTACAGCCATAAAGTAGCCACCATATGAAACACAGTGACACCCATGTGTTCCTAAATGGCTATGAATTATAATATTATTAATAACTTGCTGTTGCTAATATTTTACTGCCCATCGGCAGCAGCCCCTTCTGACTGCATGGCTCAGCTCTCTATGCCTCACATCCAAGCTGAGATGCCTCCAGAACTTATATAGTGCTTACACTGGACTCTCATTATACCAATTTAGAGCAGCAAAAATTGCCAGCCAGAAGAGGAGGGAGTCTATATATAAACATAAATAACAAATATTAACGAGAACCATTCAGCCGAGGTCTGATCTATTTTTTCCCCTTTCCCTGTTCTCTGCTTGTCAGTGCAGGGTGAATTACAGGGTGTGAGAGAGAACTCTTAAAACATCCTTGCTGAAATTAACATGTCTGGAGAGGTGCTGACTGTACCTCCCAGCAGCCTGTGCCTCTCGCTGGGTAATTTCGACTTGCTGAAGGCACCTTGCAGGGCTGTCGAGGGATGTGTTGAGTGCGTCTGACAGGAGAAACCTACTTATCACCTCGTGCGCATCCTATCAGGGCACCTGCCCGATTACAGTCAAATTGCCAATGAATAATTAAAAGCTAATTTGCATAAAGTGATTTGCCTTCCTTTATTGCCTTCCGATTTGCCCTCCAGCAAGAGGCTCCACTGAGAGAGACAGCCCAATGTTAACCATTCCATGACCACAAAGAAACAGAAATGAGGGTATCATTCAGACGTGGAATTGCCCCTGCCTGGCATAGATATATTTAATGCTGCCAAAGGAGAGAGGCTGCCTAGTCCCTTGGATTCACATTCAGAGACGGTATTGGGAAGGAAAGACAGCAGCTTGCTCTGAGCTGTGAGATGCAAGAGATGTGAGTTCCAGTACAAGGGACTTCCTGGAGGCTGGGGACTCGTCCACATGGTTCCCTAATACACACTAGAGCCGTATAATATTCTACTTGTGCAGTAGGGTGTTGAGCACAGTCTGGCCTGTGTGGACTCTGCTGGCATGCACTAAAAGTTCACTAGTGCATGTTAACATAGTATTGTCTGAAACATGTTAGTGCCAACTAGGGAACTTTTAGTGCACACTAGCTGAAACCACACAGGCCAGTTGGAACCCAAAACACTCTCACACTCTCACAGTTAAACTCCTCTAATGTGGTGTGGACTAGACTAGTGCACCATGTAAGCAAAACTGTGGTTGTCTTTGCTTCCTTAGTCACTTGGCAGAGCTGAGTAGGAACTGGTTTTCCTACGTGGTAGGAAATTCTGCATTTTCAAATTCTGAAATAGAACAAAAATAAAACCATTTTGAAGTGACATTGAAAAAAATATTGGCTTGGGTCAATCAAAACATTTCATTCCATGTCTGACCTTTTGAAAACTGTTTTAAACAAAATAAAATAAAATAAAATAAAATAAAAACCTTTTAAAAAAGACATTTCAGAACAAAAAATCAAAATATTTTATTCTAAAACTATCCAAACAGATTTTGACATCCAAATATAGCATTTAAAATTGACACTTCAAAACATTCTGATTTTGGGGAAAAAAGTCCTTTTTTGAGGCCAATAACCCATTTTGACAACATGCCTTCATTTGCAGCATCAAATCTGGATGCCAACAGAAAATTCCCTCCCACAGTCAAGGTTCCCTCTGAGCTGAGTGGCAGCACAGTCCCACAGCAGCTTAATCAGCCCCGGCCAGTCAGGCAGCTCCGTGCACGGAGCCCTGAGCCCCTGACTGGGCAGGAGAGGGCTGTGCTGCCACGCTGCTTAGAGGGAACTTTGCCTGCAATGTGCTACCACAACATGGGACTGATTCTCTGATGGCCGCCTCTGGTCTGCTATTCTAGCATGTTCCTTTGCTCATGACTGGCTACCTCAACATGGAAACAAAGAGATTGGATAAAAGCTATGGTCCATTTAATGCAATATTCTCCAACAGTGCCCAAGTCCAGATATTTCTGAGGAAGGTCCAAGAAACCCAGTAGTCTGATGGTTAAACATCTAAATGAGAACTTGTCAGTCACAAGATTCTTTATGCCACAAGCTGCTGTCTGAACAAGTGCTTCCTTATATTTCTCCCCCTCCCCTTCCCACCAACACGTGTATCCTTCCATTCCCGTGGGTGGCCGTACTTCTAATCAGCACTTTCCTTGTCTAATTGCTTCATTGCATGCTCCTCCCTGAACTTGTCAGACACAAGCTCACATTCACAGTCTTACTTGTCAGAGGGAAAAATATTCTGTTGGATATGGTTTGGCAAAGGAACAGGGATGCTGAGTGTCTGGTGATACTCACCACAGGAGCATGTTCCCCACATGAAGGAGCAGGTTAAGTAATGAATCACCATCATTATTTATTACATATTATTTCTGGAAGTGCTCACAATGCACGTGGCACTGCACAACCATAAAAAAGCCAAAGTCTCGTCCCTGGAGAGTTTACAATGTAAAGTACACTGAAGATTAAAAACCACCACAGAAATAAGTATTATGCCAAGACATACATGGTGCAAGAGAGGATACGCAGCCTCATGGTCAGAGCAGGGTGGGGTCAGAATGCCAGCATTCCATTCCTGGTTTTGTAGCTTTCTTGCCGGGTTTTCTATTGTACCCATCTCCCTATGATGGTAGAAGAGACAGGTCTGTGGGTTCCTACTGCAGTGCCATAATCATGTTCCGTTGGTGAATGCAAGTGGCAGGATTTTACCTCAGCCATCGTCAAATCATTGCCTCTGCATTTCCTCTGAGTTATTTGTTGGGTCACACCTGACGTAAGGCGAGGCTTTGTATTCAGGGAGAAGGCCTGGATGGTTATGGTGTTAAGATGGTTGTCGTGTTCTTCTTCCTCACTAACATCTTGGCCTTGTAGGTTTGTCTACCTAAAGCATATGGAAAATGTGAAGGATTCAGATCCTTTCATGACCCTGTGAGCTTTATCGATTTCTTTCTCTGATGAGATCAAGGGATAGCAGCTTTAAACTACGTGAGGAGGGAGGATGGGGGTCCAAAGAGGATGGAGAGAGACTGTTCTCAATGGTGGCAGATGACAGAACAAGGAGCAATGGTCTCAAGTTGTGGTGGGAGAGGTCCAGGTTGGTTATTAGGAAAAACGATTTCACTAGGAGGATGGTGAAGCACTGGAATGGGTTACCTAGATAGGGGGTGTAATCTTCATACCTAAAGGTTTTTATATCTCATCTTGACAAAGACCTGGTTGGGATTTTTTAGTGGGGATTGGTTCTGGTTTGAGCAAGGGGGTGGACTTGACCTCCTGAGGTCTCTTCCAACCCTAGGATTCTATGTTTCTATTATTCTAAGGCGCTTGATCTTTGCCTGAACTGTTGTTGTTTGGACCACATGAGTGCAATGCTTATGACATATCTGATGTTTGCAGGGGCCAGAGTATCTTTGGAATCATTTAGCCAAGTGAATATTGTTATCATGGCAGCACTTATGGTCCGTTATCACCCTGACTGTGCTAAACACTGTCCAGATGCATAACAAAGATATGACCTCTGACCTGAAAAGCTTAACGTCCACCTTGGAGAATTCATGGGTAGTGAGCTCCACAGAAAGTCAGCAGAGACTTTATCTGGAGGCCTATGGACCAGTAAGAGTCCTGTATTCCTCTTGTGCTTTATTTGGCATAACTTGTGCATGCATTCAGATATCATCTTTGCTGGTATGCTGTCTGCTGTCTGCATCTATGCTTGGAGGGGAACAGGGTTGTACTTCACCTCCCCTTTCATTGTCTTATCTGCCTTTTTCTGGGATCCCACTCAGTTTGCATTGTATCAGTCTTCGGAGGAGTGGGGTGGCCACCTGTGCTATAATAGTCTTTGTTGTCCTTCAAACCAGGTTCTAGGGAGGCAGCCAATGTGAGACATTTGCGAGAGGTTGAGGCTATGGGCGGTGCTGGTTTTGTGGATGGACAAGCGTGAATTCATCAGCAAGGTCACAAGGCATGTGTCTTCTCCCACTCTTTCTTGGCATTCTCAGTAACAGGATTGATCAAGGAACTGGTGTCAGACAGTGCAGGTCTGCTCCTATGGCCTGGTGCTTTTTGTCCCATCTTGCCATCCCAGCAGTCATGAAAATAGGGAGTATTAGCTCCTGGATCTTTTAAATGGGCTCACATTCCCTTTCTCCAAAATCTTTCATTCAGTCTGTGTTGTGCTGCTCAGGTGTTTTCATGATGGAAATAAATGGATGCCACTGGTGTCAGAGGTTGCAGGAACAATAACTGGCTTGCTTTGCTGCCTTGAGCTAGACACGTGGCTGGAAGGAGTCAGACTCCCAAATGCTGCCATAATAATCATTAAAGTTGATTTAACTCGTCATTAGATTTGACCTCTATAGAATGGCGAAAATAGTGCTTACTTGCTTCACAGGAACATTGAGATCCTGAGACAGGAGGATCTGAGGAAGGGTAAAGCATTGCTACCTATCATACACCTGCGATTATTATATATTCCTGCCCCTTTCTCCTATTTGAATGGGTAGAATGGTTGGTCAGTGTGATCTATGACTAGGGGACTAGGAAGTAAGGGCCCTGAGTATATTCTCATTGCCACCACTGGGTGGCATTTCCCTTCCCACCCTATGTCTGTCTATTTAAATGGTAAGCTTTTGGGGACAGGCTTTGTCCTATGTAGTGGAACCAACACCTGAGGCCTCTTAGCTGATCTCCAATAGAAATCCTAACCATAATTTCCTGGTGGACACCCCAGAGGATATCCTTGGCTCCAGTGACCATTTAAAGGCAGCACAATGGCTGGGTAGGTTAATCAACTTCATTCCCTCTGCATAACTCCAGCTTCTGGTTCCATCCGGCCTGCCACTTGCCAATGGCCAGGTTCTGCCTTCCCATTCGACCTCTTTCTCTGCATCCCCTCCTCCACACTTCCCTTCAGACTTCTCCACTTGCTCAGGAGAAATGGATGTCAAGTTATAGCTCTGATAGTGCCAGACACCATTACAGCTTTATTTAGACATGTGGAGGAGCCATCTGTTCTGTTTTGCAGGCATCTTGACTCTTGCATGCAGCCCTTTACCCTCCAGGTCCTGTCGCAGTGCCTTATGCAAGGGCTCGCTGATGTGCTGGCTGACTGAAAGCTAACAAGCAAGGACAGTGCGGTTTTGTATGGGGATTTATTTTTAAACCCAACATATGTTTCTTTGCCAATTTTTTTCTTCTTTCCACACATTTCCAGCTCTCCTGGAATGAGATGGGGGTAGGTGTGTCCTGCCAGAGGGGCAGAGTGGAGACCTAGTACTTACAGCTGGTCAAATGATCAAAAAAATCACTTTTCTGCGGCAAAATGCCATTTCATTAAAACCAAAATGTCAGCAAGAGCTGCCCTACTACCTTGGCTCCTTGGCATTTCCTAGGGGCAGGGATAGAATTTCTGATCAAGCCTGATGGCTGATGCACCCAGTTGGGATGGGAACACGCAGGTAAAAGTCCCTCTTCTAAATCGGGCAAGGCAAAGTTTTGAATCTGGGTCTCTGCACTTGGGCGGCTGCCCCACTTTAGTGGGGAGAGGGGGCCTGTGCAGAACCCCAATCAATAAAGGAGGGTTTCATAGGCTACATCTACATCGCACGATTATTTTGGAATAAGCTATTCCAGAAGAAATGCTCCAAAATAACTTATTTTGAAATAGCGCATCATCACAGCAAATGGCTGTGGAAATGGTTCTGAGGTATTTTGAAATAAAGCAGCCACACTGATTGGATGCTGAATTGCCACCTGGAAGCACTTCAGGCACGGCGTCAGGACAGCAGTTACTTCCTGAAGCTTCTGCCTGAGGCTTCTGCCTGAGGCTATCTGAGGCTCGAGTTTAAAGGGACCCCTCCATATAGCAGTGCCTCAGGTTCTTCTCCTTTGTCTACCTCCTGGAGGGGCAGCACACCCATTTCTTTGCCTGGTGTAGTTGCCCTAGCGGACACCTCAGCTCTCCAGCCATGGAGCCAGACCACAAGTATCCCCCTTCAAAATCCATAGGGTGACTGATAGAATAGGAACTACTCGCTCCAAGGAGGGGTAACAGATCTAACCCTTAGCCTCCCTGCATGTTAGCGGCCTGTCTGCTTCATGGGGATAATAATGGTCTCTTTGCCCATCTTCTCTTTCTTACTTGCTAGCTCCTTGTGTCGGGGACTGTCTCTTACAGCATCTAGCACAAAAGTGCCATGATCTCAGCTAAGGCCTCCAGGTGCTACCGCAATACAAACCATCATGATAATAATATTTGCCAGGCATTGCTAGGTGAGAGTTCACACCATTGGTGGGTCCCTGCTGGAGTTAATAGGTTGCGGTAGGGCAGGGGGCCATGCTGCCAAGACCCAGCGGGCATTCATAATGCCATGTCTAGACCAGCCAGAGCCCTTAATCTGTGTCCTCACTGGGCTCTCCACTCTGAGTCTCATCATTAAGGATGAGTAGCAGGTAGCTGAGAGGGGACATATGCCTGCTAGCATGTGGCAGAGAGTAATGACTAGCTATGCCCCTCGAGCTGAAAAGCCAAAGATTATAAGCAGGGAAGGAAGGTTGGGGGGGATGGGGTGGAGAGATTCTTTACACGCCTGGGCCAAGTATTTTACCTGTCAAAAAATACTTTAACCCGCACATTTGGGCTATAAAAATATTTCTTCAATCAAGGGAAGCTCTGCGGCTCACAAGGACATAGCTAAGGCAGCATCTTCTACCTGTCTCACAAAATTAATTTAAAATAAAAAAAGTGGCAAACTCTGCAGCGGGGGGGAGAGAGAGACCTTTAATATCTTCCCCCTGTCACAGCGGATTGGAATGCAGCTGTAGCACAGCTCTTTCTAGCAAGGACAGTGGGCCCAGGCCAAAGGGGATTCAAGGGGACGGCCCAGAAAGGTCTGTACTTACTGCTGGCCTCACTGCTATGACACTCTTCATTGTGTTACCTGCAGCTAATTTGGACAAATGGTCCAATGATCCCAGCTAAGACTAAAATCCAGCATGTTTCTTTAAGACAAGGCTCTATATGACCTGCAGCAATGGATCAGAATCCGAATGGTCTTCCCTTCCTTGAAAGCCACCTACAAACCACCCCCAGGATTCCTGCTGGCCCAGCTGTATCAAGAAAATTTAGTTGTGGCTACTTGATCCTATGTACCAGATGTGCTGGATCTCATGCTTCCTCCAATGTGCTTTCTCAGACCGAAGACTTCTCCCATCTCCCCCTCTCCTTCACAAGGAACCTGTCATCACAGCTTCCAGCTCTCCATGTGGACCTGGATCATCTGACTCCATTCAACTGCCTTCTTGGCATTTAGAGCCTGCTCCAAAGTCCACTGGAGTCAACAGGAGTCACTCTCTGTCTTGATCAGCCCATTTGTGGCATTCTGAGAGGCAATTGTGTTTGCCAGAACCTGGGAATGGGTGACTTGGGCACCTGGTCTGTTCATTCCCTCAGGAGCATCTGGTATTGGCCATGGTCAGCAAACAGGAGACTGCTCTAGAGAGACCTTTGGTCTGACCCAGTCTGGCTGTTCTTATGTTCCCCCCACTGGTGCCCCCCATTCTCCATTTTCATCACACCCTGAGAGCAGTCAGCCTCAGCATTGGTGCCTATAGGAAGGACCAGCAAAACTGAGTGGACATCAGCCTCTTTCCTCTTCACAGTGGGTCATTGCTCCTGTGCACTTGCATTGCTCCAGATTTACACCAGTGTAACTGAGCACAGACTCTGACCCACTCTCTGTTCATATGAATCTCTTGGGATCCTTCTCAACTCCTCTGGCTCAGTGGTTTTCAACTTGCAGCCCAATCAGCACATAGCTGCGGCCCATGTGACTTCCTCCGGGCCACACATGTATATATATACTGTGGCTGTGGCCCGCATAATATACAGAGAGTTGCATATGCAACCCTCTATGGGGTAAATAGTTTGGCAATCCGTGCTCTAGCTACGCTACATACAGAAGATTAAATGCCTCTTCCTCCCGTGGACTTTCACTGAGTCTATGCTGATCTTCACAGTGCTGGTCTGATCCTGGTTCTTGAATTGTTTCAACCAAAAATGTCAAAGCAAAATATTTCAGAATCAACATTTTTCAGTTTCCATTCCAGGAATATTTTTAAATGTCACATCATAGTCTAGCTTTCATTGCATTGTCCATAGTCCATAAAAATAACTTTAAGGTCTGGTAAAGGCCCGTACACTTTCTCTGACATCCTCTCATGCCCACATCCTCATTACACAGCTCACTCAACATCAGGGCATTTACATTTCCCACTTCAGGTACATTCCAGATAAACATAACGGGACCTAATATGATCTTAGCATCCAAAAGCATTTCATTGCCAGTAGGAGGACGCATATTGATTTTGTTATTAGACATCATTGTCTAGACTCCAGTGCTTGAGGTCCACTGACATCACCTCAATCCATTCGGCACTCCCGGGCACATGGGGCCCTCTTTGCAGTCCCCCCCCCCCCCCCCCCCCCGCTCAAGGGAGTTAATAAGGAACAAAATTAATTCCATTGCTGATTTATGCCCAGAGCAACCACAGCATGTTCCTTCGTCTGGGATATGATTGGATTTCATTTGCTTCTTTACAATAGGGGCAAATGTTCTTTTACCTTCTTAAAATGGGAAAAAATCTGTAGTAATTCTAAAAAAGAAAAAGGTGAAGTGGATTTGGGTGTTTTTTTATGATTCTTATGTTTGGTTTTACAAAAAGGAATAAAAGTTATAAGCATACGTTCTAAATGTGTGCAGTGATTCTGTAATTCCATGTATTTACCCTTTGCATTCATAAAAGATTATTCCTTAGATAGACAGATAGACAGATAGATAGATCACCATATGTTAGTTAATTATGACACATACCATAATAGGAAGGTTAAGTCTAGCCTGCCTGATGCTTCCAATCTTAACTAAAATAAATTAATTAAATAAACAAACTCACCCAATGGATGTTTTCCCCTAGTCCCGTCTCCCCCCCCCCCAGCCCTAGGGAACACTCTAATAACATATGTTGCATTGTCTGAGACTAAACCTGTTGCAGTGTGTAAATAAAATTCATTCAATACAAAGGATCTGTCTCTGATCTTCCTTACACCAAACAGTATCAGAAATTGCTCCATCAAAAGCAATGATGTTACACCTATGTCAAAGCAATACAAGAGCAGAATCAGGCCCCAAAGACAGTAACAAGGGAGGAGAAAACCAAAAGCTAATAAGAGAAAGAAAGAGGCGAGGGTGGAAGTAGGGAAAAGGACACCACCACCACCAGAACATGGAACTGAAGCTGACCCAGATTTGATCCAGGAACATTTTCCTGGACAGCAGGAATCAGCTGCAGCCCACAGAGCCAGTGGGAAGGCACAGAGCACAGAAGATGGTTCAGTGCCTGCAGCATATTTCTAACATTTCCAATCTTGTTCTTCAAGGACCCAAGACCTTCATGAATACTAACCTGTTGCCTTAACCACTGTGTTTCTGCTCAACAGCCAGGAGCTGTCCCCTGGCACACTTTTCATGCTCCCCCCTCTCATAACAAGGAGAGGAATTTCATAGACATTGACAATTTCTTTAAGACCTGAGATCACAGCTTGCTACTAATTATAGAAATAAATAACTGGTGACTTGAACCATCTGTTCTTTATTTGGCAACACATTTCTTCATCAGGAAATTAGTGCCACCTGCAACCCATAAGCCCCTCTGAGAATCGGTCACTCTGCCCTCTAATTCTACAGATGAATTTTCATGAGAGGCTCTGCAGAGGCGACCCATAGAGTTGCCACAACCCTCCCCCCCCCCCCCCCCCCCCCCCCCCCCCCCCCCCCAGGGACAAGGGGAATAATTAACACACTTGATTTAGTTCTGTTAGTTATTCAGGTCAGAGAGGAGCTGCAAATGGGGGTTACGTCAGGAAATAGTTATCCAGCACCACAATACATCCATTGGTATGAATTCAAAGGGTAGGAAGTTTATCTGTCTCCACATGGCAGTCTGGAATATAATTTCTTTCTATTACAGTACTGTGTAGTCTGATATGAGGCGCCAGAGAGCAAGGTGCTATACAAATCCAGTGACAGTCTCTGTCCTGAAAGGCTTACAGTGTAAGTGAATAGATATGAAAGAAAACAGAGGCACAGGGAAGGGAGATGGTGTGCAGGGAGTGAGTAGCTCAGCCTGTACTCTGATTACTTGGAGGCTAATTAGCTGTATTCTCTCTCATTTTTTCCATCCATGCGTGGAATCCATTTTGTTACATGCACCAAGGCATGTGCAGATGTGAACCACTAATAGAACCACATGCTGCCAACTATGGATGGCTGTGGGTGCTCTTACAATCAGCTGGGCAGCATTAGGTGGCTGCCCAAGTGCTCAGATTACAGTGAACACTGCTAATTAGTGCTCCAGGCAATGCTTAATGGGAAGGTAATGATATAATCAGGATAGTGGGCTGGGCAGGGGTAAAAATTCAATTGGCCCCATGCAGTGGTGGCCTGTCAATACAGGCGAACTAGGTGGTCACCTAGGGCACCAAGATAAATGGCCATTGAGGGCTTTGGAGGCGGGGATGCCAATCGCGCGCCAATTGCACGTTTCGCTTAAGGCACCAGTTGTCGGCAGCTTGTCTAGGGCCACTTCTGGCCCCATGAGCCCAGGGCTGATAAAAGAGATAGAGGAAGAAAGTATAATGTGTGAGGGAGAGAGACGGGGGACTGGGTTAGTCAAGCAGTGGGCTCAGGTACTTCTGATAGGGCCTAAACCAGGGGTGGCCAACCCACGGCTTGTGAGCTGCATGTGGCTCTTCACCCCTGAAAGTGTGACTTGCAAAGCCCTCCTTCCCCCCACCACAGCTAGCAAAGCCGCCCCATGCGGCCCTACAAATAGCTCCTGTGCTCACCAGACAGCAATGGCCGACAGAAGCCTGCTGTGGCCCAAAAGCCTAACCCTCATTTTTAAAGGGGCAGCGTCCTTTTTCCTTTCCTTTTATTTTATTTTATTTTATTTTATTTTATTTTATTTTTTTGCGGTTGGCCACCCCTGGCCTACACCTTGCCAAGCCCTGTAAATAGGTGGGTGCATAGGAGACAGTGGTGATATCGATGAAGAGGAAGTAGCCTGCCCTTTAGAGCACTCTGTATACAGAAGGCACAAGTTAATAATATTATCTCAGCCACCTTGTCTTGATAATATTCTGGGTTTGACATGGCTACAACCACACTGCAGACCTGCTGAGAGTCAGCCTAGCAACTGCTGAAGAAGTGACATGGCGGTGGCTGGGAAGATGGGGAGAGTACCTTCTCTCAGAGTTAAGAGCTCCATGTTGGACAATGAGGACATCCTGGCCTCAATGCAATAATGCAGACATATGGTTAGTTGTAAGCAAGTAAGTAGTGAGTTGTACTGAAAAAGCCTCTGAAAGCTTCAGCGAGTCCTTGACAAGGTACCTCACCAAACACTCTTCAGAAATGTAGGCAAATGAGATAGGAGAGGAAGCCCTCTTATGGGTCAGTACCTAGTTAAATGATAGGAGACAAAAAGTAGGAATAAATGATAATTTTTCTCAATGAAAAGAGATTAACAGTGATGACTCCGAATGCTCTGGCTGTCCCTAAACCTCTGACTGCCAGAAACTGGGATGGGGCTCCAGGGGTCTCAACGCATAGCACCTCCTGCTATAAAGCCCTTTCACATCCCCTAGCATGGCCTTCCTGCCCACTCCCCCATTGCTGCTCCTGTCACAGGCCACAAGGACAAGCACTAAGACCCTGATCCAGAGTCCAGTCAAATAAATAGGTGCTTTTCCATTATCTTCAGTGGATTTGGATCAGACCCTCTCACAGTAAATTCCATCTCTCTCTCTCGCTCTCTCCTTTGTTTTAATCTTCCTCTTCTAGGCGTTCTCTTATACAAAAACAGACATGGAAATGAATTTAAAGAGGATTATTAATATTTTTGTACGCTTGACTTTTAGCTTAAGCTCAGAAATATTTCAGGTCTTTAGCGCCATAATTAGACGTATTGTCCTTAGCCAAATGCCAGGTAATTTGTACGCACTTGAAGTAAATCTTTCTGCGGAAAGGTAGGTAAATATTGAAATATGTAATGGAAAGGGAAGGTGGCATGAATGAAAAACCCCAACTATTTTAAATCTTTTAAATTACTTTCCTTTCTCTCGCTCATTAGCAAATATTTTAGTTAGTCTTGCATTGAACCCTGCTGTCAAGGTCTCTCTCTCTCTCTTTCTGTCTTTCTCATTAAGGTTCTTTTTCAATTTTTAACAAGTTATAAAAATCTATTTTTAAAATTCACACCCTATATGATCATCTAGATGCAGGGACTGGGAAAAGGGAGAAATACCACCATTTTAATTCACTGGCCTACTTTCGTTATTGTTTTGGGAGTTGTTTTAGAATTTTTCCTTTCATACGAGATGAACGAGCTTGTTTGTCTGACAGAAAACATCCAGGTACAAAAAGCACTTTGGGGAAAAGCCCATCAAAAGGGTTTAGGGTGGGGGGTAGGTGTATGAAAAGGATGGAAGAGTCTCAGATTGACTATGATAATCAGAGAATTTACAAATTATGGATTTATTTACACAGTGTAGACAGTTCTCAGAGACTGGCTTCCCTTTTGGGATAAGTTACTTGCCATTCCTTTGGAGAAGACAAAGGAAGAGCCAGGAAGTATTGTTTGTAGTGACTATTTCTTTTGTTATTGTGGTAGCAATGTGTTCTCTCTCTGTGCTGAATGAAAGCCCGCCCACTGTGGGAGAAGCATGATAGGGGAGACCCTGTAGGGAAAGTGGTGGGGTGGGTTTGCTTAGGGGCTGGGACTAGGGCATTTGCCTGGGGAGGGCAGAGTGGTGGGTTCAAATCCCATCCACCCTGGTAAAACTGGTAAGATACAAGGCAGCAATGGTCAAGGAACAGGGGCTTCTTCAAATATAAGACAGAACCATCAGGCTATGTCTACACTGGCAGGGTCTTCCAGAAGAACTGTTTGGCACAAGAGTTCTTGTGCAAAAGGTCTTCCATAAGAGCACATCCACACTGCTATGTGCTTTTGCGCAAGAGCATCCATGGCAGTGTGGATGCTCTCTTGTGCAAGAAAGCTCTGATGGCCATTTTAGCCATAGGGGTTTCTTGCGCAAGAAAATCATGTTGCCTGTCTACACTGCCCTCTTGTGGAAAAACTCTTGTGCAAGAGGTCTTATTCCTCATGGGGAGAGCAATAAATCTTCTGGAAGAAGTCCTATTTTCTGACGCTGAACTGTGAATTTACTTGTGCATGCAGGGTAGACACCCAGCAAGTTTTTGCACAAGAAGAGCTGTTCTTGCGCAAAAAACCTGCAGTGTAGACGTAGCCTCAGGGTTTGGAGACCAGAATAGAATGGGGGGGATTCATGAAGAACTGAGGACATGGGGACCAAGAGTTAATATGGAAAATAGGAATTAGGTACAATCAGGAGATCTAAAATAGTGACTAACATGGAAAGCATCAGGACAAGTGTCCTAGCATGGAGAAAGAGGAAATCCATAGGACATGAAGCCATCAAGACCATGGACAGAGTAAGACACTGGGATTATATGGGCAGGGAAGTGTCAGAAGATGGAATTCAATATAAGAACATGGTTTTCATCAGGATATAGAGATCTTGGGGTCCAGTGGCCATCATAGCATGGAAACACTGGATTTTAGGGTTAAAATCCCACAGTGCAAGATTGATATCCACACAGCCAGTCATTTCTGTCAGAATGTAATTAGCTCTTGCTTTGCCCGCCAACTGTAATTATTCAGAAATATTGGAGCAAGCTCCCAAATCAACTCCTGGGTGTTTTGTCCAACCTTTCTTGTCCCTGAGGGCCGGCAAATACAGGTTTCACAAACTCACTTTATTTATCTTTTCTAGCAAGGAGAGAGATTTCTGTTCTTCCCAGCTGATTCATCCCTGGAGGCATCTCTTCTGCAATGCTTCCCGACATTCTCCAATGCTGCTTGAAGGCTTGGAGAAAGGGAATTTGTGATCAGCTTCTGCGAGGAGCAATATGCCAGGAAAGCAGAGGGCAGCCTGGTCGCAAAATAGCTTCATTCTGTAATTTTTCATTTTCCACATGCCCTGACCTTTTCGAAGCAATCGTGCTGTTGAAAAAAATGCTGAAGCTCTTTCTCTGGATACCTAAGATATTCTCCTCCTGTTTTTATTTTATTTTATTTAACAAACTTCAAGTCCATTTTATATTCAGTGTCAGGCCTGAATAAGTGGCTGCTGTGGAAAGAAACTGCTAATAGACTCCAAGGACACATTACATGTATTTACCCAGACTACATGAACTCCACAGCCCTGAGGTAGTTGGTTCCCAGCAGCCCTAGGGAAAGCACTCGCTTCCCCACCCCTTCCCCCCCTTTCTGCAGAGGTGAGGGTTGGCTGGGGAGTCAAGGCTTTGATGTCCATTGCAGATTTCAGCCTTGCCTCTTTAGCCTCTCCCTGTAATGGCTGCAGTTAGCAAAATAATGCTGGTGACAGATAAGCATCTGGTAACCCGTGGCAACCAACTTCCTTTAGAAAATGGGCTTCCTGTAATTTCATCTATGTCTTTTTTTTTTAAGAGAAGGAAGAGAAAGAAAAAGAGAAGTGAGAGGTGTGTGTGCATGTGCATACAGGTACATGGGGATAACCGTCCTATCCACACGCGCATGCGTGTGCATACATACACACACACACACATGCACACACACACACACACATGCACACAGTTTGCTAGTATATCTTACTAGCAATAATCCTCTTGCAAATACCTATGCACTAAGACAGCCAGACGCCTACAGCTAATAATTAGAGGGTCAAACCAATAGCTTAGATTAGATTAGCTAGACATATAGACAGGAATGCAGACTGTGAGACAGACACCCACGTGAGTTGGGGCTGCAAGATCAAGCCAATATATTCTATTTTAGATTTGATTAGATTGGATAAATAGACAGACCATGAAAAGTGAGTTGCCTGGTAGAGCAGGGTATTTAACTAAAGGTCAAACAAAATTGCACTGGAGATCTGTGGATACAATGTAGTGGCAACAGAGACTGGTTGAGTCATTAGGGCTGGTTTCACTGAGGCATACAAGGGGTTGAGGTTTAATTGGTAGAAGTTTGAAAAGCTCTTTGGAAGCCTCACAGAAAAAGTGTTTTATACAAACACACCCTCACCACTTACACACAATACAGCTTACTCACACACACATACATATTGTAGTATTCACCCCCACTACTCCATAAACCACCACCATCAAACAGGCAAGCAAACACCACAGCCTACACCCCCACCATACCTATGCAGACAAACATACCAGTAAAGACCTGCTAAATCGAACGCTGAGAATGCCCCGTTGGCACTGGCACTCCTTGTTGTCATGGGAGGAAGGCAAGTCAACAGGAATGTTACTTCCATCGAGCTCCCACTTTGGAGACAGCATCACATCAACTCAAGTTACGTTATTTACATAGCTGGAGTTGCCTACCTTAAGCAGACCTTGTGGGTATACTGTAGACCTGGCCTCAGAGATTACCCCCAGCTCAGACAGCCGTAGGCATGGGGTATGTCAGAGTGTGGTGGAAATGGGGGAGGCCTGGCATGGAGTCAGAGGAGGTGTGGCCAGAGAGAACTCACAGGTGATGCCACATACATGCAATGACCCATAGTGGCGTTACAAAAAAGCTAATGGCATACTTGGTTGCATTAAGAGAAGCATTGCCAGTCGATCCGGAGATGTGATTATTCCTCTTTACTCGGCTCTGGTGAGGCCACATCTGGAGTATTGTGTCCAGTTCTGGGCCCCCAGTTACAGGAGGGTTGTGGATGCATTGGAGAGGGTCCAGCAGAGGGCAACCAAAATGATTAGGGGGCTGGAGCATATGACCTACGAGGAGAGGCTGAGGGAGTTGGGTCTGTTTAGTCTGCAGAAGAGAAGAGTGAGGGGGGATTTGATAGCAGCCTTCAACTTCCTGAAGGGAGGTTCCAAAGAGGATGGAGTGAGGCTGTTCACAGTAGTGACGGATGGCAGAACAAGGAACAATCTCAAGTTGCGGTGGGAGAGGTTCAGGTTGGATAATAGAAAAAACTATTTCCCTAGGAGGGTGGTGAAGCACTGGAATGTGTTACCTAGGGAA
>JANRFK010000975.1:6354343-6367877 GCA_030068395.1 Apalone spinifera | reverse complement strand
ACAAAGCCCTGGCTGGGTTGATTTAATTGGGATTGGTCCTGCCTTGGGCAGAGAGCTGGACTTGATGGCCTTCTAAGGTAACTTCCAGCTCTATGGTTCTATGAGTCTATGATACAGAAGGGGGGCAATTTAGGTAGTCTTTTGGTCTGCTCTAACCTTTGCCAAACCCACCAACTGTCATTTTGGACCCCAGGGCAGAACAGCTTATGGGCCCCCTGTCTCCCTTCCTTGACTGGGGCCACAAGACTCCCTCCACCAGAGAAGCCCTGAGCTCCCTTTCCCCTCCAGAAGAGCCTTCCAGACCGACCTGCCACCTGTTTGGATGAGCCCAAGGCAGCCACAAAGCACCTCCCTTTACTTCCTCCAACCCAGCTTCCCTTCTGGGGAAAAGCCACAACACCGTGTTTCTTGATTCAGAGTCTCACAGGGGTAGCCGTGATAGTCTGTTCCAGCAAAAGCAACGAGACTAACAAATGCATTTGGTTCAGAGGGGAAGCTGAGCTAGTCTGTCACTGGAAAAACTTAAAAAACAATACAGTCTTGCAGCACCTTAGAGAACATTTGTACAGCACCAGGAGCAGCTGCTTGTGCCTACGAAAGCTCATGATCCCATCTGCATGTTTTCTTAGTTTCTAAGGTGCTGCCAGACCATTTGTTGTTTTTTAAATGTATTTGGGCATAAGTTTTTGTGGGCTGGAACCCACTCCATGAAATGCATTTGCCTGTGAATGCTTATACACAGATAAAAGGGTTAGTCTTTAGCCACAGAACACCTTGTTACTCTTAATTCAAAGACTGTTTTATATGCCCTATGCAGGTTCCAGGGCCCAGTAACCTCGGCCCAAAACCTTTGAGAGGAATATCAAAAGAGTCTGAATTAAGAAAAAAGTTTGCTTTCCCCAGAGCTTCCGAGGCCTCCCAGGAGCTGTTAAATTGCCCAGGCTGTTGGGCAATTGCCCAGTTTGTCCCCCCTTCCCTGGGCCTGGCCAGGCTACACTGGCTTCCGCGGTGAGGCCCACTGATGTGGAGGGATTGGAGGGGACATTGATTCAGAAGGGCCCAGAGCTCCCAGCCATGACCACTGCTACTGTAGTGGCCAGAGCCCTGGGCCCTTTAAACTGCTGCTGGAACATCAGTGGGAGAGGGCAGTGCGCCATGGCGCGCTCTGGGCAGTGCTGAGGGCTGGCTGCCACCAGCCCTGCTCCTTCTGCACAAGGCCCCGCCCCTTTCAGGAGCGCAAAGCTGCCCCCCATCACATCTTGCCCTGTGGCCCAGCTAGTGTGTTGTTCCCCCCTGCCTACAGCTCTTGCATTGTCCCTCTCCTCCATTCCTTGCTCTGATGCCAGCTCAGGAATAAACCCAACCAACAATATTTCAATAGCCCAAAACACCATCTACTTTTCCAGCCCATGTTTGTAAATGGAAACTATCAAACAGAGCCAGAACAGAGGGAGACTGATGCTAACAAATTGTGCTGACAGCATCTGTGTTATTTTATATATGTATTTTTTTAAATTAACTTTTCTTTACATATATTTTCCAGCAGGCCATATAATTGGATTTCCTTCATTAAAGGAAGGGAACATAAATTACTCCTGTTGGGTGCAGATTAGGTTATGGAATTTCTTTTCTTCTGTCACCATCAATGCCCCGGTGTCAGAAAGCTTTAATATTTAATGCATTCCTAATTAGTCTCCATTGGCCCAGGGCACTTAGCCAAACCTGACACCAACCAGAAAGTCAAGTTCATTTAGTGAACACAATTACCCAGCTATCATTTCCATACCACAGCCAGTGCACCCTTACAACTTTCATCCCCTCCCTCCTCATACTCACAAGTTAATTAAAAATTAAAAAAAAAAAAGAAGCTTGATTCCCAGTGACAATGGACACAAATTATCTCATTTGGTCGGGGGAGTGACATTTCCAAGACTCCTTTAATCGCTAGGAAACTGCGGAGCGTTGAACAACGTTTACCAAAGAAAATTGCTGCTTGTGTCATTTTGACGGCTGACGCCTTGTTGCTTGCATGCTCTGAAGATTGAAGTTCACGCTTCCCTGATGCCCCAGCTGAGCTTCTGAAAAAAAAAAGTTTAAATAAACTGTCTGCCCATGAAAATTTAGCCTTCAATTAACAGGCACGCCAACTGGGTGCAACAGGGAGATTAGCTTCAATCACCGATCACCAACCCGGGGGAGCAATGATAATAATTAGAATTTGCCTGACCACAGAGTTTAGAGGCCCAAATGAGGTCAGTGTCTATTGCACTAGGAGTTGTACACACCCACTGGGGTGTAGGAGGCTCCCTCCCTAAGCATTGACAGTTTCACGTGACAAGACAGACAAAGAATGTGAAGATGGAAGTAGAGTTATCTCCATTTTCTAGGTGAGGAACAGAAGCACAGAAATAAAAGGGCAAATATTCAATGGAGCTGAACAGCTATAACCAAGACCAGGGCTGCAAAGGAACTTGTTCATGATGGGTGCTGAGTGCCTTTGAAAAGCTGATCTTGCCTGTGGGTGCCGCGCACTAGGGATGTAATAGTGTAGTCGATTAACAGATTAACCGATAAGCAAAAGCATATAGGTTAATGCTACAGACTACACACATTCCCGCCACTCCTCCCCCCACCTGCCAGTAAATTTTTTAGCAAGTTGGCCAGAAGCCCAGCTCAGTCCCGGCTTGCACTGGGTGTTGGACCTACCCCTACTACGGCTCTGAATTTAAAGTGTATTAGTAACTAGGTGGGGAGGCAGCCTGGCTCAGTTCCGGCTCATGCCAGGTTTGGGAACTCAGACCCTCCCCACCGGACAAGGGCTGCCTGAGGATTATACAATAGTCGACTAACCAATCAGAATTAATATGGTTAATCGACTATTCAATTAACGCGCACTGGCCAATCTGGCCCCATGACATGCTGAAGATTTCCCAAGAAGTCTGTGCTTAGAAGTTCTGATCATCTGTGCAGGTAGAGCTGAGAGAACAGAGCCCATATCTCCCAAGGCCCATCCCTATGCTTTAATTACAAGATCATACAATCATAGTGCTGGAAGAGACCTCAGAAGGTCATCAAGTCCAGCCCCCTGCCCAAGGCAGGACCAATCCCAACTAAGATCATCCTTCCCCCACCACTCAGATGTTCTTGTTTCTATGGGGACCTTTCCTGCAAGATCCTCAGCAGAGCTGGCCAAAAATCTTCCACAAATAGCTTTCTGTCAGCACGTGCTGATTGAAGGAAATCAAAACACATCATGGGAATATAATGACTGGATGAAAAATTCTCAAAACATTTCATGGCATTAGTGTCAATGAATTCAAAATACTGTTGTTTCAACATTTTTGTTAATATTTTCATATCTAAGGCTATGATTTTGAAATGGGAAATTCAGTAAATTTTACAACAGAAGAACCCCGGGTGGTTCTGCAGTCCTGCCCTTCGACAGCCTTGGGGGCAGGGCGGGGGGGGGAGCTCCATAGGGAGTGGCTCCCGGGGTGTTTGTGGGGGGGAAAGGGTGGTAGGGCTCTGGGACCTCCCAAGAGCTCTGGTCCCCGCCTTTGATTCTCTGTTTTTTTTGTTTGTTTGTCTCCTTCTGCAGGTGGTGAGAGCCATAAACACCATCCTGCTCTGCAGGGTCATCCGCCTGGGCGACGTGGACCCCATTATCGCTAGTTTTGCCACCATGGGCTTCCCCATGCGGGGGCCTATTGATGGCACACACATCCCCATTGAGGCCCCCAGTCACCGTGCTGCAAGGTACATCAACTGGAAGGGATACTTTTCTATGGTTCTGCAGGCCCTGGTCAACTACTGAGGCCAGTTTTCGGACATCTTCGTCGGCTGGTTGGGGAAGGCACACGACACCTGCGTCTTCTACAACTCCAGCCTCTACCAGAATCTGGTAGAACTTTGTTCTCCAAGCACGGCATCAGGGTCAGGGACATAGATATGCCACTGTGCATCATGGGGGACGCGGCCAACCCTCTCATGCCATGGCTAATGAAGCTGTATACTGGACCCAAGCAAGGACCACTTAAATGCCCACCTGGGAGGGGCCTGCAAGCAGGCGGAATGCGCTTTTGGGCATCTGAAGGTGAGGTTCAGGTGCCTCCTGACCCGCCTGGATGTGAGGGAGCAGAACACCCCTGTAGTGAGCAGGGTTGGCCACTCACTGACCCTGAGGAGGAAGAACCCATCTCTGAGCCTGCTCCTTTAAGCCCACAGAGGCCTACGGGAGGGGCAGAAAGTATAAAAACTGAGCCCAGAAGCTCAGTAGAGGGTCAGTTGTCAGAGGCCTACCTTGAGGATGCTGAGGAGTTGTCCGAGGCAGACAACTGGCCTGGGCCACCAGGCCCTGAGGAGGAGACCCCGATGCCTCCCAATGCCTAAACTTGGACCAGACAGACCCTGTGAACTGGCCACTGCCTGGGAGCCAGGTACAAGCTGAGGGGGAGTCCGGAAGTGGCCCAGGGGAAGCAGAGGATGATCAGGTGGACCTGATCACCCTTTAAGGCATATCAGCATGCTTCCCTGCTGACCCCAAGGCAGCCATTCGTAGGGCCCTGGGCAGGGATGCGGTGGAGTAAGGGGGGCCCACGCCCCCCCTGCCACTCCCATACTGGGTGGCAGTCTTCCCCTTCCCACCTGTGCTGTGAAAGCTGTTTGCCTGCCCCACCCTGAACCAGGGCCAGGGCCACCATTTTGAGTTTCAAAGCTGTTTATTTGCCTACCTGCCTTCGGGCCTCTAGTCTTAAAGGGGCCACCGGGCTAGGAAGTACAGGCCCGAGCACTGGGCAGGGGCTCAGGACTGAGTAAGAACTTTTACAATCCCTCAGGTGGTTTCCGCGTGTTCTGTGCTGCACAACGGCATGGAGAGGAAGGGGGAGGCCTTCCTTCCAGGGTGGGGGGCAGAGGCTGGCCGGGAGAGAAGGGCCTTTGAGCAGCCATGCACAGCTGCCACCTGGCAGGCCCATCAGGCAGCAGTGTGCATCCAGGAGGCCCTGAGGGAGAGTTTCTCACAAGAACTCCAGCCACAGTCTCCCCAAGGCCTCCCCACTAGGGGCCTGTGCCTTTCCCTTCTCTGCCTTTCCTCCAATAACCCCTCCCTTCCCCCGTCCACTGCTCTCTCTTGACAGTGTCTCCAGGGATCAGGAAGTGCAGATTCCATAGAGATTTACCCTCAGCCACAGTCACTGGAGAAAACATATCAGAGACTTTATTGATGGAACCTGATGATGTAACGTTTCTTTCAGTTACAGCTGGTAGAAGAGTAGGAAACCTCACACACACACACACACACACACACACACAAAAGCCTTGTTAATTTCCCTGCAATTGGTGGGATCATATAACTCCAGCTACATTAGCAGGAGTTTTCCTAAAGCCTCTAGGATCTTAGAGATAGGGGGTGTAGATGGTATGGGAAGCAGTCTAGGGCAGGAGATCTCAGAAGGCCACTGTAGAAATCCAGGATGTCAAACAGCAGAAGAAGACACATTTACAAATTTATAGGCTGAGTCGGCTTTGCCAGCATTCCTTGATGAATGCTACCAGATAGCAAACATGTTGCTGGAAATCTGGGTTGCTTTGAATATTCTGGCTAGCTCTTGTTTCAAAGTGCAGTAGGTATGCCAATATTTTCAGTGTTCAGTAAAGAACTTAATTATCTGAGCTGGCTGAAAATATTTAAAATTTAACATTACAAATGAAATGTTTTGTCTACTTTTCAAATTTCAAGAAAAACAAACTTCTATAGTTTCATGATTTTTTTTCCATTTTTCAACCTCTTATAGTAAAAAAATGCTCTCACATTTGAATGACTAATCAGGGAAATATTGTTGGCTACTGTATTAGAAAAAATGATATTCAATATTTTGACAAAACAAAATATCACACACAAAATTTCAATTTTTGACCATCTCAGGTAACTACCTAGTTGGACCATATGAGTGTGTCTACACTGCAGGGCTTAACTTGAAATAAGCTATGCAAATTGAGCTACATCAATTGCGAATCTTACTTCGAAATAGCTTATTTTAAAATAGGGAACTTCTACACAGCACTTATTTCGGAATAGAGTACTCTTCCTCTGATTTCTCTTACTCCTCATTTACAAAACCCTCATACAACGAGGGTTATAGAAGTTGGAGTAAGAAGTCCTCCAGCTTGACAGTATTTTGACACTATTTTAAAATAATTGCCTGCTGAGTAGACACGGACTAAGTTATTTTGGAATAGTGCTAGTTATTTTGAAATAGTGTTGCAGTGTAGACGCACCCTATGACAGGGGGACTTCTTTGTTTGGTATTATTTTGTGACTAGACAATTAGCCCGTCATAAGACAGGATTTTCAGGTCTCTCCTCCACGTTGGTCTTCTCTCCTGAGCCTCCAGTCTCTCTCTCTCCTACTACTACTACCCCCCCACCCCCAGCTCTCCTTTGCCTCCTGCCTCTCTCTCTGTTTCTCTCTTTCTCTTCTCCTCCCCCTCCTGCCTCTCACCAGGGGACCACGGAGCCCAAACGACACAGCAGGAGGCGAAGGGGAGCGGGGCGGTGATGTTCTTGGCCAGGGGGTGGGGCCTGGAGCCACTGTCACGCCGCACGTCACCACACCACCCCCCTTCGCCTCCTGCCATGGCACTCGGCTGACTTCTGCGCCGCTAAGCCCAGCCTCTGCGGGAGAGCAAGCGGCCGCTTGGGCCCCGCACTCCCCATGCAGCACGGGCCACCCAGAGGGAACAGCCAGCATTTCAGGCAACAGCGTCGCCCAGAGGGAACAGCCAGAATTTCAGGCAACAACGCCCCCCAGAGGGAACAGCCAGCATTTCAGCATTACAGACTCTCAGATACTGGGCTACTATATATATGATGCCATTTTCAGATTAAACCAGCAGCCTTAGGGAAAGTGACACAATAATAACATAACTTGGGGATATCATTTATCTCAAGTCTGTCATTGTACAGGGACTGTATGGCTGTGATTATATTTCAAAATGTGCCTGAGCAAAGAGCCAAAAAAACAGTTTCCACAATTACTCATTCAAATGTGAGAGCCCATGTGAATTCAGTTGCCTGAAAATTCTTTGCACAGCACCTAGCATAACAGGGTTATGGTTCATGATTTGCACTCCTAGTCACTACATCAATACAGATAATAATAATAATGCACAGCTACTGCAAGTTCACATTCTTCTCATGGTCAAAGCACATTTTGTAGAATACACTGCAAAACCTATGGCAAAAGAAAATTTCAAGTTACATAGCCTGTTGTAAAATTGTAAATCACCCAGAGGTCTTTAGTTTCATAAGCCATGTGATCATATTTCTCCTTCCTGATTGGCGACTTATGCAATCAAATCAGTGCAAGTTATAAATTGCCAGTATCACAAGCGTATGTGTAATTCGAAATTTGTGTCTTTTCCTTTAGTTTACTCAAGCTATATCATATAAGTTCTGATCAAAGCCCAATAGCATGTAACAAATCTGCATCCATCTACAATTTTGTGCAGCAATACAGCTCACCTAGCCGAGCTGCTAAGCACTGAGGTTAAACTTCTATTAGTTCTCAGAAGAATTCTAGGCTGTGAAGGGTATGCATGTGTTCATGTTAAACAAAATGTGGTTTGGAAAGTAGGTATGCATAAAGAAGCATGCTGTGGCTCACCACCCTAGGAACAGTCTAGAAAAGGCCAAGGGGAGGGAGGGGTGAACTCAACATGTGTAGTGGAGAAGTACAAGCATGTGACAAACAAAGCCATATATGGAAAGGTTGAATATGATTGATTTAGAAGTTTGTTATGTAACCTGTTATGTAACTGCCATGTGCTATAAAACAGCAAGGGGAGGGGCTCCTTGCTCGAGGAGCGCTGGCTAATTTTAGTACCGGGGCTCTCCCTTTGTGCACATTGAATAAAGTCTTGTTGAATTGAATTGAAGTATCGAAGACCCTTGATTCTGCCCTGCACCTGACTCTCTGGGAACCACAAAATCCCAACAGTTTCTTGGCGCAGCGAGCACGGTGAGAAATATCCTTCAGGATCAAGACCTACAATCAAATTAGAGGGTGATTTTGTTCATTTTTCATTTGGTTGTATGTCCCTGACCTGACTGGTGACTCCCATACCTTTTGTAGTAAGTGAATCTGAGTGTTGGGGAATTTAAGGGGTTTGTTGAAGTTTTGAAACATTTTGGTTGCAGTCTTAAGGCATTAGTTGCAGCATGTGAAGCTGCAAAAGGTCATGCTGTAATCATATATACTGATTCTAGATATGCGTTTGAGGTTATATATGATTATATTAACTAGTGGGTAAATCGGGGATTCCTGATGAGTACAGGATCCCCAATACAAAATGGGGGAATAGTGGAGAAACTTCATGCAGCCATGCAGAAACCTACCGAACTAGCAGTGATAAAAGTGAGGGCCCACACAAAAGGGACAGACCCTCATAGTAAGGGGAACCGAAGGGCAGACAAACTAGCTAAACGAGCAGCAGTGGAAGTTAAAAGAACACAACTGATTGCTGTAACACAGCCTCTCATAAAACCCCCAAACTTTTTTGAATTACAGGACATCCAACACGCTGCACCAAGGAAAGAGAAGTGGTTATGGATGGATAATGGGGGCAAACTATTTGATGATAACACTTGGAGAGGCCCAGGAAACATATTAGTGTTACCAAATGTGCTGATGGGAATTATGATACAAATATATAACATGTTGGGACATGATGGAGCACGGAGGGTGATCCACCGGATGTCAGACACCTGGTGGCATCCTAAACTTAATGCAAATGTGCATGATTATGTGAGGAGGTGTGTAACATGTGCTCAATGTAATTCTGCTCCCACAGTGAAAGTGAGAATGCGACATCAGCCAAGACCAACACAGCCCTTCACACAGTTACAAATAGATTTCATTGGACCCCTGCCAAGGTGCAGAGGGAAAGAATATGTTCTGGTGATCGTGGATCACTTTACTAAGTGTGTAGAAGCTTTCCCAGTGGCCAAGGCCACTGCATCTGATGTAGCTAAAATATTGATGACCGAAATAATTCCCCGATGGGGATTTCCATGCTTCATTGATAGTGACCAAGGTACCCACTTTACAGGGAAGGTGATGAAAACGGTATGCATGGCACTGGGGATCAAACAGAAATTCCACTGTCCCTACCATCCCCAGAGTTCAGGATTAGTAGAAAGAGCTAACCGAACCATTAAAAACAAACTAACCAAACAGATGTTTTCTGCTACAGGGAAAGACTGGGTCACCAATTTACCAGTGGTTCTCATGTCTCTGAGATCCAGTCCTACTGGAGGCTGTGAAGGCTAGGACTATAATAGAGTTTAAAGTGAAGCTAGATAATTTCATGGAGGTTAGGTCTATAAATGGCTACTAGCCAGGGGATGAAATGGTGTCCTTGGCCTCTGTTTGTCAGAGGCTGGAGAGGGATGGCAGGAGACAAATTCTTGATCATTGTCTTCGGTCCACCCCCTCCGGGGCACCTGGTGCTGGCCACTGTCGGCAGACAGGATACTGGGCTAGATGGACCTTTGGTCTGACCCGGTACGGCCATTCTTATGTTCTTATGTTCTACTAATCCACATTCCTTATCTCCTTTGAAATGCTGACAGGGCAGGCAATGAGGACGCCGGGAAATCTGTGCATTGGAGCGGGGGAATTGTCATGAGTGACCAGCTTGCTGAATATTGCAAATTGTTATCTCTGTGTGTCTCACAGGACCCCCCGAACTGAACCAGACCCAAAGGCCAGCAAAGAGGACACATGTGAGGTGCAGCCCGGTGATCAGGTACTGATGAAAGCCTATAGAAAACGAACCTTTGAACCAGCCTGGACTGGACCTCACATGGTTCTCTTGGTAAATCCTTCAGCCACCCGGGTCACTGGAATTCCAGTTTGGGTGCACCTGTCACGAATAAAAGTATACAAGGGTGACACTCAACATAGGGCACAGTAATCTCTATTTACCCTATAGACTCCTTGAGGGCCATTCTCAATATTGTTAAGTGTTTTCATTTGACATTCCCAGTTTAAAATTGATGTAGGAATTTTTTGTGATCTACTAATTGTTTTGAGTGGTTTCTGAGACTCGAAAGTTCTTTTTTAGAGGTCTCATCTTAATAATGCTGCCATGGCTTTCAGTGTTTTATTGATGTAGTCACCTGGGGAGGAGCCACTGGATCAGTTGTAAATGCCATTACTCAAGCTATCAAATCTCATAATAGGGACTGGGTTGAAACTTTGTTAGTAGCAGGGATGACAGTTTACTGTGGTGAGAATAGGGCTCATGTCTAATCAAGTTAGAGATCACCTTAACTCAGCAACATAGTTGGTTAGGTCCTCACTGTTGTACTCAGCCATCTATTAAAAACTACTAAAATGTATGAGCAAGCATTGGTCTAGAATGAAAGTTGCAGCCCTGATAGGAGACTTGCTCATGTCACAGGTGCCCTGTTGGGTGAGAGCTGCAGTTCTCAAAGACTGAATGTCTTCACCTTGGATGATGGCAGGGGAGTGGTCTCTACTGATAACAGGCATTTTGGAATGGTCATTCCTTTTTGGAGAGGTGTTAATTCCTGTGGGTTGGTCTCCTGGATTGGAGGCTTAGCCCTTCCACCCACTCCCATTCTCATGTCATAGACACCTGTGTAGCTGAGTATGTAATAATGGCTGGAGAGAACTATATAGCTTTCCCATGGGACCAATGTTCCATCCTGGGAGGATGGGTTTTGCATATAAGAAACATGGAGTCAGGACAAGCCCTATCTCAAATGTTGGGACCTGACTTAATGGTGCATGTAATGTTTAATTTAATGGATGATATAACAGTGAAGAAAGACTCTACTACCTGGTGTGGATTTGGGTATTTAGCTTTGGAAGGTAAGCCTGGCTTGAACATCTTGTTCTTCCTATTATGGAAGATATTATGAAAGGAGTGGTAAGGCAATTACAGTGATTCAGTGGATAGAAGAGTTTGCTATTGTGGGAACAGAGATTCCCTGGGGATGGATTTCAGTTGTGTTTTCGCAATGGATATGGGGACTTATTATTACTTTTATTGTAGATATCATTATGTATTAAAGGTTGAATGTATTGTTTAATTCTGTTACCAAAACTGCAGTTAATTAAGTGTTGAAAAGGTCAATTATAGCTCCTAATAAATACAAGGAAGTGGTGTTAGTGGGGTCTAAGAATTGTTTCTTAGCCCCAAAACCAAATGGGGGAGCTGAAGGGTATGCATGTGTTCATTTTAAACAAAATGTGGTTTGGAAAGTAGGTATGCATAAAGAAGCATGCTGTAGCTCACCACCTTGGGAACAGTCTAGAAAAGGCCAAAGGAAGGAGGGTTGAAATCAACATGTGGAGTGGAGAAGTACAAGCATGTGACAAACAAAGCCATATATGGAAAGGTTGAATGATTGGTTTAGAAGTTTGTGTTATATAACTTGTTATGCAACCTGTTATGTAACTGCCATGTGCTATAAAACAGCAAGGGGAGGGGCTCCTTGCTTGAGGGGCTCTGGCTAATTTTAGTACCCGGGCTCTCCCTTTGTGCACATTGAATAAAGTCTTGGTGAATTGAATTGAAGTATCGAAGACCGTTGATTCTGCCCAGCACCTGACTTTCTGGGAACCACAAAATCCCAACAGCTGCAATGTGGAATGCTAAGAAATTGTAGCACTTCGATGACTCACATTCCCACCCAATGAGTGAGGGATAAACATAAGTGACCCCACACAGGTGGCTTTTCTAGTATATGATGCTATTGACTCACCCCTGTGATGTGCCAGCAAACAAAAGGTTAATCTCAAATATTAATTTGTTGGACTGTGAGTCTGCCCCGGGGCCATCCAGCAGCTTAAATAGCCAACAGTTAATTAAAAATAAACTGACACTTTACTTTAAGGATAGTTTTAATAACCATTTATAAATGTTACATTAAAAATTCATGCACTGTTATCAACTCCTGCTAAGGATTTACAGCACAATGGAGGTGTTATGAATGTTTTATAGGTGCTGTGGAAAACCTCTTCCTGAACAGATATTTTCAGAGGTCTATTTGTCTTTCCTGGGATGCATCAAAACTGCCTGAGAGAACAGCAGCATGGTAAATATAAACCACCTCCCAAGATCTCTGCTCTGCAGCGATGGCTCATACCTCGGACCACTCACTTGCTGCTTCACTGATTTGTTCACTGTTGTAAACTCAAGCATTGGGAGTTAAGCTCCAAAAGGGAGACCTAGCTCCTCATTTCCAGCAAGCTGGAATGTGGCCACAGTAAGTTGTTTAGCACAGGAATTGGACTATTGGCTAGATGGTGTTTCTGAACCAGTAGGTTGGGCAAAGAGGGAGGGCAACTGGGGCCAGAGTTTAAATACAAGCCATTGAAAAATTTATTTCCAGACAAAGCAAAGAAAAATCTCACTTCCCCACTGCCTATGCATCCTTCCCTTTCAAGGTCAAGTGTTCTCTGACAACATCCCTGTGCTCGCATGCACACACACACACAAATGTTATAGACTTAGCATTAATGTATGTCTTATTTTTACCTGCATGGGAAATGTAAAGTGACAGCCAAAATTACTGATTTCAAATAAAGGGTTGCCAGCCTGAAAAGGTCAAGAGTGGCTGGCTTAGACCACTAAATCAGGGTGGGAGCCAGTGTGCCTGGGGCAGCCCTCACTGGAAATGCTAAGTTCAGGCCAGGCTGCAGAAAGGGAGAGAAAATATTTCCAAGACTGGTGGGTAACAGTGAAGCTAAACTCTCCACCCAGATATAAATTGTGCTTCTGACCCTCTGTGCAGGTTACCAAGCTGAAAAAGAAATCACACACACCCGCAGCGCCCCAGGGCAAGGTGTGGGGAGAGCCCTGGCTCTCTGCTCCTGGAAAGACCATGGCCTGGGGTGGGTGGGGCAGGGCTTAGAGTAGTCATGCCACATACATCCCTGAGGGAAGGGTGGGGCTGAGGTTAGGCGCATTCCCCCTCCTGCTCTGAGAGCTGTGCAGCACACACAATGTGATGCTCCGGCAGCAATTCCAAAAGCCCTGGGGCTCCTGCCACAGCCACAGTAGCAGTGACAGATGGGAGCTCCAGGCCTCCTTTGAATCTCTGGACCAATGGCCCCCTTTGCTCTTCCCTGTCAGTGGGCCTGCAACCCCTCATTGCAGTCCAGTTCTGAGGATTCAGTCCAGTGAGAGACTGCTCACTACATAAAACATAAGAATATTTTATATGTTCTTATAAAATAAGAGCCCCAAAGGGCCAGCCACATAGCCAGCCAAACATTAACTTGGAGCTTTTCCAAAATACCATGCTACAAGCAGTATGTAAAACTAAAGGCTTGTTATTTAAAAAACAAAAACAAAAAAAACAAAAAGCAAGGTTTTAAATGATAAAGCATTAACATATACACAAGGGCTGTGTCTAGACAGGCCCCCTTTGCCGGAAAAGTCAAGCAAAGGCCAGTCGGAATTGCAAATGCAGCGGGGATTTGCATTTTCCCCGCTTCATT
>JANRFK010000975.1:6301972-6327295 GCA_030068395.1 Apalone spinifera | reverse complement strand
CTGGGTGGTGGGGCAGGTGTGGCGCTCCCCTCCTGGTCAGCTGGTCTGGCTGTGCAGGACAAGAGGGAAAAGTCATCAGTCAAGCATGCTCACACTTTCCCTGAGAGGGCATGCCCTCCTTCTCAGCAGTCAGTGCCTGTCCTAGGGCCAGAGGATGCTCATGTGCATCTCAGTAAGGCATGGTGTGGCCTGGCCTGCAGCCACAGCCTCCCTGGAGCCCAGAAAGAATCCTGCCTCCCCCCCTCCCCCCCACACACACACCCCATGGCCAAGCAGTACAGACAAGTGTCAGGCCACAGTTGGGGCTCCCACAGGTTGCTGAGAGGCCTGCAGCTGTGTGGCAATCCCAGCGTCCCCAACCCATGCCTGCACCTGGCCTCTCTGCCTGTAGGAGCAGGTGGTGCCTCGCAGCCATGCGGGTGCAGGGGTAGGATGGCCCTCTCTGAGGTCGGCCATATGTGTGGGCCCCCCTCCCCCCAGGCTGTGATCAGCATAACATGTCACAGCACTGCACCACTTTGCTCCCACCTGCCCTGCCCTGTGTGTGTTGGACCCTCACAGCACTCACCTGATGTTCCCTCCCTGGTGTCCGAAGTTGTCTGGCAGGCCTCCTGAGTCTGGGTATCTGGCTCCTGGGTCAGGGTTACTGTGCTCCTTGTGGTGTCTTCCTCCTCCTCCTCTTGGAGCTGCTGGTCCTCTGCTGGGGTCTCACCCTGGAGTTGCGACCGCTGCTGCACAGGGGTTTCCAACCCAGACTCCACAACCCTCTCTGGAGGCAGGGGTTCCCTGCTCCCAGGGTCTGCTCCAGGTCCTCGAATAGGCACAATAGTGTGCCGTTTCCCCAGAGCAGGAGCTGCGCTCACAGGCCCTAACGTAGTCCTGCTGCAACTCCTTGACCTTGGCTCTGACCTGGTCTAAGGTGCAGGGGTGGTGGCCTTCCCTTGCAAGGCCATCTGCCATTCTGGCATAAATGTCGGCATTCCTCCGCCTGGACTATGGGGCCTGAAGAGCCTCCTCCTCGGACCAGAGCTCCAAGAGGGCTTTTATCTCGGGCCCAGACCAGGAGGGTGCCCGGCGTTTGGTGCCCCTGGTTTCCTGCAGAGATGTGTCTCTGGAAAGGCCAGGGGGCTTTTGGGGGGACATGGTGCTGAGTGGCCCTACCAGGAAGAGCTGCGCAGTCAGGGTCCTGGCTGGAGCTCACTTGCTGCCAGAATGCTGATCCTGGGTGCCTGTGCCTTTTAAAGATGGCTGCAGGCAAGAACAATAGAGTGTAAAGCAGTGGCAGGAGTGTCCACCAGGGCTTCTTCCTGGAGGCCTTTATTTTCGACATAAATTCTTCCCCGCGTCCACACCTACCTTTTGTCGACAGAACTCTGTCGACAAACATGTTATTCCTTGTAAAACGAGGTTTACTGCCGTCAACAAAACTGCCTTGTTCTGTCAACTTACGGTCAACAGAATGCGGCGGCAGTGTAAACGCAGGTATAGTTTTGTCAACAAAAGTTGTCAAAACCCTGTAGTCTAGACATAGCCTCACAGATGTGAAAAAGCAGACACCCCCGAGTGCAGCAAGGTACAGCGCGGGAAAGCCCCAGAGTAAACAGGCTCCCCTCATGGAGGTGGCTCACTCACAGAGCTAGAAGAGCTCTCTCCCAGCACTAGTGCTGTGGTCACACTGCCGCAGCAGCACTTCCAACTCGGCAGTATACATAGGTGACTTGTGGTAGCAATTGAGAGGGGCACAATCCCCCTATGTCCCCACTGCAATCTGAATTGCTAAATGGGGTGCCCCCACATGACCCCTCCCTGCCCCTCTGGGTGGGCCTCCCTGCACCCCTACCCCCACAAGCAGAGGCAGACTAGACAAAGCCTTAATCTATCTGTGCCTCAGTTGCCATCTGTGACTGGGGATAATACAGCTGCTTTTCTTCAATTCTTTGGCTAATTAGATTTTAAACGCTTTGAGTGTTGGTACAACATGTAGAGCAACAGGCCCCTGATCTCAGCTGGATCCGTTAGGTGTTAGTGTTATAAGATGAGACTACTCCTGGCACCTATCCATGAGAACAACTTCCATGCACTGCACTGCTGCCTGGCCCAGTTCAGGCAGGGTCACGGTGACTCTCCGCTTTGAAGTTCAGAGAGTTCTGCATTTGTGCTCTTCTGCATTAACTTTGCAAGCAGAGAAACTTTCTTATTTGCCATTTTGTTTGTTTCATGGTGCTGTGATAAAGGGCTTTATCAGCCGAGGAAAGGTATGGGAGTGTGGAGGGGGGAACCTCACAAAAATAGGCGGGAAAGGACAGTTAAGAAGGGATTTTATTGATAACGGTTTAGCTAATGTCAAGTGATGTTTCTATTCCCAGCCCAAGTGCAGATGAGGAAACGAAAGGACTAAATGTAGAAATTAAAGAAATATCCATTCAAAGGCAAACTGAGAAACCTTTTGTCACACAGCGAATCATAAGTGTGTGAGAAGTCACAGCAGGAAAGGTTCTCAAGGCAAAGTAACACTGGGGGTATTCAGGAAATAATTAGCTGGCTTCCTGTGGGGAGCCAGTAGATGTATGTAAGGAGGGAAGGAAGAGCAGGAAGGGGGAAGGAAAGATACGATGCTAATAAAGTGAATGGCAGTGATGGGATACGGGGCCTTTAACTCCTTCCACCAAGTTTTGAAAAGGAAGAAGGGTTGTTACGTTCAGTTTAATGAGCTCCTCTGGAATGGTCGAGACATTTTGAACGGAGCTCGGTACAAGACGCACCTTCCCCTAGCGACAGTTTTCTCTGCAGGGCAACATGTTCCACGGATTGCTTCTGTACAAAGGAGTTTTTGAGCTGCTTCTGAGACACACTTCTTGTGGGCACATCCTGACATGTGTTTGCCCCTGTTGACACACACAAGACTCTTCACAGCTGGGTCTGTGTGATGCGTCCCAGCTGAATCATGTTTGTAATCACAGCTGGGAAAGTGTGACTTGCCACAGTTGGATCTACATCACTCACCACAGCTAGACCCACAGCTGGATTTATGTCATGATTCTCCCACTGTCTGATAGGTTCCCTGTATGAGGGGAAGGTCTATTTATTGTTATTCCCAGGCCCCAACGTCCTGATTGAAGTGCTGCTGAGGATTCTACCAAAGTCCTGCAAAGACAGACGGGCTTTGCCCTGTGCCCAGAAAGTAGCTTTGGGCCTTGTCAAGCCACATGGGAAGCAAATCCCACAGCTGATGCCCAACCCTGCCTTTCTGTCTCTCTGCATCTCTCACAGTACTGCCAACTTCAAGAGGTCAAAAATCATGAGTCGGACCAGTGTTCCCTAAGCTGTGCACTTGGGCAGCCACCCAGGAGAGATTCAAATTAGCAGAGAGCCCACAGCCTGCAGCATGTGTTTTTACTGGTGGTGCCCATGAGCACAGGTCTGGGTGCACATAACAAAATGTATTCCACACATGGATGGAAACGATTAGAAGGAACATTGAGTCAGATCCCCTAATCATGTGATCCCTGCCCCTCACTCCCCCTCCCCCCCCCCCATGGTCAAGACATTTGTAGAAAGATCATGTTGTGGTTTTTAGGGAAGCCTCTTAGTATTTGAACCCCCCTGCCAATTGCTAGGGTGTGAGCATGTGACAATTAGTCACCCACTCTGCCACATATTCTAGATACAGTGATTTTGGCCACATTGCAGATCTCACCCCCACATCAGCCCATCTCCTGCCTAGCAATTAATCCTGTCCTTCAGCCTGTCATCACCACCCCATCAATTCAGCCCCCCCATCCCATTGACCCCCTACCACCTTTAGTTCACCCTCCTAGCACTCAGCCTGCCTGCTTCAAGCCCACTAGCTATACAGCCCTCCCAACCCATCAGCCTCCACCCTCCTCCCTCCCTTCAATTCCCCACAACCCCCAGCCTTATCTCTGCTCCTTAGGGTTCTTCACCCTCCCCAGGCCTGCAAACCGGTCACTCTCTCCCGCCTCCCAGGCAGGCATGGGAGCAGCCACTGGGGGCTGACAGTGAGAGCCCCAGCCAAGCCTGTCCTGGCTGATGGGTTGCTAAATAAAATTACGTCTCTGCTTTAGAACTCTCAAATGTCAGGATTCTTTTTCCCAATATACTTAATTGCTCATCTGAAGGTTGGCTCTGCCTTCTTCTTTGTATCCCAGAGGAAATTTCTCTTCCCTGCTGGGGAGAAGCCCAGCTGTCTCTTGCCCCCACTTGTTAGCTTGTTCATCTGAGATGTAAATGAAATCTCATTGCCTTTTAAAATGCCTTGGAATTAATGGTCTGGTGAGAACCCACATTTCTTTATTTAGGCTGGGGTAACTCCTATTTGGCTGGAGGAAAACAGAGTTTGAGAATTAAAGCATGAGCTCATGAGTGAAGCTTAATTTTACTTACAAATCATCACTCTCACAAGCAATCTGCGAGAGTTGGCAAGGTTGAGGTTTCACATCATGCCCTGCACTCTGAAAGTACACGGCCAACAATATGCCTACTAATCTTTTCCATTCATGTGTGGATTTTTTCATCCATGTGCAGAAAAAAATGTATGTGCACCAAAGCATGTGCACATACTAGGCACCACCAGTAGATGTGGGCACCCAGCTAATCAGCTGGGCAGCATCTGAATCTCTCCCGAGTGGCTGCACAAGCCCCCAGCTTACAGAGAACACTGACGGCCATCATAATTGAGCTGTTCCAGACAGAGCTTCTTCCTGCTCACGCTCAGCCATCTCCCAGCTGGCTCAGGCAGACCCTAGGAAGGCAACCCCACCGCAGAGCACCTGCACTCGTGCTTTGTGCTGGGGTGAGCTGCATTTCAGGAGGCACTCCATGGCAAGTGCCCTGGTGTAGACCAGCCCTCTGAGCTGGTGCCAGGATTGCAAGTGCAAGAGAGGAAGGATGCTCTGCAGTGGTCAGAGCACTACCCTAAGACTTTGAATTGACCCTAGGTCCCTCCCCTGCTCAGACACAGGCTGCCTGTGGGAGCATGGGCAAGTCACTTAGGCTCTCTGAGACTATGTCTAGACTACACTGATCCATCAGGAAAAGGTACACAAATTGGCCTGTCTACACTGGGCCAAATTTCAGAAAAGCCTCCTTTTTCGGAAGAGCCCTTCTTCCTCGTGGAAGGAGGAAGACAGGGCTTCTGAAAGAGCGTGTCTGCTCTTCCACAAACAAAATAATAACAGACCAAGCCACTGGCATGGAGATTAATTGGTTTAAACCAGTGTTTCTCAACCAGTGGTACATGTACCCTTAGAGGGACACGAGAGAAGTCTGGGGAGTACGTCAACGCAAGTGAAATTTGGCAAAAAATGTCCGGGATTTTGCCATAAAAGGGGATCAGGGAGGGGGCGGCAGCACATGCCTGTCAAATTGAATGTTCAGCGCTGCGCACCCAGACGTTAACACCCTTTCTGTGCATGCACCCCAGTTCTGGTGGGAAAAGCGCATGGCTGCGGCGGCTCCGGTGAGACCCAGGGCAGTTCCCAGTTGGGGGGTGGGTTTGGGCAGGGAGAAAAAAAAATCACTTCTACAACTGCCTCTGCTGGTTCATTTCCTTTCCAGCAGCCTCCCCAGGGTGCTCCACTGGGGAAAGTGGCTGAACCTGGAGACACGCATTAACCCCATCCCCGCCAGCAGCACGATACAACGCATCCTCCTCGCCCCTTCCCTGTGACACTGCGGAGAGGAACTAAAAGGTGGTGAAGTGGCACAATAAGCTTTTCTCCAAAGGACCTTGCATCAGTGGCATAGCGAGGGGGGGCAGTTGCCCCTGGGCACCACACTAGGGGGGCGCCGGGCTGAGATGGGAACACACAGCACCACGCGGCAAACCTGGTGCTGGCAGGCCACTTGCTGCCTGCAGACAAGCTGCAGAGGCAGGGCCGGGTGGTGGGAGTGGGCACTTCAAAGGAAGGGTTACCATACATCCGGTGCCTGGCTCTGTGGGAGAGGGAGGGCATTGGGTTGGGGGGGGTGCCTGGCTCTGGGGCAGGGTTAGGTGCATTGGGTTAGAGCGGAGGGGCTGGGGGTACTTATAATATTTTAAGGGGTACTTTATTAAAAAAAGCTTGAGAAACTCTGGTTTAAATGGCTTTTGGTATGTTGTCGCCTCCCATGGGTTGCACTCAGAGTCCATTAGAGATGAGCAGAGAAATCAAGTTCAACTTCTTCCTTTCCTGCAGTTTACACGCCAGGGGCCATGTGAAGTTGGCACACATGTTCCACTCAGGTTCTTCAGCCAAGAGCGTTATCGAGTGGGTCTGTTCCACAGATGTCCACAGCAGATTTTATTAGCTGCTGCTTGTGGCCTGGTATGATCCTAAAATTTGGTACCAGTGGGACATGAATGCTGGTGATGCATTTGCAGGAACTTCTAATCTAGGGTTGAAACCCCCTTTAACTGGGGGTGAGAGGGAATACATCTTTTCAGAAATGTCCCAGCTGGAGTACTTAAATGTTTCTCCCCAAACCAGTGAAAATCAGGATAACTGCAAGAGCAAACCACTGTCAGTGAGGGGCTCTTGTCAACTCCTTTACTACAGTTTTGTTTGCACTTCTCTACTCCAGGCTGGGGATGTGAAAGGTTAACCATTAACAGGTAAGCATCCCCCTAAAGGGGTAATGTTTATTGGTTTCACTTAACCAGTAACCAGTGGGGGCTAGAGCAGCTCCCTATCTGCTGTGGGCTGCTCCAGCCCTGCCGGGGGACCACCGCCCGGCAGGCAGAGGTGAGGGCTGGGAACTGACAACGTCGGGCTGGGGGTGGGGAGCCCTGCGGCCTGGAGCGGTCCTCAGCCCATATCCTGCTTTAGTCAGTTAACTGGTTAAATGTTAGGTCAACCTAGAGTACATCTACACTGCATGGCCATTTCAGGATACCAGGGCTATCCCATGTCTACACAAGCCACCCATTATTCACAAAAGAAATTCGAAATAACGGGCGCATTATTTCGAAATTTGGTGCTGTGTAGATGCCCCAAATTTCAAAATAAGCCATTTCAAACTAGATTTAAAATAAGATACACAATTTGCGTAGCACAAATTGTGTATCTTATTTCAAGTTTAAGGTGCTGTGTAGACGCACCCCTAATGTTTAACTGGGTAACTGATTAACCAGGATTTTACATCCCTGCTCCAGGCTGACAGTGAAAGAGAGAACACAAAGCCTGGATCCGGGTGGAGTAAGCCAAGCGCTCAGCATCTGCATCTGGCAGTATCCCCAAGGTGACTAGACAGGCAGGCACCATGGCTGACGTGTAAATGGGACAGAAAGGCCAGGATGGCTTTTCAAAGACAAAAAAGCCCCCTTCTCTCTTTGAGTTCCTTGGCACGGGGCACATTAATGAGGGGCTATAAAGACTGGAGATCAGTGCTCGGGTTTATTACATTAGGAGAGATTGTGGGGGGCCTGGAAAGGGACAACAGAGAATGTTTAAACCCTTTAATCTGGCAGACAAAGACTGTCAGGGTTACATGTTCCAACCAGCTGCGTGACACTGTGGATGATGTTAGACTTTGTGCTGGTTTAATTGAAGCTTTGCAGTTGACCTTGGTCACCACTAATTGTCTTAATTGAAATAGCCTGTGTGCATGGTTAAAAACAAGGAAACCACAGCCTCAGCAGTTTCAGCCATTGTCCGAGGGTTGGCGCTGAATTACACAGTCCCTGCAGCTGCCTGCTGTGCTTTAGAGAAGGTGGTTGGATTTATGGAGAGCTCATAAAGACCACATTGGGTGCGTTTGGCTACCTAGGGGAAGAAAAAACTTGAAAAACAACGAATGGCCCATCTCACGTTCCCATCCACATGTTTTGTTAGTCTCTAAGGTACTGTAGGACTGTTCGTTGTTTTTTATGTTTTTTTTCCTATTACAGACTAACGCTGCTACCCCTCGGAAACTCAGGGAAGAAAAAATAGAAAGAAAGTGGAATGAGTGAGACTGTATCATTTTGTACTATTCTTCCAGAAACAGCTGCTCTGTCACCTACCAGCACCACCACAGTGTCTAACCTCTGAGGGGTGTGCTTGAGCAGGGCAGTGGCAGATGTTTAAATATGATCTAACGATATAATATAGTATATATAATATATATAATCATGATAAACATCATCTAATGCTCCTGTCCTCCTTAACTGATGGAAGCCATCAGACACCATGGTGAGGGAGCTATAAAAACAACAAGGAGTCCAGTGGACCTCAAAGACCAGCGACTAATGTAGTGACTTGCATCTTACAAAAGTTTATGCCTTAATACAATTGTTAGTCTTTAAGGTGCCACAGGGTCTGCAGTTTTTACTGGAACAGACTAGCACAGCTACCTCTGAAATATGTCAGAAACACTATAGCTAGCTTGTAAGCAATGGGGGGCAGGGATTGTCGATCTCTCTTTATGTTCTGTGTTCATACAGAGCCTAGCACAGTAGGGTCCTGACTGGGGCTCCTAGATGCCACAATAATGCAAATACATACATGAATTCATTACTAATTGATTTGACCACATCTTCAGCTGGTGTAAATTGGTGCGGCTGTGTTGAAGCTAAGATGATGTGAACCATCTGAAAATCTGATCCTGTCATTCAGTAGTCATGAGCTCATACTATGTTCCAGGTGGGGGAGGTCTAGGTTGGATACCAGGAAAAACGATTTTACTAGGAGGGTGGTGAAACACAGGAATGGGTTCCTTGGGGGGAAGAAGGGGTGGAATCTCCATCCCTAGAGATTTTTAAGTCCTGGCTTGACAAAGCCCTGGCTGGGTTGATTTAGCTGTGGTTGGTCCTGGTTTGGGCAGAGGGTTGGACTTGATGACCCCCTGAGGCCTCTTTCAACCCTATGATTCCATTAACCTCTCTAATCCAGCACTCTCTGGCCTGGCAACATCTGTGGTCCGGCATGATTTTAGTGAGCCAGGTGTCCATATATCATGGGTGTGGCCACGTTTTCCCGCAGTCCTATAAAGTTTGTTTACAGCCACCAGTCCTAGCTCTCAGGGTTCTGTGCTGTGATTTAGCTCTAATTTACCTCTAAATGTCTTCTAAGAGTTCAATAAGCAATGTAAGTGCTGGTAATGCTGCTAGACAATATTGACCTCCTGTGGGTTGCCAAATTCTCTGGTTCAGCACCAGTTAGGTCCTGAGGGTGCAGAACGGCAGAGGTACAAACTGCACATTACATCGCACACTTTCTGATGAGGAAAAGAGAATGGGAGGCCAGACAGCTAGACCTGGAAGTGAGTGGATAACTGCCAGTCTCCTTCACATTGCCTCAGGAAGAGATTTCCTAGTGCACTGGGCCCTTGGATATTTTGCTGTTCTAAAGCAACATTCATCTGTGGGGAATTATTTGTGACCAAGTACAAGATGTCTCCTTAATTGGACTCAATGATGAATCTGCCCCCGCCCCAATTAGCGGGATTGAGGCAAATTCAGTAACAGCATTCAAGCTATCTGAGCCCACTCCTCCTCTTCCTCACGCCACAGATGTTCCACCAGTCACAGGCCTCCCACCAGCTGAGTTGCCTCCCCATGGCAGGAACAAGCAGTAATGGGGGAGGAAGAGGATGACAGATGGTATTATCAGCCAGGGCTTAGTTACAAAATCCCAGAAATGTAGGGCTAGAAGAGGTTCCAGGAGGTGTCTTAGTCCAGTCCCCTGTTCAGAGGCAGGACCAAGTATAGTATGTGACAGGAATGTGTCTCACCGGTTCATAAAATTGTTCCATGTTAGAGATTCCAGAACCTCCCTTGGAACCTATTCCAGAGTCTAACTACTCTTACAGTAGAGCTATGTCTACACTACAGAGCTTTTCTGTAGTGGAAAAACTCTGTCGCGTCCAAGGAACATGTCTGCTTTTCTGAAAAAACTTTTGGAAAAGCAGACATGTTTTTTCGGCATCCCTGTAAACCTTGTTTCATAAGGAAGAAGGGCTGTTCCGAAAGAGGGTTTTTTCCTGACATTTGGCCCCATCTAGACAGGCCAAATGACGGAAAAGCCTCTTTCGGAAGAAAAGTGGAAAAAGATACGCAAATTGTGGTTCTCAATTTGTGTCTCTTTTTCCAACTTTTCTCTGCAGTGTAGACACAGTTTAGGATGTTTTTCATAATATCTAACCTGAATCTCCCTTGCTGCAGATTAAGCCCATTACTTCTTGTCCTACATCGGACATAGAGAACAATTGATCCTTATCCTTCTTATAACAGCCCTTCACGTATTTGAAGACTGTTATCATGGTCTTCCCTCCCCCAGTCTTCCTTTTTCAGGGCTAAGCATGCCCACATTTTTAATCTTTCCTCAGGGGCTTTTCTAACCCTTTATAATCCTCCTGTAGCTCCTAGTTAAAAGCTAAGCGATGTTTCATGAACCCCAGCAGCAGTGGACCCAGTAAATATCATTTCTAATACTCCCAACTAAGATCAGGCCCCTACTGTGCTCAGGGCTGTACATGCACGTAAGGAGAGACAGCCTCAGCCCCAAATATGCTACAGTCTCAATAGGCAATACAGAAAAGTTGGGGAGAGGAAACTGAACCACAGAGAGGGAAAATAACTTGCCCAAGGTCACATAACAGTTCAGTGGCAGAACCAGGATAGACTAACATTCATGTGTTTTAGGTCATAGTCCCACAATCTGAGCCAGTGAACCACATGCCTCTCCAAGAGGAAAGATTAAACTTCTTCTATTCAGCTGGAATGTGCTGCTGGCATTACCAGGCTGCATTCAACATGAGAGCAGCTGGTCCTCCCTTTTGCTCCTCTGGGGTTGGAGCTAGGATGGGGGCTCAGCCCCTAAGGATCTCACCTTGCCCCACTCTGAGGATCTGGAGGCTCTCACAGGTTTTGCGGTTAGAAAGGGTTGGCAGCCTGCAAAGATACAGCACTTTGAGTTAATTTATAAGATCCTGGATAGCACAAGAGTTCATTTAATTCAAAGATGTAATTATCAGGTGTGGGAGGCGAAAGGGCTCATTAATTTCACAGACATGCTGTTGACTGAACTGTCCTCATTTTAATTTTTCACTCCACATCAAGGCTGAATCCACGTGTCAGTGCAGCTAATAGGAAGCCAGCGAGCTCTAGGTTTCTCCAGAGTGGCGGCAGCCCTGGTCCATAACCCAGGTCAAAACCCCTTGCAGAAGGGGAAATCCCCCATGCAGTCATCAGGGCATGGAATGACAAGAAAAATGAGTCTGAGGAAGGAGAGGAGAACAAGCTTAGGAAGGAGAGCCCCATGCTCTTTCCTCTGCTCCCTCTGGCTCAGTGCTCCCTTGGGTGCTGCAGGCTGGATGCTTTACAGGCACTCTCCCATCCCACTACCGTTCCTTTAAGGGTGCTCCCTGGGGGCTTGCCCTGCCTCAGTTATTATGGTGGGGAGGGGCACTCTGGGAAGGGAAGGCAGAATGCAGCAGGGGAAACCAGAATGCTGATGTGTAAGGTGAGGGCAGTCTCTCTGAAAGCAACATAGGGAGGGGAATCAATCACAGGACACTAGAACTGGACGGGACCTTGAGAGGTCCTCAAGTCCAGTCCCCGCACTCCCAGTATGATCAAGCACCATCAAGACCATCCCTGTCAGGTGTCTGTCTAACCTGCTCTTAAATATCTCCAATGATGGAGATTCCACAATTTTCCTAGGCAATTTATTCCAGTGTTTAGGAAGCTTTTCCAAATGTCCAACCCAAACCTCCCTTACTGCAATTTAAGCCCATTGCTTCATGTCCGATCATCAGAGGTTAAGGAGAACAATTTTCCCCCTCCTCCTTGTAATGCCTTTTTAGGTACTTGAAAGCTGTTATCATGTCCCATCTCAGTTTTCTCTTTTCCAGACTAAACAAACCCAGTTTCTTTCAATCTTCCTTCATAGCTCGTTTTCTAGGCCTTTTATCATTTTTGTTGCTCTTCTCTGGACCTTGTCCAAATCTTTCCTGAAATGTGGTGCTCAGAACTAGACACAATATTCCAGTGGAGGCCTAATCAGAGCAAGGAAAACTTCCAACCGACCCACATTTCCAACCCAGTGGCCCAGGAGCACCGGCCTTGAAAATTGGCCTGTGCCACATCAGCCACTAAACAGTCGTGGGAAGGAGCTGGAGTTTGAGACCAAGCAGAAAGGCAGCAACGGTAGTGGGGCACTGTCCGGCTGTTAGCATGATTGGGGCCATTAGTGGAATTTGTGGGTGTACCTGGTCAATAGCATCTCCTGCTGGAAGGTAAGGGAGGCAGCTTGCAAACACATGCATCTTGCTCTTAGTGAAGTCAATGTTGCTACTGACTGCAATGGAAGGATCCGAAGACAAGGGGGGAGCTAGGCTCTGCAGCTTGCTACATACAAATAGCTCCCCATAAAAGTTGTCTTAGTCCTGCTTGGGGAGCGTCCCGGCTGCAAGGGGTTCTGTGCTGGGTTATGAATCGGGACAGCCTCCATCCTGAAGAAGCCTTGAGCTCTCTGCCTTTCTTTTAGCTACACTGACATGCGGATTCTTCCCAGATGTGGAGTGAAAAGCTGAAATGAGGATCAGACCCTCAGGAGTGGGTGCTGGATGAAAGCTTGTACTTTGCCAGAAGAGCCAAACTGCTAACCTGCCCACTTCGGCAGGGAGAGCAGAGGCAGGGAGGGAGCCCAACTGATGCTGCCCTGCCATCACCTTCCCCGCATTGGTATTCTCGTCAGCTTGCCAGTCTGCACTTAGATTTATGATTTATTTAGAATTGGATTACATCGAGGCTCAAGGCCAGCGCTCCCTAATCCGTCTCCATCCCCACCACGGCCATACACAAACATTTGTTTTAGCTGCATCAGCATCTCTGGCTCCCAAAGAAGGATGCCTGTTGTTAATTGCTATAGCAACTGTAGTTCAGGGTTTGAGGGTTGGTTTTTTTTTTTAATTTTTACACTCCCTTCCAGGCTGAAAAGCCCTGGCTTCGTCAAGTGATAGATATTTATAATTTAATAGAATGGTGGCAAGCCCAAGTTACAGCACTGAAATGCATCACAGCCAGAGTTGTTCTGTTATATGTTTCTGTGCTGAACAGCAGCAAATGTTTTAAGTTATTGTCCTCACACGCCCATGAAAAGGGAGAAGGAGGATTATATAATTGTTGCTGGTATTTATAGCATTGGTTCCAATGTGCCAGTGGGTCTGCTATCAGCAATCTTGTCTGAGCTAACATCAGAGGCTGTGCCACTTGCAAATATGCTGATTGCTAGCATCTGTTGGGGTGGTAATATCTGGATAAGGTGCTCTGGGCAAAATGCATCCCTGTTGTAGGCCCACCGAAGTCTGTTGAATTACACCAGGAATCTGCATTGAAAGCAATAAGACTTAAGCAACAGGGCTCAGAGATTTGGGGTCAGTGTAAATTAGGTGTGAACCCCACTGAAATCATGGGGTTTCCTGGGAAGGCAGAATGAGGCCAAAGATGTGTCTCTACCTCACATCACAAGTGAACTGAGTTTATAATAGAAAAGATTGTGTGACGTACAGTGTCTTCTATCTGAGAATCTCAGACTGGTCCACAAAACTCAGTGTGTTATCCTCATGAGTCAGATTTCAGTCAGCATCCTCATAACATAGATAGGGAAACTGAGGCACAAAGAAGTAAAAGGATGGAACAAGTCTGTGTGAGAGGCAGAACTAGAGCTTCGATCTCTCCTCATTGCCAAGCCCAGAGTCCAACAACCTATCTCTGCCTGATTCCAGGTGGATTTTTGTCCCCACCAAATATAGGTCTATAATTCAGTCATATTGTTATTAGCAGCCATGCTTCAGGACAGGCTTGGAAGTAACTATTATTGCAGGGAAGAGTTGCGTACCATCCAAGCACCTCTTCCAAGACTTGTGTAGGATGCTGCAGGTCAAGTCCCTTCACCTCAATGGGGGAGGGGGAGTGGGACATGTGCTGTCTCACACCATTGAAAGCCATGGTTGCTAGGCTATAGGCTCAAAGGGGGAGGCAAGCCCATGGGTGCCTCACACCACAAAGATATACACTGAGCCTTCTGGGAAGCACGTGGGACATGGAAGAGCTGAGCTGGAAGGAGAGCTGTGACCCCAGCTGGTGGAGTTACGTGAGCTGGAGAGGAAAAGCTAAGCAGTGATTTAGCTATCATGAAGGCTGGAAGAGAGGCCATCTGGTGGAAGTTCTAGGGCAGGAGAGGCAATTGAGTGGCAGAAGACAGCTGAGGGCAGTTTGGGCCAGGTACTGTGGAAAGGAAGGAGATCTACAGAGTACGCAGGGACAGAAACGGGCTGTTCATGGTTATTGCCAGGCTGCCAGCTAGTAGATTGCACCAGCTGAGAGAGACTCCAGGACTAGCGACACCTAGCCACTAGCTCAACTACAAAGCCATTGGGGCCCTGCTGGGGGAAGTGAAGAATAAGAGCTTAATGAGAGCACAGGGCAGATGAACAGAACAGCCTGAGGCCCAGAGTATCCTAGAGCAGTGTTTCTTAAACAGTGTTTTGCGGCACACCAGTGTGCTGTGAGGCAGTCTGAGGTGTGCCACAGAGAACAACAGAATTCAAAATGGCCACCCTTAAAGGGGCAGGCTACCTTTTATTGAGCCCAAACCCTCCCCCCCCCAAACAAAACTTTCTCCTAACCTTTTTTTTTTCAATAGCTTTCCCCCCGACCCGTTTTCCCCCCGACCTTTTTTTTTCCCTCAACAAAAAATCCGTGGTGTTCCTCATAAAAAAGAATTATTGTTTGGTGTTCCTCAGTCTTAAAAAGTTTAGAAACACTGGCCTAGAGGGAAGGGCAAGACTCTGACTGACACACTTGTTCCAGCAAGTTTCCAAACAGCTAAAGAGACCAGAGCCTTGACAGCAGCCCAGCACAAGCTCCAGAAGGAGGCAAGAGTTGCAGACGATGGTGAGAGGAGCCCATGAAAGAAATCAGTGCAGGCATTGCTGGGTGCCAAGGAGCCCCTGAAAGAGGTGCCAAGAAGCAGAACTCTGAGTCTCATGCCCACAACTGCAGTTAACTATTGACACCTAATCCTCCCACAATGCATAATCCTCCCACGATACATCCCACAATCCTTTGCTTTTGTTTCCCTGCTGTTTTAAAGCTTATGTCTTGGTGCTATGAGCCCGCTAGAGTATTTTGTTCCCATGCTGGCCCCTCAGGAGGATCTGGCCCCATGGCTAAGCAGATCCTCTCCGCCTCAGAGGCAGGGGGTAGGAGCAGGCTGCTGATCCCATCACCATGAGAACCGCCAGGGTGGCACTTGTGCTTTGCAGATCCTGAGCTGCCAGAAAACAGGCCTTCAGTTTGGGTTGTGATTTACCCTGCTGAATCCTGAAGCATAGATTAGGGTCAGCAGTGAGGTGTCTCCCCTTCCAGGCCTCTTGCTGGAGGGAAGGAAAGATCTCCTAGTGAGCTCCCCAGCTAGCACAGGACAAGAGAGAACCCCCCGAAAATGCAGGACCTCAAGACGCTGCTCGTACTACCTTTGCTAGTGCTGGCAGTCTGGCCATGCCCTTGCTGGTCCCGAGTGATACACACCCAGGCCTAGGGAAAAGCCACATGTGGGGCAGGAGCTGCCCGCAAAGAACAACTGGGATCGGACACCACCCTAGGAAATACCAAGGGCTATCTCAAAGGCTAGAGGAAGACTCTGTCTTCAATCCTGTACACATCAGGAGCATCAGTTTGCACCCTGAACACACACCCTATCCCTCCCATGTCCTAACCCTGCACCACTTTTGCACAGCAGCTGCAACTCTAGCCAGACTGTACTTGCTTGATGCCTCCTCCTAGGTCTGATTTCCTATCTGCGTAAGAAGCCCCTCTGCAGTTATGCTTTTCCATTCTAGCGCTTGCCTTCCCTGTACCCTGGGAGGTCAGGGCTCCTCTATACCCAAGTCAATTGCTCTGTTTTGAGTCGGTTTTGGGGGACAGAAGATTGCAAAGAAAGTGGGATGTGGAGATGGGGCAGGTAAGGCACTTCCTTAAACAGCCTGCAAAACCCATCAGTGCTTTGATTTGCTTTCCGAGAACGCTTAGGCTTGACAAACAATTGCAAACTACACAGTCGCAAGGTAAAATGAAAAGCCCGCAGGCATTAATTATATATATAGATATTAAAAAAGAAGCTACTGCTTAATTATTGTTTGCAAATCTCGGTATTTAAATTGACTTATTTGCAAATGTCTGTTTAGAAATTGACTTTGTAATTATAAAGTCGGTGCAGGCATATCACAGGCCCTGGAGGGGTCTCTAACGAGGAATGATAATGCACCAAGCAAAGTGAACCATCCTGAGCTGCATTTTAATAACCAAGAGGTGCTTGAAGGGGGGAGGTGAAAGGTCTGCTGGAAATCCCAAAGCCAACAAATGAAGGCGCAAGAGACAGAGAGAAGAGAGTGGGGGATGCACAGGCAGAAGACAAACCCAGCTGAGAAGGGGCTGCAAAGGAAAAGCCAGGTATTGTTCAGGCTTCAGTGATTGGATCGGGCTAGTAATAACCTCTGTTTGAGCTCTGAATGAGAATGAGGTTGTCTGCTGGCATGAAATAGCTGGCTGGTGTGATATTGCAAACTGCCAACCAGAAAACCCAATGCTCAACATGTACCCAGACATCGCCCCCCCCCCCCCCCCCCCCCCCCCCCCCCCCCCCCCCCCCCCCCCCCCCCCCCCCCCCCCCCCCCCCCCCCCCCCCCCGCCTGGCTCTTCCTGTGGGCGGCGGGGTGCGGAATGCAACTACAAGCTGTATGGGCAATGTGTAACATGCAAAGGGCTGTGTGTCACGTATAAAAGGATGTGCAATGCCTGACTCTCTGTAGCTCTAGAAGAACGCAGACAGCTGGGTAATTTTTGAATGAGGAAGGGCTGCAATTATAAAATATATAAATATTGGTGTTCTGATCAAAGCTATAATGCTCAGAATTGTAGTGTTCTTCATGGGGGGAGCTTAAGATTCCTCATGCATGTTGGGGGAAACCCATGAAAGTACATCAAGGCAGGAGAGAAAGGGTTTGACATGCTTTCTTTGATTATCATTTTTTATAACAATATCACGAATAGGGAGTGAACTTGGGACTGTCTGCTGGATTTAAAAGCATGGGCTGCACTCTTTGAGCCAGCAAATACAACTGTAGCGGATATAGATTCACAAGCCTCTTATGAAGTTTATCCGCCAGGGGCAACAAAGGCACACACGGTCACCGTGTTACAAATGATTGAGAACAACAGCTGGCTGGATGTAAAAATAAAACAATGTTAAAAAATTGGAAATGAAAACGCCAGGTTTTGGCTCGTCTGCGATTCATAGTCCAGTTATTCCTTATTCGTGAGCATTCAGTGGTTCCTGCATATTCACAAAAATATGGCAGATGAAGACGAGGTCTGAAAATTAAAACAGGCTCCAGGGTCCTGCTGGAGAAAGATAATAGTGCTGTCAAGATGGGTAAAATTCTAGCCCCGCTGAAATCAATGGCAAAGCTTCCATTCATTTAACTGGGGATGTGGTATGCCCATATCAGTAAAAACCGGCATCTTAAGCCCACATAGTTATGCTGGCTCAAAGACAGTGCCTAGCCCAAGCCTCAGTAGAGGATATTTCCATTTATCATAAAGCAACAAACAAGTGTCATTACAATTAATTTTAAACAAAAGAACAATTCTGAGTCTACACCCGTCCAGCTCTTCCCGCACATGCTGTTCATGCCACTTTGCTTGCTATTCATTCCACGGAGCTATCTGTGACTCTTCAACCCGGCGCATTAGGAATAATTGTTTGAAAGGCATCATGAAGTACAGGGACATTTCCAGAATCCTGAAGGAAATTCCGTGGACAGGGAGGCATCCTCTGAAAAACTGGCACTGTTCACTAAAACAGGGACAAATAGACACTTTACTCAGCTCAGTAAAACCTGGGTGAGTTTCACTTCTTGGCTCTTTCACAGACCCAATGTTATTGCATTTGAGTTTTCAGTTAGGCTTGGGGAAAGTTTAGATAAAAAAATGCTGCTTTCCTTGTATAAAACGACTTGTCTCGAAAATATTTTTTTTTAAATCTGCACTTAGGCACAGCATCATCCAGAAGAAAATGTTCCATTGTCCTCATGTGATGACAGTGTGTCCTCAGCTGGCTCTAGTTCTGCACTGGGATGTGTACAATCAATTGGGCTCCGAATAGATGCAAGAGTCCGATTGTAGGATTAGTCTCGTACAATTATATTGATGCACATGTTCCTCTATGGGTAGATTCTATACAGAGTATCTGCAGAATCATAGTTATTTGTACTTTATGCTTTACACCATCCTTTAATTCAAGGGTTCCACTAGCATAATAATAGTTCAAACAGGAAGTACATTACAACTCATATTCATGAATTAATTAAAGCCATCAAAGAGTCCACGAAGTCTGCCATTGATTCAGGAGGAATGGGACGTACAGATAATTAATGGCTCTCAATGACAGTTTTTGAAAAATTGGTTTCTGGGAGCTCTTCATGTATGCTGGATAGATTTCTGCTGCATAAGTCTTATCTATTCTGAAAGACATACACAGCAGAGAAAGCAGAACTGTCCCTTCCAATATTTATTAGACCATTATATATCTGGAAAAGAGTTGGGTTATTTTGGTATTAGATATCTACATATCAGCTGCTACAAATTTTACCTTAAGTCACTTAATAGCCCATTAAGGGCTGTCTTGATGAATACTTATTAAGTACAAATCCTGAATCCATTTTCAGTTTTATTAATTAAAAGATTACTATTGGGATCTTGTGGCAGGCATCCTGGCATCATTTGGGGTACGTGAAATATGATGATTCTTTTATTTTCCTATTAGAATATTTTAACTTCTGCCTTAGGAGATAAATTGTGCTGTGCATTGCTCTGGATATATCATTATGCATCATTACTAATAATTATTATTAATAAATAGTAATTATGGGCTGGAGCATGCCTTTGGGAGTAGCTCTGGGAGGCACTTTGCCAAAGGGTATGTCTACATTGCATGCTTCTTACAGGGTGAGTAAAGTACAACACTGCATGGCTATAAATACCACTGGAGAGAGTGAGGTTCTGCTTAGGTGACTACAGATAGGACTGAACCCTGTGAGCATGTATCCATACACCTAAGCCATGCCTTGCACATCTGCACTGCTATGTATAGTGGTGCAGTGGCCTGCTGCCACCCCTGCCCTTGCCTTTCACTGATGTGTGGAGGGAGTGTGGCCACAGCTTGTTTCTCAGCGTGGCCTATAGCTATACAAGCCCTGCACTCCACCACAAAGGCTGGATGATGTAACTAAGAGACACCCCAAGAGACACAATTCCTGCCCTGCATCCCCTTTGCTTCAAAGAGGTGGGATGTTAATGCATGATTGTTGGTCTATATTGCCAGTAAATTGAAATGTTCCAGCATGGTGAAGAGGGGCTAACTGCAGTGGTGGCACGTGGGGGTTGGCATCAGTTGAGTCAAGGCTCTGCCCCTTTTCCATCCCTCTCCCACACCCCTTACCCACAAGCTCCATGGCAAACCCACTTCAGCTTGGTCCAGGCAGCTCCAGCCGATCAGGGCTCTATGGAAGGTTCCATTCAACCCCTCTCCACCCGTTCCCCCCCCCTGCTTCTTGGTATAGAGCCCAGTCTAGCCTAATGTTGCTATGCACCATGTACTGATCATGTGGCCGTGCCATTGTACCACCATGTCCCACCTGCAGTGGGATAAAACTCAACCCCAGCAAAATATACAACAAAATCTGCAGCAGGAGCTTTCCTGAGAAGGCAGCATTCTATGCTAAAAGTCAACTTTTAAATATCTCCAGAGGTCTTGTTATCATTTTGTTTGACCTCTCATTAAAAAGCCAACTCGATAAGGCAACTGATCCTTGCTGGTCCCTTGGGTGGTTGGCCAGTGAGGCTTGGGTTAAGCAATCAGTAAAATAAAAAGCAAAAACAAAACCCAGCATCACAGCATCTACAAAGCAGAGCTGTCTTCAATGCTTTTTCATAGGCCATCAGGGAATGGCTAAACAGAGCCTCCAGCACAAGCCTATCCACACTGAGTTACTAAAGTCATTACTGCCAGTAGCTGCTCGGTCTCAGTTTAAGGCCCTATGGCAACACTACCACGCAATGGACTGAGCGGCGTGCAGTGTCCATGGAGAGGAAGCCAAAGTTGTTCTGGCAGGTACTTTAATCCCAAGCACGCTGTCTTTATTCTTGGATACTAGTATCCTGAGAATACCAAATTTGCAATTCTTGCCAAACAATTATATAAAAGTATAATAAAATAGAAAAGTATGACCACAAATTTGGTTGAAGCTGAATTTTGAAATTTTTCAGCCAGCTTTAATAAACGTCTTACTGTCAGGAATATGCAACCACTTAGAAACTCGCAACAGTCACCATGCGGTAAACTTGGCCAAGAAAACCCTCCCAACTCTTATTAAACAAGCACAAAAAGCTTTAAAGTTTAAAAAATTGTAGAACTAGCAGAATTTGACAGCCCTGACTCCACTGACTGCTAGTGTTTTCTGTGCATTCCTCCTACTAGGGATGTAAAGGGTTAGTCAACTATCCGATAAGCAAATGCTTGTTGGATAGTGGACAGGATAGTCGACTAGTCGCTCCACCCCCCTGCTGCCTCTATCATAGAGAGGCAGCAATGGGGAGGAAAAGAAGGGGTGCCGCACAGAGCCTGGGGTCAGCTGCTCTGTGCAGTGCTGCCACTTTGAATGCCCTGGGTAGCCTGGCATCAGGCTCCTTGCAGCATTTCAAAGTGGCAGTGCCACTTGGAGCCCAGGATCAGCTGGGGATTCCCCAGCTGACCTCAGGTTCTGTGCAGTGCTGCTGATTTGAAATGCCGGGTGGAGCCCGGAATCAGCTGGGGACCCAGGGCTCTGTGCAGCATATCAAAGCGACAGTGCCACTTGGAGCCCAGGATCAGTAGGGGACTTGAGCTCCATGCAGTGTGCCTGCTTTGAAATGTGCAAGAGTCCCCAGCATGGGCTCTTGTGCATTTCAAAGAGGAAGTGCAGCATGGAGCCTGGAGCCAGCAAGGGACTCTGAGTCCCCCGCTGACCCCAGGCTCCATGTGACGTTCCAACTTTGAAATGTACATTTTAAAGGCAGAAATTCCATCAACTGCTCTACTAGTAAATTAATCGATACTTAACATCCCTACCTCCTAACTATTGTCTATTTAGTTTGCAAGTTCTTTGGGGCAAGGATTGTCTCTCATCCTATGTTAGGACAATGCCTACCACAATGAGGCCCGGCTTTTGGGTGGGGTCTCTGGACAATACTGAAGTAACAATAATGAATAAGTTGGAACTTCATGGTAATTGCAGGACCAGCATCCGTGTTTTTCTGTCCCCAAAATGCATGTTAGAAAGAGCATACAGCTTAGACATAGTCACATTTTCAGGTGTCCTTCAATTCTACGGAGATCACTCATTTAGTCCTGTTGTAATATATTTTCTTTGCATATGTAGTCATAGAATCATAGGGGTGGAAGAGACTTCAGGAGGTAATAGAGTCCAATCCTCTGCTAAAAGCAGGACCAACCCTGTCTAAATCATCCCATCTAGGGCTATGTCAAGCCAGAACTTAAAAACTTTTAGGGATAGAGATTCCACCACTTCCTAGGGAACCCATTCCAGTGCTTCACCACCCTCCTAGTGAAATAGGTTTGGGTTTTTTTTCCTAATAGCCAACTTGAACCTCCCATATTGCCTTCTAGGCTACAAGGGCACTCTGTTGACTCTTCACTTTTTCTATTGAAAATACTTTGCATCAGAAATAACAAATCATGCCAGTAAGATTATAGAAGGAACCATTCACAATAAAATATGGAATATCCTACAGCATTTAAAATGTACTGCATAAGCCCCTAGAACACAGTACTTAAAAGCCTCCATGTGTGGGATTATTACTGATTTTAATTAAAGTACCTGACATGAAAGATTTGCAAAAATCAGGCCCAATTATTTTTTTCCAGACAAGTCTTCACAATGTCGAGATTAATCTGCTTCCTAGTCACACCGTTTTCTTAGTGCTGACAGCTATATATCATTCAAGGTGCCATTTTATTGTCTAATGCAACAGATACGGAGATAGGATCATTAAAAAAAACCCACAGGATGCACAGTGAATCTCTCTTTCTTTTTTTTTTTCTTTTTTTTTGGAATCTGGAAAGGGGACATTTTCACAGAAGCATGGAAGAATTAGATGTTATAGGACAATCTCACGGCAAAGAAGTTAATCCTGCAACGAAGGTGGATGAAGCATCTTAGGATGAGGTTTGACATATAGGTTTGTGAAAGTCAGCTGCAGTAAAAGTTACTGCTGCCCAAGGACACTCCTAGAATGGGATGGTCAGAGAATGCAAGAGTTTTATTTTTAGATAGAGAGTTTTGTTTTCTTAAAGATCTATTACCCTTACACTATAATGGATCCTCATTAAATGGCTATATGTTGGGCTATGGATGCGATGCTTGGCAGCTGGGGTGATTCAGGAATAACTAAGGACAGCCTGTCACAATGTGGTGAAATGGACTGGAGCCTCTTCCAACCAGATGTAGCGATAGTGATAGTGACTGAAATGCTAAGGGCTATCAAAATAAAAAAATCATTAATAGTGGGGGATTTCAACTATCCTCATATTGACTGATTCCAACTATCCCCACGTCACCTCAGGATGGGATGCAGAGATAAAATTTCTTGATACCTTCAATGACTGCTTCTTGGAGCAGCTGGTTCTGAAACCCACAAGAAGAGAGGCAATTATTGATTTAGTCCTACGTGGAGTGCAGGATCTGGTCCAAGAGGTAAATATAAGTGGACCGCTTGGAAATAGTGACCATAGTGTAATAACATTTAGATCCATGTGTGGGAAAAACACCTCAGCAGCCCATCACTGCAGCATTTAATTTCAGAAAGGGGAACGACACAAAAATGAGGAGGTTAGTTAAACAGAAATTAGAAGGTACAGTGACAAAAGTAAAATCCCTGCAAGCTGCATGCAAACTTTTCAAAGACACCATACTAGAGGCCCAACTTAAATGAATACCCCAAATTAAAAAACACAGTAAGAAAACCAAAAAAGTGCCACAGTGGCTTAACAACCAAGTAAAAGAAGCAGTGAGAGATAAAAAGACATCTTTTAAAAAGTGGAAGTCAAATCCTAGTGAGGAAAATAGAAAGGTGCATAAACTCTGTTAAATTAAGTGTAAAAATATAATAAGAAAAGCCAAAAGGGATTTTGAAGAACAGCTATCCAAAAACTCAAAAAAAAAATAGCAAAATGATTCTTAAGTATATCAGAAGCAGGAAGCCAGCTAAACAACCAATGGGGCCCTTGGACAATCAAGATGCTCAGAGATAACAAAGTCATTGCAGGGAAACTAAATGAATTCTTTGCTTCAGTCTTCAAGGCTGGGGATATTGGGGAGATTCCCAAACCTGAGCCATTCTTTTTAGGTGACAAATCTGAGGAATTGTCCCAGATTGATGTATCATTAGAAGAAGTTTTGGAACAAATTGATAAACTTAACAGTAACAACCAGGAAGAATACAGCCAAGAATATCTTACAGACTCATGGAGACTAGAGCTAGAGATGTCCTGTTAGGTTTTCTTATCCATCCATACTGCCCTAGGGCGAGTCCAGAACTGCCCCACCCAATACAATCGCCTCTGATTTATTCAGACTAGTTTGAAACAAAGCACTCTGTTCACCCATCTCAGGCTGGGCTCATTTCTCCCAGCCTGACTCAGCTTGCAGTGGGCAGAGCAGCAGGAGGCCGCATATGGAAACCTGGCATTAGTATCACTTTCAGAAAACAGGGGAACAGGGACCAAGCCTAGCAGCAAATTAATATAGAGCAAGAGTTCACGCAAAGGGTTTGCTGCTGTCACACACCTCTCAGTACTTGAGAAAGAATTAACATAAGGGCTGGGATTCACTCACAGCACCCTGATGGCTGCAGATAAGGCCACAGTGTCAGTCAGACCCAGGAAGCAAGTTAATTCAGGATTAACAAACTTGGAGTCATACCACAGGTCTGCTGGTATTGTGCACCATGAGAGCACATCCTGAGTGCTCCTGTGTGCAAATATACCCCGGGGCAATCTCAATCACTATTGGTTATGGAGATTGAGCCAAAGTCTGGGTCTGGCTGCTGAGTCCCAGACACTTCCTTCCCTCCTGCAATGGCAGCAGCTGATTCCCACAGTTGGTAGGGTCTTTCCAGTGGGAAGGATGGTTCCACTGAAGCAGATCCAGGGTCCTAGAGAGACATCATCCTTCACCCTTTCCATTTCTATGGCTAGCCCACCTCCTGGCAGTTCTGCTCTGGGGCATGGTCCCTCTCTTTGTTGGAGCATTAGCCCACAACAAGCATTGCTGCCAGGGGATCCTCATGCCTAGCGGGTCAGATTGTATTGGCAGGGCATTGGTGCATGGGCATTGGTGGATCAGCAGGCAGTATGAAATGCAAAGCCCTCATGGATTTGGCAGGTCGAATAAAAAACAGTGTTACTGCTCTCATCTGCCAGGGAGACATCAATGGCGGATGGGATATTTGGTGCATAGAGAATGGACTATTTATGTCGTCTTAAAAATGGGTGTGGTGAAGAGATGAAAAGTTAGACAGGTCGGTAGACATTTCAGTGAACCTACTGATGTATAAGAAGAATCTGGCCCCCATCTCTGGGAGATGAATAGTTATTAAGAATACAGGATCCCTGAGCCAGTGGGGTGGGGGAAGCAAGAAGAGGTTTTGCTTCCCCACTCCACAGGGCAGGTAAGTGTGGAGCCCTGCAAACGATGACAGATGAATATTGTAAAAGCAGAGTATTGTAAAAGCAGAGGGATGGAGTTCAAGTGAGCTGAAATCTCCATGTTTCTCTTGTTCTCTGAAAAGGGAAGAAAAGAGAGAAAGAAAGAGCCCTTGAAAAGGAAAAGAAAACGAAACAGAGAAGGGAGAATCAGCACTGAGGGAATAGCTTCAAATAATTACACTGTATAAGTGTCACACGGAGACCTGGCAGATGCTGGAGCATCCCTCACAAGGGAGGGACATCAGGACAGCCAGGATGAAGGACACCTCAGGAAACTGTCAGATTGCAAATGAAACACTCTTGGCTAAATGCTTTGACTCTTCTGAGCAGTTCCAGGAATTAATTTGATCCTATATTTAAAACAACGCCCCCCTTCCTTCTGTAGTCCGTCCCACCTTACTGCACAGGCTGCTGGAAGGAGAGTACAATTGTAAGATTTTTGAGGCAGGGACTGGCATTCTCTGGGTATGTCTAGACTACATGCCTCTGTCGGCAGAGGCATGTAAAATAGGCT
>JANRFK010000975.1:6279274-6289646 GCA_030068395.1 Apalone spinifera | reverse complement strand
GGGGGCACTGATGGCACCCACATCCCCATGTGGGCCCTGACCACTGGGCATCTGACTACAACAACCAGAAGGGGTACTTTTCCATGGCATTGCAGGCCATCATGGACCACCAAGGCCATTTCACAGACATCAGTGTCAGGTGGTTGGGGAAGGCGCATGACGCCTGCATCTTCAGGAACTCCATCCTGATACAGAAGATGAACGCTGGCACTTTTTTCCCCAATTGCACCATCAGGTCAGGGAAGTGGACATGCCAATGTGCATTGTGGAGGATGCTGCCTTCCCTCTGCTCCCCTGGCTATGAAGCCCTACACTGGACACTTTGACCAAAGCATGGAACAGTTTAATACCAGTCTCAGCAGGGCCTGCATTGTGGTGGAGGGTGCCTTTGGGCATCTCAAAGGGAGGTTCCATTGTCTCCTCACTTGCCTGAACATCAGGGAATGGAACATCCCCCAAGTGGTGGCAGCGTGCTGTGTCCTGCACAATATTTGTGAGAACAAGGGGGAGATGTTTCTGCCAGGGTGGGGGCAGAGGCCAAGCAACACATGGCTGCTACACATAGCTACACACGGCTGCTATCAGGCAGGCCCATTAGGGGTCTGGTGCATCCAGGAGGTTCTGAGGAAGGGTTTCAGCCAAGGACACCCATGAGATTCTCCCCTGGGCCTCCCCACAAGGGGCCTCTGCAGCACCCCAGTGTGCCTTTCCTCCATCACCCCTCCCTTCTCCTGCCCTACTATCCCCCCTTCCTCCTCCCTCATCTCCCCAAAGCTCAATGAGATCCAGGATTTCCGCACCAATCCAGGATGGGTCCCACCTCCTCTGCCCCCAGGCAGAGGCTTGGGAGCTGCAGCCGTGGAAGTCTCAGGAGGTGTGCTGGGGTCTGCCATGGCAGCAGGGAAGGTAGAGCTGGGTGCTGTGGTGTGGCAAAGGGCTAGCAGGGCCTGCTTTGTGCCACGAGTCTTTTTCCCTGTGGCTTCGGCTTTAAGAGCTGCAGGGGAAGAACTATAGAGTTCTGAGGAGTGTGGACAGAGTGGCTAGCAGGGCACCTGTGGGAAGCCCTGGAGGCCACTTATTTTGAAATAACCACAGCTGCCCCATCTACACACGCCACTCTATTTCAAAACACTCATTTTTTTATATTGGTATTAGTCTTCGTAAAATGAGGGATACTGGATTCGGAATGAGACACCCGTTATTTTGAAATTATTTCAGAATAACGGGCTTACTGTGCAGATGCTCACTTTGTTATTGTGAAATAATGCGAGTTATTTCACAATAACACTGTTGTATTGATATGTCCTAAGAGGCTACTCTGTGGGAGCAATAAATGAGCACGTGAGGTTTTGTGTCCTGACTAGACTGGGGAGAAATATCCAGACGTTATTGCCTTCTCCACCAGCTCCAGCTAAACCCTGAACACCATCTGGAATGTGAGACTTTCTCTCCCCAGTGTGTCCTTTTCCTTCCCTACCTCTCTCCGATTGCTCCCCTTTTCCCTTCTGCCTAATAAGAGTCTGGCTTAGCCTGCCAAGACTATCTGTTTTACAGCACTGCTGTGAGACTGTGACAGCTGAAGGCAATGCCCTAACCAGTCTGAGGCTGGTATAAGTTTGCTATGTCTCTGAATGTCTGATAAGACTGTGTGCTGTACCTGTGTTTTTCTTTGAAGTTGGAAGAGGGAGTCAACACCAGAAACCGAAACTGCATTTTCCAATTTTGCTGTTCTTTTCCCTCCCCTTTTGTGTGTGTTTGGCTTGTTTTGTCTGGTAAGTGAGGAGACAGGACTTTAGCAATAACAACAGCTCCAGTCCATCCCTACATCTCTTTTCCTCAAAGGGACAGTTATCTCCACCTTTGATAACACACCAAAGTTTGTCAGACAAGGGCTTTCCATCTTTCTAAAAACTCTCTCCAGCTAACAGGAAAGTGAAGGAGGGGCGTTACAACAAAAACCTTACTGAATTTACCTTTCAAATGCTTTGTTCAGTTTTCCTTTGTTTCTGCATATGGTTTAATAAGTGGTCAAAAGTGGTTTTAAGGGCGTGTGGTCTAAGGTACTAAGTAGGTTGACCAAACCTTCTTTAACTTTGCATAAGGTTGCACAGTTGTGTTAACACCTTTGACTCTGTGGGCCAGAGGCAACACATGGGGAGGGACAAGGGGTCACATACTCCCAAACACTGTGGGCAGGAGGGGCCGGTCATCAGCTGGCAGAGGGAATAGCAGAGTGGGGCCTGGTGCCTGCATTAGGGTCCTGGCCCCCTGAGCTCACTGGTAGCAAGGTGGCCCCACTGCTTTGCTCTCCCAGTTGCATCACTCCAGGGCAGAGTGGGGCAAGAGCAGAGCAGCAAGGGCGGGGAGAGGTGGTCCAGGGGTGGGGAGAGGCAGGGCCTGGAGGGAAGAGGGGTGTCCTGGTCCTTCCCCAGGCTGAGGGAGAGGTCATATGCCCCCTGCAGGTTTCCCCTCACCAATTGCCTCTGCTTTGGAACTATATTCCATCCACATTAATGCATTTCTTTTTTAATCATTAATTGATTCCACAGATGATCTTTCAAAGGAAACCCAGGGGTTTAATTTTCAGCTTGGAGGAAAACAAACAAGGCTTAGTCCCTGCCTCCTTCTCCGTTAGTCCAACTGACCAAGAAGGCATGAAGAGCATCCTCAGAGGTGCTGCTTACCTAGGGAATCAACTGTCTCCATCTTGACAGTTTATGATGACCCCAGTGCCCACTCGTGGCTGAAGACTGGCCACTGTGTGCATGTGCAGCTAAGTGTGTGAGTCTGGAGATGAGTGGAATAAGACCCCTGGTTTTCATATGGGATAGGAGATTGAAGGTCGGGGTGCCCTTTGTATGGTCTACATGGAAACTGGTCACCAAGGATGATGAACTAAGGGATTCTAACAGCCTACTGGGCAACAGGTCCCTTAGTTACACTATAAAAGTAACAGACAAGGTCTTTGCTGAGTAGCTTCAGCCTACTAAGACTCAAAGGTTCCTTTTGCCCTACACCTTGTAGATCATATAGTGACATTCAAAGGCATTTGTGTCTGGGGTGGGTGCCACCTGCATCTGAGACCAGAGGGAATAGGTCTGTTACTCTATCTCCTCTTTTCTGCTTCTTGCCTTGTCTTAGGTTCTTTCTTTCTTTGAATTGCGCTGAGTAGTCTCTGTGGACCAGCTGAGCCAGAGCTGATGGTTAACCAGGCTTCAATGATGTAAACTGGAGGGGGCAGGTGTCTTGTCTATAGTCATAAAATGGTGGCTTTACTGATGACCGATCTTATTTTCAGCAACAAGATCTTGAGGCTGTTGCCTTCCTTTGCCTTTCTTGTAGTTCATTAGCAAGATTGGCTTCATCTGCCTGATTGTAGGCCATAGCCTAAGAGCTGGCCTTGTTGGCTTTAGTTGGAAGTATCTTCCACTCCCAGGTCATGCCAGGGACCATGCCAGGGATCGCATTCCCAGATGTTTCTTTGCCTTGGAGAAGCCCATGTAGCTGCTGCTTTCAGCATGGGGCTACAGTGGCCTGTCACAAACTATTCAGCCTCAGTCATCAAGGCCATAAGGGGCCATTATGATCATATAGTCTTGATGTCCTGCACATTTAAGGCCACAGAACCTCACCCACCCACTGCTGTAATAAACCCCCTAGCCTCTTGCTGAGCTATTAAAGGCCTTAAATCCTGGTTTAAAGATTTGATATAACAGATAATTCACCGTTTACAATATTTTAAACCTGCATGTGACAGAAGGAAGGGGAAAAAATAAACCAGGCTCTCTGCCAATCTGACGCAAGGGAAAATTCCTTCACATCTGATGATCGGTGAGACCCCTGAGCATATGGGCAAAACCCACCAGCCAAACACCTGGGGGAAAAATTCTCTGTATTAATCAAAGGTTTCCCCAGCCAGTGCTCCACCTCCAGCCATTGGAGGTGTTTGCTTCTCCTGTGCACTAATTTTGTTGTACGATTGGCCACCTGCATCAGAGGGTGTTGATTCTGCTCCCCGATTGGATGACTGAATATTCTTTATTATTTGTTGTTCCCCTTATAATGAGTGTTGCCTTGTCTGGGATGAATTTGTAGCTGAATAATCATTGCTGCTAAAATGAGTGTGGAAAATGGGCCATTTTGTATCTGATTTGTTTGTTTGTTTTTTCCCAGCTCTCTTGCTCAAAGTGCAGTTTTGGTCAACCCAAAACTGTTCACTAATTTGACAGGAATAGTTTTGCTCATTCATAAAACAGTAGAAGGAGGCGGCATCTTTTGCTGCTCTAAAGTTCCCATGCCACCCCAATCCTACAGTCTCTAACCCAGTAGCTCGGGCATTCCATGGAATGTGGGAGGTCTCCCAGGTTCAATCTCTCCGTGCTGAATCAGACCCCAAAGAGACGATTTCAATTCATCAATATTTTTTAAATGTCAGATTAGGTTGACCCAAACACTGGTGGCTTTTTCCCTTTTTCTGAATTGCCACTAAACCAAAAGATCAGTTATCCAACCACCACTAGAGACCAAGGATGGGGCTGCCCTGTGGTAGGCGTGTACAATTTCCTAGCTAGCAGGTGTGATTGGGGCAACTCCCTGCAGTGTCCTTGGGGTCATTTGGTTTAAATGAACTGCTTATGTGTGACTGTGTTCTAATTCATTGGGGAGGGCTACCAGAGCTCCTCCATAAACTAATAACAATGTGGAGTAATTATGGCAAATCAGCCAGGTTGTAACACTTCCCCTCCCATCCCCAAGAGGAAGCAGCAGCTGGAGACACTCATGTATTTGAGAATACATCCAAACTGGATTTCCCCAGAGACCAACAGGCAGAGAAAGGTCTTTTGGATAAACAGCTTGAGATTAAATAGATTCAGAGCCTGCTTTCTGATCCTGCTCAGACAAGACTCTGTTCAAGGCGTGCATGGAGGGCAAGGGAAAGCAATGCTTGCAGAAAGGTTGAAAGGACTTCACCTACTAGGACCCTATGAGACTGATCTTTGGTAAGCTTTTTAGCATGTGTGTAGGAACTTTTATTGTTTGTATGTTTTCTTTGTAATGCTTTCACCTTAAAAATGAATGTGCTTGCTTAGTAAGAGATGTGTGGTCACTTGAAGTGGCTGGCAACCCACTGTCCAGAGCCCTCAGAGATACAACAATGCACAGACACTAGCCTGTTTAGGGAGGCTGGTGTGTGGATTTATGCAGGGAATTACACAGCTTTAAACAAATCACTCAAGAGAGGAAGATTTCCAGCTACCAGTAGTTACCTCTCTGGGGCAGTCACCATGCCTAAGTGGGTCTCTCCCTTGGGTGGACCATGCGTAGGGAATACTAATGCAGTTGCACTGAAATTCCAACACCCAGCAATCCTCATGACACTCCCAAGTTTAAAGTCTTAGAAATAATCATAAAGTGGAAATTCATCACCTTTATGCTCTGATTCTCATCTGCATGCTCTACCCTTCTCACCTTGAGCTCAGCTGCCCAGCTTGCCATCAGGCCGGTATCCTTGGCTCCTGCTTTGCCCATCGCCTTCCTCCGCATTTTATCATGTTCAGCATCCTCTATTCCCTCAGCTCAGCTTGTATCATCAAAAATCCCTTTGGCACTTTCACTATCAGCAAACGGCCGTTTATCTGCTGTATCGTTGGAAAGATCTCTAAAGCCTGCCTTGGAAATAGACCCTTTTTTATTTGATGCAAGATCATCTGAAAGGAGGATGAAAAGCAGTGAGAATATGTTTTCTTTGCATGGATCAATATGACTTTAACCTCCCTCTTCATCTACAATGGCAAGGCCTCTCTGCCCACCTTGCTGACTTATGTGTACCTCCTTCTCTCCCTCTCACTTGTTTTCCTTTGCCCCTCTGCTCCTTCCCACAACTCAGGCTGGTTTAGGGCTCTCGCCACTTGGATCTTTCTGATCAAGTCACACGAGTACAGAATTTTGCCGGGGGCGGAGGGGCCAGATCCAGTGTACTTGTCCAGCTGTGCTCCTCCAAGTCAATCAATTTGTTGACTCCATCATCCAGTGGATCAAAGCTCCTTTTCAGCTTGTCCCCCCTTAAGTCCTTTTGCCATTCCCAGTAGTATATTTTATTGAACTCAGATGTGTTGAGTCACTGAATGAATCTCTGTATTCACCCAGGAACCCACCAAAGAAAGATGGATTTCTAACATCACTGAGACACTGTATATTTTTTCTGTCTTTCTCCTCTTCTCCCAGTCGAGTGACAAACAGTAGTGTTCTCTAAAGCACCCTTCCTCCCCAGAGTGGCAGATTTACTCCTCCTTGGCTCCCTTACAGCTGCAGCAGCTGCCATGTTGAACAAGAACCTCCACATTCATTTCAGCTTTCACTGCACTCCTTTCCAGTGGGCAGAGGCAGCTGCTGTTCAGGTCTTGTGTTGCATCTCTGAAGATGACGGGTCAAATTTTAAAGAGGTGGATGCACCTGGTAAATGTCCAAAAACTGCATTGTATCTCTGTGGGGCACCTGGGCAGCCCACAATTAATAATGAATTTAGCCTGGCAACTTTCCCAGGAAGCAGGTAGGAGCAATCTTTTGTTCTCTGTTTGTACAGCACCTAGCACAATGGTCCAGGCTCCCAGGTGCTACAGCAACACAAATTAACTAATTTAGTATTATTTTGGGGAGTTAGGGGGAAAGAAGCTGAAAGGGATAATAACAGTAATATGATACCTGGGGAAACTGAGGCAGAGAGTGGTGAAGAGTTTTGCCCATGACAAGGTCAAAACTTAGTCCCCTTTCTGTGGGTTGGCTTTCATGACAGACACAAATAATGCATTTCTATGAGGTTCAGGTCAGACTCTTTGGTGACCTATGGAACCATAAAATACTGAGCCCAACGGATACTGATTACAGAGATTTGAAGGCAGAGTGTTTTTCTGTTTAAAAGGTGAGGAGGCTGAGGCATGGATGGGGAAGTGATTTGCCCTTGGTCAGTGGCAGATCTGGAACTAGAAACCAGCTCCCTTGATTCCCAGTCCAGTTTCCTGTCCACTGAATCACACAGACAGGCAGTGGAGCTAGATAAAAGTGTCCTCAACTCCTAACTGATAAGGATGGCTCAGACACATGTCCAGGGCAGCTGGGGGAATGTTTTGCACTGCTGGGATTTGAGATGTATCTGCTGTGTGAATAATTAGTGGGTACCATTTTCTAGACTTCAATCTGGCACCTTCCCACAGCAACACACCCGCTATTGTTTTTAATAACGAATGAAACATTCACTACAAAAACCACAGCTGCAAAACTCATCTAGACAGCTGGAGCCCAGAGAAACCTCCACTCTTGCTTCTTGTCAGAACAGCTCTAAGGAAGGTGCTTATGTTATGGTTATTTACAAGGGTAGCATTCTCAGGCCCTAACCAAGAGCAGAACCCCACTGTGCTATATGCTGAACCTACCCATAGTATGAGACCGTTTTTGCCCCCAAAGAGCTAGTCAGCTGAAGACACAAAAGGCAGGAGGAGAAATTGACAGTTGGGAAGCGTGATTTGGAGCTCACCTAGATCTCTCTAGGTCCGCCTGTGCTGTTGCTGCTTCCCTTTGGATTGCAAGGATGCAGTGGCAGCACAGGCAGGTGGGGCGCTCAAGCATGGTCCTGGAGCTACTGTTCCTGGAGCTAGCTTTGCTCTAGCTAGTTCAAGGCAGGCTTGGATATGTCTACATATGCTGCAGTCTCACATCCTGATTGCAATGTCGACATGCACAGAGGTAAAGTGATCTGCCCACCATAGTGACAAAATGGTGGCAGAGCTGGGAGTGGAACCCAAAGGCAGGATTAACAAAGGTAGTTAGGTGCCTAACTCTCATTGAACTCAATGGGAGTTTGGCACCTGAGTTCCAGTCCAGCACCCTAACCACTGGACCATGCTGCCACCTCAGTTTAGGCTTCCCCTACATAGCAAGCAGCCCTGCAGCCTACTAAGGCAGTTTCAGAAGGCTCCCACGTAGTCTACACACAAGCACAGTGTTTCCAATGCACATTTCATTGCAGCCCTTTATCCTTCATGCAGAGGCCTCTCCCTGTGAGCAAAGGCGATGAGAAAATGTTATTGAAAAGAAGAAAATCAAAACAAAAAAGATAGATCCTGGGACAGGAGAGACGATTTAAAGTCGCACATCAAAACAAAAAGAGAGACACAGATTGAACTGACGTGTCCTGTCCCTATCTAGCCGGATGCCAGGTGCTGTCAGAGATTAGACATTTCATAGATAAAAGCAGGTAATAGGACCTTGCCAGATAAGGGCACAAAGGAGAATACAGGGGAGAGAAAAAAGCACAGATGAGAAGGAGGTGAAAGGACAGACAACAGCCCTGCCTATCAGCAAATCAGTCAACCAAGCTGGCTGAGTCACTGCTTGGCCCAGAGGCAGTGGAAACTCAGGCCTCATGTCAGCTTCTGCCCCCAAGCAGCCAGTGGAATGATACCTCTGTCTCCATATCAACCAGTGTAGAGTGCCCCCGTGTCTCCTTGGGCTGGCCTAAGAGCAATGGTTCCTAAGGGCATGGGGCCGAGGGGGAATGAATGGCTTGTAATGTAGCTGGCTGGCTTTAAGAGAGAGATCCAAAAAGGGAAAATAGCAGGGGCTAGAGTCATCCCGAGTAACTCAATGGAAAAACTTTAAAAAAATGAAAAGTCTAGTACAGTAAAACTCCGATAGTCCGGCATCCAACTGTTCGGCACTCCCGGCATCAAAATGCCAAGCGCTCCTGACCAGCTGATTAAAAAGCCTGCCGCTCAGCACATGTGCTGGCTGTAACCAGAGGGAGTATCAGGTGGGTGGGGGGAGTGGGATCGGGATCCTGTTACAGTATGAAGAAAAGCGTTTTGCTTCAGCGAAGGGGAAAGGGGAGGGGAGAGGCAGGAGGATTAAGTTACAGTATGGAGGAGACCTGAAGTGGAAAGGGGAGGGGGGGAGAGAGGATCAGGTTACAGCACAGAGGAGATGGGAAGAGGAAAGGGGAGGAGAGAGGGAGGGAGATTGTGTCCTGGCTAGCTGTTAAACCGAGCAGCTATACTGGACCTCCCGATTCTCCAGCAAATCTGATAATCCGGCACCACCTAGGTCCAAAAGGTGCCGGATTATTGGAAGTCTACTGTAGCATCTTAAAGACTAACAAAACAAGATGGTATCATGAGCTTTCGTGGGCACAACCCACTCAATGGAGTTTCATTAAGGATGCATTTGGCCATGGCACACTGAGGATTAGAGTCATTCAGAAAGAGCCAAGGACCCATTGGAACCCCTCAATTTACAAGGCCAAAGCATGGAGATCTCTACTTCACCTTGGTCTGTCCAGTGCTGAATTGAAGCCCCGCTATTGATACTACGCAACATCCTGCCTCCCGGGCTAGAGGTCCCTGAGTCCTGGTAAGGGCTCTGAGGTGCAAGGACAAGTAGCAGAGGGAAGCTGTGAATATAATCGGTGGGGTCTGACTGTGTGTCACTGAATGTGGAGGAGTCACCGGGCCCTACACCCCCATCTTCAACCAGATGTGACTGTCAGCCAGCAAGTAGAACAGAAGGTTTATTCATTGACTGGGACACAGCGCTGCACAGACTTGTTAGGACAGGAGCCAGAAGCAGTCAGTACAATCCAACTTGGGAAGAGGAGAGCCCAGAGCCAGTGCCCCAGGCTCCCTCCCTGCTTCTTCAGGCGGCCAAGAGTAACTCACACCCCCAGCAGCCAGCCCCAGCCCCGCAGGCAGCCCCACCTCCTCCTTTGTCTCACTTCGGAGGCAAAAGGTGTCATCTGATGGAATCTTCCACCTAGGCTCAGGTTACAAGACAGCCTGACGGCTATTGTTGTCTACATGCTAAAATGGGGCAGCCTAGGGCTGCCTCCCCCTCAGTGAGAGCCGCACCCAACATTCCCATCCCCAGCCAGGTACCAGTGCAGTGCCTAGGGAAACTGAGGCACACACATCAGAGTTACAATAGGATAGGACAGTAGGAATCACATACAATGTAACAAAGCAAACAGAGTGAACACAATCCCCACTACATCGCATCATACTGTGGAAATTTGCTGAGGGACACAGTCAGCAGCTAAAGCCTATGGAATTCTGGGTCTCAGAGGAGCCTGAAATGCATATGCCAAGAATCTCTGTTCGTGTAAAGAAGTTACAACAGCTTCGTTCAATGCATCTCAGCAGGACAGCTGTCTATGGGGAATCCCCTAAATCTGCCTCACTCGGATCCCAGCATGGGATGGATTCTTCAGGACTGGCTGAACTTTGATTGGTCCAAAGTCCTCATCAGAATCACAGAGGGGTTCTTCAAAGGGTAGTACAGTAATTCCTCATTTAACACTATAGATGTGTTTCTGAAAATGTTCGTG
>JANRFK010000975.1:6260965-6279174 GCA_030068395.1 Apalone spinifera | reverse complement strand
TTTGCAGAAAAGCAGCTGATTTTCTGCAAAAACTGGCCAGTCTAGACACAGCCTACGTGTATTCATCCGCTCATGCGCATTACCACTGTTTTCACCAACTTATACCACTGTGCAAAGTAGTCCGCCACTTGATTATTTTCGTGTTACTTTGGGGATGGTCTTATTTGAAAAATGTTCCCTAAAAAAAAAATTGTGCTATTGCAAAAGTGTTAAGCAAGAATGTGTTAAATGATAATTACTGTACCCCTAAATCTGACTTTATTAACACACCATAATTCAGATTAGCACCTTGGAGGAGAGATGCCAAGATAAAACGACCAGGAATTCTCATTACATCATTCAACCAGTCCACTGAAGGAAATGAACGAATCCTCTTCTGGAGCACTCTTCTGTCTTCAATGCCCATGTGTACCCCTAACATATCACTCTCCTGCTGATGGACCAGTGCCTTTGCTTTGTTAATTACTCCAAAGAAGCAAGCAAGCCAGCCAGAAAGAAAGATAGAAAGAGACTTGCTTCATTCCCTGTAAAACCTTCTCTGGTCACCACAAGTCTGCCAAGAACCATGGAGTAAAATCAGGCCGTTTGCTCATGATTCACTAGCCCCGGCCCAGGTCCATAACAAATGGACTGAGCATCTGGCCTGCAGCTGATGCATCAACATAGGCAGTTCAGTTAACCTTGATTAATTATACAGTTTGAGGCAAAGGGGCATTCACAGCCCTTTTTGTGTCTTGCGTTTTCTCTTTCATTCAGATGCAAGTGACCGAAGCAGGATGCTGGCACTGAGTTATTTACAGGCTTTACTGCCCGAAGTCCGCTTAATAAACCTGACGCCGTTGTCACAGCGAGGTATCCTCAGTGACAGGGCACACGATGTTTCCATACAGAATGCCTGCGTTTGACTTCTGTGTCTCATGAACTGTCACGAATGCAATCTTCTTGCTTGGCGGCTATCAATCACACGGTCCCTCAGGTCCCCCGCTGAAGGAAAGTTTTCTTAGACTCTATTAAAGGATCCAGCCGAGCTCAAGGAACACTAAGGGCCTAAACTAACAGAATACAGAGCGCCTTGATTTAGTGGGAGCTGAGAACATTCAGTACCTTGCAGGCCTAAACTATCTGCCCCTGAACTGCATTACACCTATCATTTCCATTGTACGGCGCTGCTACTGCTCGCAAATGTGGTTGCCCCCAATAGGAAAATAGCTGCCACTTCCTATGATTTATCTATTGTTTGAGTGGCCTGATAATTCCCTAATCTACTATTCCTCCTCATAAATGTGGAGTTGTCCTCACTTAATAGGCTTCTTGTTGACAACTTAATAGCATGGGATCCGAAGCTGAGACTGAAAACCTGGAAAGATCTTGAAAAGCTGGATTCTACCAACTGCCTGAACACTGTTCTAACAGTCGTCCTAGAGAAAGCACAACTTTTAGAGCAGACTGGGCCCAGGCCCCAATCATTTGTGGTTATTAACAATCGGATGCTGCTTTTCATAAAGATATGGCATTGAATGCAATGTCCTAGGTAATTTTTAACTTAGCTACCATATCTAACTTCTCCATCCAGTTCTGAATGGGCACAGCACCTTTCCCTCTCTGTCCTACACTGTTCTGTAATTAATGTTGCCATGTGCGGCTAAACAGCGGACCCTTTCCATCCCAGATGTGGTTTCATTCCAGTGGTGTGTCTTTACTGCTGGCAATTAATTGAGCCATTTATGTGTCAGTTTTCCCATTAGTAAAATGGGACACATAATGCTGATGTATTTACCTCGTAGGGCTGCTGAGAGGATGTATTCATTATCACACGTGCTTTCTTGTAATAAGACCAGGCTAATAAAGGATTAATAGATGATGGTGCTTGGTTAATCGTGCCTAATGCTTTCTACTCATGTGTTTATAATACATGCTGTAGCATGCTTATAACACTTGCTAACCCTTTATAATCCAGCTATGAGTGGATCTTTAATATGCAGCATGACCCATGTTTACAAACAGTGGGGGGAGGGGGGGTCAAGCATTCCAGAACCTCTCAGTGTACTTTTTCACTTATTGGTCCATCTATTACAAAAGGATGAATTCAGCAGGCTGGCCAATCCCCTTCTGCCAGCTGACCTAAAATGTCTGGCTCAAACAGCATGAGTTACACAGACAGACTCTGCTAACTGTTGTAGCCCATCCACATCTGTATGTAGAGCCCTGCATATCGGTGGATGTCCCTGGGTAGTAGAGTGGATATCCACAGAGGGCCCCCCACACAGCCACCATGTTGGGGGGGGGGATCACCAGGACAGACCCCTGCACAGAAAGGATGCAACAAGATCTATCCTGAATCTCTTTGCAGAGGGGATGAGTGCTGGCCTTGCCCAGCCTCTCTCCCCCATGGGGAGCACTAACCTGCAGAGCCCCAGCCCGGTGTCTCTGCTGCCCCTTACCCTAGTCCCTGCTTGCATGCTGCCTGCCTCTTTCCTGCACAGCAAGTAAAATTTTGATCACAGAGTGCAGATCAGATGATGAGTTGAGCCTGGTGGATGTGGATTGAATGTGGATCCAGAGTTTTGTATCCACCCAGAGCTCTAGCTGTATGTGGCTAGCATGCTCCTCTGTGCAACTGATGGGACGGGTACCTCCTTCCCTTCTCCTAAGCACTCAGGAGGGCACTGCTAGCATGTCTATGTCCAGGAGGCTCCCTGTGGGGCGTCTCCATCACCAATCTGACTACCCAGATTAGGGCACAGTTCACATCTAGGTCCAAATCTCAACTCTGTGGAGAGAGAGGGGGAGTTTCAGAGCTGGGGCCCTCTCTAGCTCAGAAAGGGGACACCCCCTTCTTGATCATTTCCATCACACAGTCTTGGACAGAGGAGCCCCAGGCGAAAGCACTGTGAAACCACAGCTCGGGCTACACTCGCTTTTCTGGGGGAAAACATGGGTGCTTTGCATAAGGCAGACATATGTTGCGGCTTTGGCACAAGGCAATCTGGTTGGCAGTCGCTTGCCAGACTTTTCCCACCCTCCTCTCATACCATCTGCCTCTGTGAAGCACTGAAACTCCCATCTGTCAATTTTACTGTAAACACACAATTACTGAGCTGCCGAAAAAAGTTCAGTTGACCCCTAGGATAGCGGGCAGTGGGCAAGCAGGGGAGCCAGTCAGCCCTGGCTACATGTTATCTCCCTCCTCTCCGGTAAGGTGCTCTGGCGCTTATGAGTCTGTGCCTTCCTTTACTTTTCTGCTTTAATGGGGCTCTCTGAACCCTTCCTCCCAGCTGGGAGGCAGAGCTATTAACCTCGCTGACTTCTTCTGATGTACGGGGCCCCCCCGAGAGCACAGGGGTCACCACGTGAACTTGGAATTAAACACAGAGGAACAGAGCAGCACACTGGCAATTGCAAAGCCCAGAGCATCACTGCTGAAATCAAAGCCCAAGACAGCACTCGTGCCTTGTTTGCTAGTAGCCAGGGATGTGCACTTCCTCCCAGCAGTGCCATGCCAAGTCAGCTGGAATGCCCAGCTGTGTGAGCCTCCTCATGGCAATGCCAAACTGATGGCATCCAGAATGAGCGTCACCCAGGGCTGTGCCGGACAGGAGGCTCTCTTGTGTCCAGGCCAGTAAAATGTGCTTCCTACCAGCGGTGCTATACCCCCGTGGGCCAGGATTCCATGAGACACCTGCCTCCTCCTGGGGCCTCCTGTTCGTGCCAGCAGCGTATTCCTTTGCAGCTGTGTTTGCTCCTTGCCAGAGTGGATGCCAGCCGTGTATTCCCCATAGCCATCTCCACACCATGCTAGCAGGGCAAGCCTCTTCAGCGCCGTGCCCTCCCCATGCCATCCAGAGTGCTGCCCAAGACAGCTTTGCCCCAGTCATGCCAGGTAGAAAAGCACTGACTGTGTCTGTGCAGCACAGTCTCAGAACCCAAGTCAGGCAGCCCCCTGGTTTTTCTGTCTGTCTGTGCTCAGCATCAAACCTCACTCCAGATTCTACTCAGCCACTCGGGTCCCTTCTCCAGGTGGCCAGAGCTAAGAGTGCTCCTACTCTGAAGACAGGGGGAGGTGGGGTGTCAGGGCTGAAGAAGATGCAGATAAGTCATGAAATCCTGGTTCTTCTGGGACATCTCCAGCTCACAAACTGGCCCCATCACCGGTTTCATTCACCAGGAAAGAGAAGGTGAGAGTGGCATGTGTTCCAGGAGATAACAGTGGGCCAGTTCAGAGGTTACTAATTGGGTGTCTGCTTGCCTTTCATATTAATGTGAATCAAAATGAGAACACACAGTTTAACATGCACCTCGCCCTCTCCTCCTCTCCCCTCACCTCCCCGCACACTCACACCAAAGCAGCTAGAACAATGAGATAGTGGCTGTTCATTCACAAGCTCAAGGAAAATAGCAGCACTGCTAGCAGAGAAGCAATTACCTGTCCGCATACTCAAAGCAGCCCCAAAGACCAGGGTTCAACCCTTCCTCGCCAAGGCCACTTCTACACTGCATGCTTATTTCGGAATAGGCTATTCCAGAAGTAATACTCCGAAGTAACTTATTTTGAAATAGTGCACCTATACTACAGGGAAGCCTTGAAATTAGTCCGAGGCAGGCTCCCCTAATATGGACACACTACCTTGATTTAGAGCCCCAGGAAGCTCTGGGAAGTAATTACTTTGAATGGCCTGGGGGAGGAGCTATTTCAAAATAGCAGCAGTGGAGCATCCACACTATTGCTATTCCAAAATAGCTATTACGGAAGAGGCATTATTCCTCGGGGAATGAGGTTTACAGAATCTGGAATAAGCCACCTGTTATTTTGATATTATTTCAAAATAACGGAATTGCTATGTAGACGCTCGCAAAGTTATTTTAGAATAGACGCACCCCAGCTGACCTAACCAGCAGCCATATACAACCAATGTTAAGCCATCCACTAATACATGCGGCACAGGGAATAGAACTACCACCTAGGCAGCTCCCCAATGACTGCCAGATGTGGTATGATGCATGTCGGCCAGTAGGGGACAGTCACACATGCCCTGGAAGAGCCTGCTCATTACAAGCTCTGAAGGGCTGTGTCTTCAACAGCCTACATTGCACTCCTTTCACAGCAGTTCACTCCCCCTGCTATCCAATAGACAGACTCATATTTCCTTTTCAGGGGCTGCCACCTCTATGCTCTGGGCTACTGCTCTATTGCTTGAGCTAAAATTAACAGTTACTGTCTGTGAGCAAAGGTAGATGCTCTATGAGACCCAGCCACCAGGAAGGAGAGAAACTTACCACTGCCAACATGAGTTACACTAAGGCCTGACCCTGCATAGTTTATCAGCCCATCGGGACAGTAGACATATTATATAGGCAACACTTCTCCCTTGGGTAAATAGGTTTATTTTCACAGCATACAGTTTGTGGTGGGCACCATATTTCCTGATGGAATATTGTTCTCAAATCTGTGTCAGTGTATGAAACTCAGGGCTCCTGTGTTTTATCTTCCAATCAGCCGGCACAGCCCTGGATAAATCACTCAGGACCACATTTTTAAAGGTATTTAAGTGCCCAAGTCCCATTGAAATCCACCCCTGACTCTGTAACAGGGGGCAAAGGCAGCTCTGGAGCTTAATTAATGTTTGCAAATTACTGTGAGCTCCTTGAATAAAAGATACCATAGAAATGCAAAAAAAAAACAACAAAAAAACAAAAAAACCCACACCTCACCACACACACACAAACAAACAAAAAACAACCACCTGAAAATGAAAGCAAACAGGCTGGCATGGATATGGGTTTGTTGCATGGCACTATCAGTTAGGCCTAGAAAGGCCAATATTGCACCTCTGATTAGAATCAAATCCAATCAATAGTAGGGTTTAAAAAATGAACATCTGAAGTTTCTAATCCTAACTTTCCTCTCACTTGCATTGGTATTACACCAGTGCACTAGGTTCCTCAGGAGCTCAGGGACAGCTTGTCAAGGGGACAGCATCAGACATGGCCAAACATTCTCCAGCTAAACATTTTTCCCCATGAAAAATGGCCTTGTTCACAAAATTTAAAATTTTACTATATCCAAAATTTAATTTTTTCCACTAAAAATGTTTCTCAATATCTAAAAACTGAAAAAATTAACAAAAAAATAATATCAGCAGTTTGCATTAAAAAACAGGAAACAAAGTAAGTGACAAAAAGGTTTTTGTCTCTTTTTTAAAATGTTTCATAAAAATGACTTTGCACTTTCTGATGTCTCACAGTCAGGGTCAAATTTTCAAAAGGGCTCCACACCCAATCTGCACCCTTCCCCTGGGGGTAGGAGGGTGGTGAAGCACTGGAATGGGTTCCCTAGGGAAGTAGTGGAGTTTCCATCCCTAGAGATGTTTAAGTCTCAGCTTGACAAAGCTCTGGCTGGGTTGATTTAATTGGGATTGGTCCTGCCTTGGGGCTGGACTTGATGGCCTTCTGAGGTCTCTTCCAGCTCTAGGATTCTATGATTCTGTCTCAATGGGAAACATCAAATCCAGTGTAGCTATGTCAACTGCACTACAATCCCTCCTGATTTACACTGTAATGTGATGATATTAACCCCTGACTGGGAACATTGGCCCATAGCTTCTCTCAGCAGGGATTTACTCCCACTGGATGCCTGGCATGAGGGTGCAATTAAAGAACAAAAGGTAACTTGCTGATGAGTGCATCTGTGACATCCATTCTGAGAGGCACAGGACTGCGAAAGGAGGAGGTGACAGAGAGAGGTGGCTGAAAGAAAGAGGGAGGGAGAAAGAGAGAGCAGGAAAGAACGAAATAACAAGAAGAAACAGGGACAAACTCAGAGAAGAGAAGGAAAAAGTCTTTAAAAGACACTTCTCCGGGGTGGTAGCAATATTGTTGGTTGTGGGAGAATCTCCCTGCCCCAAAGTGTAGGCATCTTGTGATGATGGTGAAATCAGGATGCCGGGCATAGGAGAGGCAGGGTAGTGGTGGTGGGCTGACCTGACACAGGGCACAAAGCTCTGAAAGTAATGTATAATTTCAAGAGAAAGACTGAAGAGCAGGGAAGGCCGTGTGAGGAAGGAGCACTGGCCGGTGTGTCCGGGGGCTGTGTGATGCGGGAGAGGGACAGCAGGGTGGAGATGGGCTCCCTTGCATCGTACCAGCCGCCTGGCTCTTTTACACTGCACTTAGATTCTATAGTCTTCTCTCCCCTCTCACTTTTTTCCCGCCCAGACACATATCCTGGACATAAATCACTGTCAATCGGGATAAATGGAGGCCTGTAAGTGCCGTAAACACTAATGACAACATTCATCAAAAGCTGAAGTGCTCCATATTGCGCCGGTCGCAGAGACGCCCACGGCCATATGGACGGAGCTCACTCCAGCAGCCTTCGCTCCCACTCTGCCAGCCCCCTCGTACCTGCGCCAGGCAGCAGGCCTTTGCCTCTCCTGCGCACACCGGATGCCTCATGTAAGTGTGGAGCAGCAGCGTAGAGCTCACAGGTGAAGAGGCCTCAGGCAATAATATGCTGGCTCCCTGCGGGCATGGATGGCAGAGTGGACTGGGAATGGGGCACTCATCTCTATGCCTTATGCAGCCCAGCTGGGGGTGGCTGCTAGATGTTACCATATAATGGCTGCTGAGCCTCCAATGTCCAGGTTCCAACTCAACACGCATCCACCTAAGGAAAGCCTTGGCCACAACCGGATGCTTCAATCCAAGCCCTCAGAAACCTAATTACTCTCTTACCTTAATTGGGGCAGACTGCGGGAAGCTCACACAGCCAATGCCTAGGTTGTTCCAGCCCTGTGGATGCACAAAGAAATCCAGGCTCCTGTGAGGGACAGCCCAAAACAAAATGCACTAAACATTAATTTCCATAGGAAAAACGAAAGAGGGACTCCTACATAAGAACAGCCGTACTGGTCAGATCAATGGCCCATCTAGCTCTCTTTCCTGTCTCTGACCGCAGCCAGTGCCTGATGCTTTGATGCTTCAGAGGGAATGAACAAAACAGGGTAGTTATCAAGTGATCCATCCCTTGTCAACCAGTCCCAGTATATGTCAGTCAGAAGCCGAAGGACACCTAGGCTACGTCTAGACTGGCATGATTTTGCGGAAATACTTTTAACGGAAAAGTTTTTCCGTTAAAAGTATTTCCGCAAAAGAGCGTCTAGATTGGCACGGACGCTTTTGCGCAAAAGCACTTTTTGCGGAAAAGCGTCCGTGCCAGTCTAGACGCGCTTTTGCGCAAGAAAGCCCCGATCGCCGTTTTAGCCATCAGGGCTTTTTTGCGCAAAACAAATGTCAGCTGTCTACACTGGCCCTTTTGCGCAAAAGTGTTGCGCAAAAGGGACTTTTGCCCGAACGGGAAGGGCAAAGTATTTCCGCAAGAAGCACTGATTTCATACATTAGGAAGTCAGTGCTTTTGCGGAAATTCAAGCGGCCAGTGTAGACAGCTGGCCAGTTTTTGCGGAAAAGCAGATGATTTTCCGCAAAAACTGGCCAGTCTAGACGCAGCCCTAGAGTATGGGATTCCATTCCTGAGCATCTGTCCAACAGCCTCCAGAGGGCCTATCCTCCATGAACATATCTAAACAGGTTTTGAACACACTTATTCTTTTGGCCTTCGTAGTATCTCCTGGCAACCAACTCTATAGGCTGACTGTATGTTCTGTGAAGAAGTTCTTCTCTTTATACGTTTTAAATTTGCTGTCTGTTAACTTCATTGGGTCACTCCTGATACTTGTGCTATGTGAAGGGGTAAATAACGCTTTGTTATTCACTTTCTGCACACCATTCATGATGTTATAGCTTTCTGTCATAGCTCCCCTTACTTGTCTCTATTCTAAGCTGAACAATCCCAGTCTTTTGAATCTTTCCTAGTATGGCAGCTGTTCCATAACCCTAGTCATTTTTGTTGCCCTCTTCGGTACCTTTTCCAATTCCAATATATCTTTTTTTAGATGGGATAACCAGAATTGCACACAGTATTCAGAATGTGGGCGTACTCTGGATTTATATAATGGCAGCATTATGATATTTTCTGTCTTATTATCTATCCCTTTTCTAACGGTTTCTAAAATTTTGTGAGCTTTTTTTTTAATGCTGCTGAACATTGAGCAGATGTTTTGAAAGAACTATCTACAATGACTCCAAGAACTCTTTTTTGTGTGGTAACATCCAATGTAGATCTCTTCATTTTGTATCTATAGTTGGGATTATATTTACCCATGTGCATTACTTTGCCTTTAGCAACATTAAATTTCATCTGCCATTTTGTTGCCCATTCTCCTAGTTTTGGGAGACCCCTTTGGAATTCTTCACAGTTAAGTTTAGACTTGACTATTTTGTATAATTTATAATCTTTGACCACATCACAGTTTAGCCCTTTTTCAGATCATTTATTAATATGTTGAATAGGATTGGTCCCAGTTCAGACCCCTGGAGGACACCACTGTTTACCTCACTCCATTTGGAAAACTGACCATTTATTCCTGCCCTTTGTTTCCTATCTTATAACCAATTACTGATCCATGAGTGGAATCTCTCATCCCATGATTGCTTACTTGCTTAAGGGACCGTTGCAAAGGCTTTCTGAAATCCAAGTACATTATATGCACTATATCACCCTTGTCCTTATGCCTGTTGACCCCCTCAAAGAATTTTACTAGATTGGTGAGTTATGATTTCCTTTTACAAAAGCCATGTTGGTTCTTCCCCAACATTCTGTGTTCATCCAGGTGTTTGGCAGTTCTTTATTATAGTTTCAACCAATTTGCCTTGTGCTGACATTAGGCTCCCCAGTCTGTAATTGTCAGGATCACCTCTAAAGCCTTTTTAAAAACTCAGATTATATTAGATATCTATGAGTCACCTGGTACATAGATGGCTTTAAACGATACATTACTTACCACAGATAAAACCACTGAGTCATCCTGTGGTACCTTTTTTGAGGCATAAGGGATCTTGTGCAAAAGGGTTTTTTTGCATAAAATGGACCCATCTACACTGCTTGTTTTTGCACAAAAGCCTCTTGTGCAAAAAGCATTGGCAGAAATGTGCAAATGACAGCGCAACAAATGCTAATGAGTGCTTCATTAGCATACTCTCTACCGTCAAAAGCCTGCAGTATAGACGTAGCCTAACAGTAATACTCTCTTCATCAGATGAGTTGGAGTGGAAATAACAGAATCAAAGATATGTACAGCAGCTAAAGAAGAACCTATTAATTGTAGGACCCATGTTAATGATTAGCAAGTTCATATTTGAATTTCTTCAGAACTTTTGGGTGCATATTATCTGGTTCTGGTGACTTATGACTGTTTAATGTTGTTCCAAAATCTTTTATACTGATCCCTCAATCTGGGACAGCTTCTCAGAGATGTCATCTGTATAGAATGACTGAGATGTGGGGCTCTCCCTCACAGTATCTGCAGTGAAGACTGATGCAAAATTCATTTGGCTTCCCTGCAATAGATTGTTTGTCAGTCTTCCTGCTCCTGATTTGCTTTGAAAAAATTGCTACTACTGGTAGTTTTGTGTACTTTTTCCTAGCTGCTCTTCTAATTCTTGTTTGACCTGACTTATTATACTAGAGGTGAGCAATAACTTCTGCAGGGGGGCTACTCCACACATTTTCATAAGTTGTCGGGTGCTGGCTCTAGGCCCCTAGAAGGGGCAGGGCCTCAGGTGGAAGGGGCAGGGTTGGAGGCGAGAGACAGACAGAGAGAGACTTTGTGACAGACTGGGCGAGTGTGTGTGGTTCAGATTGGGGGGTGTATGTGTGTGTGTGCGCACTGACTGCTGCTGGGTACATTTCTGAAAGACGCCAATGCTCTGTCAATTTAAGAAAGGAAAGCTGCCCTGCTCTGTTGTCTCTCCCCTCCCCCGCTCTGCAGAAAGGGGATACATGGGGGTGGAAGAGTGTGTGTGTGAAAGAGAGTGAGGTGGAGAGGGGGGCCTCTGGAGAAATCTTAGAAACAACGCACTGCCTCCTAAGACAAGCACTCATCTCAGTCATTCACCCTACTTCAGACTGGAGCAGCTCTGCTGCATGTGCCCCCTCCCCATGCCCTGCTCTGCAGAGATGGGGGGCAGGGAGACACCCTGACTTCAGTGCTCCCCTCTCCCCTGCACAGCTTAGGGGTATGTCTACACTAGCTCATTAGTTCGAGCTAGGTAGGCAAATGAGGGCAACTGGAGTTGCAAATGAAGCCCGGGATTTAAATATGGAACGAGGAGTACCAATAGTTCGAATTAGAATCTCTAATTTGAACTACCTACTCCGTGCTGTGTGTAGCCGCAGTTCAGACTAAGAGGGATTTAAAAATGGCGGCACCCGGGAATATGCAAATGAAGCCCAGGATATTTAAATCCCGAGCTTCATTTGCAACTCCGGTTGCCCTCATTTGCCTACCTAGCTCGAACTAATGAGCTAGTGTAGACATACCCTAAGAGAGTCCCAGGAGCAGCTCAGCTGCAGGATGGAGCAAGGCAGCGGAAAAGGCAGCTGAACACACACTAGCGGCAGGCTCAGCTAATCAGCTGAGTGGGCCACACAGAAATGCCAAGTGGGCCGGATGTGGCCCGTGAGCCGTATTTTGCCCACTCCTGCTGTAGGGAAATTCTATGGCACATGCCAGCTGCTGCTTAGATGTGAGCTTGCGCTGGGAGTGACACACATGTGCAATCATTCCCAGAGACCTGAGGTCAAATCTCACCTTAGATCAAAGAGAGTCTCATGAGCTATGGCTTCACTACAGTTTTAGTTGACATATATCACTTTGGGGTGTAAATCAGCCACCCCAGGAATAACATAATTTATGCCAACAGTGCAAACAGTAGTATGTTGGTAGGAGAGCTTCTCCCATCAACATAACTACCACCACTTCCAGGGGTTGGCTTAATTAAGCCAATGGGAGACCTCTCTCCTGTCTGCTTAGAGCAGCTACATTATGGAGCTGCTGTAAGCTCCCATAGCCTAGTTCAGCCCAAGTTATGGCCTTGATGCAGAAGTCACTTGGTGAGATTTTAAGGCCTGGGCTCTGCAAGAGATCGGTGTTGTGATAATAATAATGGTTCCTTATGGCCTTTATGTCTCTGAGCCAGAAGTGAAACAAGCGGCAACAATCCACTCCAGTTCCTGTTTTGGTGACATCATGCAAGGAGGGATTGCTTGGTTCAACTGAGAATCTTTTTTGAGTGGAGTTAAAAAATCTTAAGGTCTTTCCCTTATTATTGTGCTTTTTTCTCCCTTAACAGAGACTCAAGAGATGCAGAGACCCAGTGCCGCTTTTGGATGCAGTTTGGCTTTCAGTTTGAGGAAGCTTGAAGGCAGAAAGGAAGGATGGTCCAGTGGTTAAGGAACAATCCTAGAATTTAGGAAACTGGTTTCAATTCCCTGCTGTACCACAGACTTTATAGGTGACCTTGGGAAGTCAAATACAACCACTTCCTCAAACCGTTCGAAATCAAATAGGAGTTAGGAGCCTAAATACATTTGACGATCTGCCTCGTGGCTTCTCTGCACCGCAATGCCCCATCTGTATAGCTTTGCCCTACTTCCCAGAGCTGTGCTGAGGAGAGGATAAGCGCTGTGAAGTGCTACATAAGAAAGAGATTAGTTATCATAAGTAATTGTTTCCAAGGAGATGTACCCTAATAGTCCTACCAACAGCAAGTGGTGGCCTCCCCACAGCAGAGGGGAGTGAGACTAGCTCTAGAGACAGGAGTATCAAAGCTCTACCTTGGGCGAGCCCATTGCAGCATCTGCCATTCACAGACCAGCACTCTGAGGCCTATCCTTTCCTGAGCAGGAAAATTCATTTGCAAACGGAAATAAACAAACATTTATTGAAATATGGTTTGGTCCCTTTACAGCAGTTATGCAAGAGCCGTTCATTTCCTTGTGTTTATATGCAAATAAAAAGATATTTTAAAGCAATTTTGCAATTTGTGTACCCTAGCAAAGCTCAGTGCTGAAGCAGCATCTGTTTTTCCCACAGGAGAGCTGACTTTTCTACACTAGTTTTCTAGCTCGCTTGAGAGGCAAGCACCTAAGGTCATAGGGAAATGACCAGAATGCCAGGCAAGCTGAGGAGAACTTTTGGCCATGTTTATCCCTGGCTAACCAGAAACCTCAGCTGTCACACAGAGCAGACAAAATCGGAATAGTTGTTTTTAGAAATATTACATCTACATTATGGTGTACCTAGGGGTAGGAAGGGTCTGTGGAATGCACCTTCATGCAGAGAATTCCCCGCTGATCGGTGGACAGGGTGGATAAGGGTTTTGTGGAGGTCTGGGCCATAGCAAGTAGGGACTCCTCCCCACCCCTTCCACCTGCAGTCTCCTGCTCAGCTCCTGCCAGGGAAATGGGGTCAGGGTGAGAGAAGCCCCCATGCCTTGATCCCACTCCCCAGAAGAAGTGCAAGGGGGCAGAGCGGAGCAAACCCCCACACCCCGTGCCCCCTCTGGCAGGAGCACCTGGCTGGTGGAGTGGATCAAGGCAAAGGCATGCCCATTTTTCCTGAGTTTCCCAATTGGCCAGGAACCCTAACATGGACACTGTTGGCCCAGTGGCTAGTCTGCCGCTGACTCTAGACCCTCTGGCAAAGCAGGTGGGGTGGGGTGGGGTAGGGAAAGGCTCTATCTTCCTTACTAATTCTTTGCTCTTCCACTCCATCCCCATCCAGCCCAGGTCAATGGTAAAGTATGGTCATAGGACACAAAGAAGAATCATCTCTATAGGTATCTGGGCACCAACCTGATCACATGATGCTAAGGCTGCTGCAAAGCTAGTGCCTGCTATCTAGCCACTGGGCCACTGCTCCTCTTTCCCTGCTATCGAACCCTGCTCTAGCTGCATGCTACATGCACAGCATTTCACTTTCGCAGCCGCAGGAAGATTTCCAAGAGCCCATCTTTGCCTTGAAAACAGGCCAATCTGTAAAAGGCAGAGACTTGGGTTGCTGCTGGGAAAACACATTCCTACCAGGAAGCGCTAAATTCACACTTGCAACTATTCCCTGCTTCCAGCCAGCAGAGGCTTCACAGGGTCACAGGATTTTTAATTCCAAGTCTGGTTTGTGGGCTGGCAGCCCAAAAAATAGATGGGGCATCCTGGTGAGAGGAATAAAAGGCTGACTCATCACCCATAAGGCAAGCGACAAGCTTCCTATCATCTGTCCCAGAGATCTCACAGTGTCTCCCCTGCGGTCTCAGTCCATGATGCATGCTGGCTTGCCGGATCATGGGTGCATGGTCCTTTCCATCTACAACGGGGGCAGATTGCCCATGCTGATGAGTCAGGGTATGTCTACAAAGCAGGTCAAATTAAGCTAGGCAGCTTCAGCTATGTCAACTGCGTAGCTGAAGTTGAAATAGCTTAATACGGCTTTTGGCGCTGTCTGCACAGCAGGAAGTCAAAGGAAGAACACTCTTCCTTTGACTTCCCTTAGACCTCGTGAAATGAGGGTTGCAGGCTTTGGTGTAAGAATAACGTCAGTGTCTGCTAAGGTGGATCACATCTGGGCCTGAAACCAAATCAGAGCCCAGTTAGCCTTTGGAGTCTCTGCCTGGGAAGATGCCCTTTAGTGTCAGCAGTTTCTCTGAAACAAGCATCTCAACAGTGTTTTTATTAATGATGATTATGTTGCCATTTTGTTAACCACCAACAATGTATACAAGAAACAGAAGGTGAAGATGCTTAAAGAGCTTACAATGGACAGCACAAGAGGCTCTAGGAGATGCAGAGGATGTTGCTGACTCAGGGCATGTCCTAGGAGATTTGCAACGACACAGCAACAGCAGTGCAAGCTGTGGCTAGACATGCTGTGCCAGTGTTGAACGAGAGCTATTTAGAAAATTGAATTTCCATCCCACTTCAAGTGTAATTGTTTAGGGCAGGGATCAGTTCTCTATTTGGTTTTTATACAGCACCTAGCACACTGGAGTCCTGCTCCATGAGAAGGGCTCCTAGGTGTTATCACACTAAGAAACACAATAAAATGTCAACATGGGTTTTTGTCCTGCAACAGGAGGCAAAGTCAAATCATCAAAACAGTCACAGACTGAGATGTACCATAAAATGCAGATTCAGAAATGTCAAAATTCACATGTTCCACATTTTCAGCCCAAACAAAAATATTTGGGTTTTTATTTTTCCTGAGGGGAAATTTCCTCCAAAAATTTTTCACAGGAAGCTTTTAATTTTGACAAAATCTCATTGCTTATCCAAAACATCTTTTGGCCAAAATATTTCACCAGCTCAACACACACTGGCACCTGTGAAAGCCATGCTGCTGCAAGCCCAGCTTTAAACAGGTTCGATGCACTTACACGAGGTGAAATTACATTGGTGCAAAAATCCATCATGCGGCTGATCCCTTGGAGTGGTGCATGTGGCTTCATATGTTGTTTGAGTGATTGGGCAGCTACCCAGCTCAGCACCAGCATTTCCTGGATGGATGTTAGTGCTACTCAGAGGTGTGGGAGCCAGGGGTGTGGAGGGTGCTGCAGCTCCCCCAGTTTCAGTGAAGGTCCCACATGCCACATTGTGCTCAGGGTCCTTCCTAGTGCCCAGGGCTCCACTCCTGGCCCTGCACCTGCTATCCCAGCTACCAGACCTCTTCTTGGGACTCTGCTCCCAGCCCCGTATATGGGGCTCCAGCTGCCACTGGATCTGTGCCCAGGGCTTTGCTCCGGGCCATGGGGCCCTGCCTGCCACCAGCCCCATGCTCTGGGTTCTGTTCACAGCCCTGCACCTGGAGTTGACACATGGGGTCCCAACTGCCACTGGCTTTGCTCCTGCCCCCGCACACAGGGTCCCAGCCTTGGGCTCCTTAACCCTGTCTGTGTTTCCATCCTTCTGCCCGGAGCCATAGCCCTGCTCCTGGCCCCGGCTCTGACAGGTAGAGAGGGATGGACAGAGTTAAGGGGGGTGAGGAACATTGGCTTTCAGCACCTCCACTGGAAGAAATGCTCCAGCACCACTAGTGCTACTGGACTGAGCTTCCTAGAAGCAGGGGACAGAGAGGCAGCACAGACAAAGCTCAAGATTCACCACCTTCGCCTGTGAGTCACCCATCTCTCCCCAACCACTTCATCTGCCGTGCTGCAGCAGGGGGGTGCTCTTCCCCAAGGTGGAGCATATTAGCTTAAGAGGCATCTCGTTACAGAGGCTCTTGCCATGAGCAGAACTCCTTGTAGCTGCAGAGTCTGCAAGCCCAGGGCAGTCGTTTCAAGCAGGATTTGCAGTGGTGTTTGGAGGGAACGGTATTACCACAAATGGGTGCAGGGTGGAGGGCAGCAGACATTGTTCCAAGCCCGAATTGCCATTGTGTAGGAAGCTGTTTAGGGGGATATTGCTCTGATCTGATATTGATTGGTCTTAGTTATTGCTTGCTGCCTCGGAGCTCTGCTCTCATTTTGCTCACCTCTTGCCTGAGCCCTTATTATCTACTCCTCACAATTATGCTGTGAAATGAATGCCGGGCTGGAAAAATCCTATCTAACCACATTCAGTATAAATTTCAAACAAGCAGCCTTTCAAACTCGATAATATTTCAGGGCCATTAATCACGCGTGCGGCTCACTGCCATGGCAGGTGACTACAAGTTAATAAAGAAGGGGCTGGAAATGAAACTTTAAAATAAAGTGTGGCAAAAGGTAATGTTCCCTCTTCTCTCAGTGTAGAGTGATCTGAGCCACTGGGCTAGGGCCAGGCTGTGAGGCAGATCCACTCCTTCTACCCTGTAGACTCAAATTCATAGACCTTAAGGTCAGGAAGGACCATCATGAGCTGTATTTCAGTTTCTGGACTTCACTCTGCCCCATTGGGCCACTCCTAACCGCTCCATCCCACTCCACTGCTCCATTCCACCCCACCCTGAGCCCTCTGTGTACCACAACAGGACGGGGGGATGTTGAGGCCACATAGAAGCATAGATATATAGGCTCCTTCATTTTATCTATAGCTCCTTTTCCTGCACAAAGGAAGGGGGCCTACCTCTATGGTTCTAACACCCTCCCCCACATTCCCCCTCTTCCAAACTAGATGGACACTTCTTGCTCTTCATCCCGGCTCTCCAGGTCTATGACATCCAGCCCATTGGCAGCATGGACCTGGCATTTCTCCTCATCCTGTATGCAACAAATCATCACAGCGCCTCCTGCTGATCACATCGGGAATTAGCTCTTCAGCCTCAGAGCACCCTCTGCTGGCCAGTATTTCTTCTTCAATTACCTTTCTTCTGCACAGGTTCAGCCCCAGTGTCCCTCCCATCCACAGTTCCCCTTCCTCATAGTACCTCCCTACAGCAGTGCCCTGCATGCTGGGGTTCTCCCCTCCCAGGGAACCCCAAGCCCCTAGACTCACCTTGCCTCAGTGACCCATTGCCAGTCATCATCTAGCCCCTGCCTTGGGGCAAACTGCAGTCTGAAACAGCCACTTATCATTGGCCAGGGGTGTCTTACCTGCTGCCTCCTTCTCCCCTGGATGCCTTCCTTCCTTCTTTCAGGCTTTGAGAGCAAGGCCTCAGCCTAGGAGTTTGCCTGGCCAGAAACCGCAGTTCTGTCTGCCCTTCTCCAGCCCTGCTCTGTCTCGGGTAGCTTCTCTAGCCTACCTGCAGCCAGGTCCTTCTTGTTATCGAGTGTGTGGTCATTATCTTTGAAAACTTGTGGAGATCGGGAGAGGTCTCCGATGACTGGAAAAAGGCAAATGTAATGCCCATCTTTTTAAAAAGGGGAAGAAGGACAATCCAGAGAACTACAGATCAGTCAGACTTACCTCAGTTCGTGGAAAAATCATGGAAGGGATCCTCAAGGAATCCATTTTGAAGAGGGGAAAGTGATCAGGAATAGTCAGCATAGGTTCACCAAGGGCAAGTCATGCCTGACCAATCTGATTAGCTTCTATGATGAGGTAACCGGCTCTGTGGATATGTGGAAGTCAGTAGATGCGATAGACCTTAACTTTAGCAAAGCTTTTGATACGGTCTCCCACAATATTCTTGCCAGAAAGTTAAAGAAGTATGGATTGGTTAAATGGACTGTAAGGTGGACAGAAAGCTGGCTAGATTGTTGGACCCAACAGGTAGCGATCAACAGCTCAATGTCTGGTTGGTGGTTGGTTTCAAGTGGCGTGTCCCAAGGATCAGTTCTAGGGCCGGTTTTGTTCAACACCTTTATTCAGGTCTGCACAACTTGGAAAGCGGTGAGGGCC
>JANRFK010000975.1:6229096-6245108 GCA_030068395.1 Apalone spinifera | reverse complement strand
TGTGAGGATGGGGGAGGAAGGAAGGGAGGATGGAATGAGCTGGACAGGGCCTTGGAGAGGGGCAGGGAAGGAGATGGGGCAAGGGGAACTGGGTTTGAAGGAGATCCTGGAATGCTCTTAAATTCAAAAAGTGATCTTGCGGTTAAAAAGGAAACCACTGGTCTAGGCAGTCCTGCAGCAGAGGGAGTCCGAGTGTCCGATGCAATGAGAACTGGGTCAGCTAAGACAGGATGCAAAGTCAGTGCCCACAGGAAATGGAGTGAAAAGGGAGCTCAGGTGGGACAGGTGGCCAAGAGAGGATGGCTGCACTAGGTTTCATTCCTGGCTTTGCCACAGACTCATGATGTTGGGTAAGTCATGTCACTTGACAGGGCAGATTTTGAGTTCCTATTTATGCTGGGTGCTAAACCCTTTTGAGAATTCAGTCCTATCTGTGACAAACCAAGGGGGAGAGATAGTGGCCAGTCTTTGTTTTGTGTCTAACCGTTGCAATTAGCATTATCAACAGAACTCAGCAACAGCAACTCCCATGGGACTAAAGCCTTTTGAAAATCTGCCCTCCCTTCAGGACCTTGGAAGGAGCTGAGTAGAGGAGATCTTGGCAAGATCCAGCCTCAACTATCCCATTATGAGTATGAGGGGGCATGTCTAGTGGTTAGAGTACACCATAAGCCTGAACTACTGGCTCCTAATGCTGTCTCTGTCACCCAATCACTCTGTGACCTTTGGAAAGTCACTTCATTCTTATATTTGACATTCTTTTTCATTGGATGGCACTGAAAAGCACATTCAGGCTGGCCGGGAAATGAGAATTCAGTGTCATACACAATTTGAAGGTGTCAAAATTTGTTTTCATTCTGCCATATAATAAAAAAAAATGATTTTTTTTCCATGAACAGATTCAAAAGAACAGGGGTGAGCCTGCTTAGAAGGGGTAATAACTGTGAATGTGGGAGACCCTGGTTCAAATCCCAGCCCTTCCGGATTTGCTGGGCTCGTCTACCCCAGACCTGACAAACCTTCCCCAAAAATATCAAAACCAATGTTTCTGCAGGAAAAAAAAATCAATTATATCACAGCAGCATTTTTCAATCACAAATTCAAAATTAGCTTTACTAGGCACCTCGCAGGAAATAGCAATTTGTTCTTGCTCCAAAGAGTGCATCCCTACATATGCCCCATATCTCTAGAGCTGGACTGGAAAACAAGATACTTTGTTCCTATGAACATTTCTAGTTAAAGAAAAAGCTGACAAAGAATTTTGAGAATGAAAACTTCCCGATGTCATGGAAAACTTGAAAAAAATCATCCCAATCAGATCATTTCCCACAGACATTTCCATTTTGATGAAAAGAATGTCATGTTTGTTATAAATATATGGTTTTGTATGAAAAATTTCAACTGACTGTTCATAGGACCTTTGCAAAAATGGGAATAATAAACACTTCTAAGAGTAAGTCACCCTGGTGGGAAAAGCGTGTGATTAACTCAGGCTAGCTGCCGTGAGTTGAAACAGTGGTGAAGACAAGGCAGTCTGGGTTTTCATTCAGGTTAGCAGCTCACATTAAGGTCCAAGCTGTATCCTGAGCTGCTAACACTAAAGACAGAATTGCTGTGTCTTCACTCTTACTTTAACCCAAGTAAACTACACCAAGCTGAGAATATCCCCTCCCTTGTCCTGTTTTTAAACGTATTTGCAATGAATACATACCTCAACTTCCAGGCATGCCAGTGAGTCATTAACCGCGAAGCTCAATTAGTGTCTATAAAAGGCTTTGAGCTACTTGAGCAAGAGGCTGTATTGAAACTCTGCATTAATTTTCCTAGTGCAAGGGCAGAAAGGAGAAAGCATGGACCCCATTAGCGTGGGCCTGGTTAACTGGTTTGTCAGAAGGGTTGACGGATGCCACTCACAGGTCGTCCACTGGGATTAGTGCTCTGATTTGTCAACACTGATTTGGGTTGGTTAGCTGAGTTGCAGCTGTAGGCTGAAAGCAGCAGATCTGCTCTTCCAGCTCTAATGTTTGCTTAGCTCGGGAGCCTGATGAGACCATGTGAAGGAGGAAGGGTTTTAATTGTAGCTAAGAGACAGGCTGAGCCAAGCAGGTGCTGGCTGAGCCAGTGTTCAGAGAATGCCCTGTAAAAGGACACTGGCAAATAAATTCTACCCTGGTGTTTGTGGCAGATTCACCAGGCCCGACAGATCTCTGGCATAAACCTTTCAACTTGGTAATTAACTTGATCCATGGCAAGGAAAAGTTTCAGCAAAACAGGGGCTGTCAGGAACAGGGTCCCAGCCCGGCAGACTGACTTCATCTATTGAAATCCCTAAAAGAAGCACAGTTTATTCACATACACATTCCCTGTTGTCACGTGCTGGGTGGGTTGTGGGAAGGAAGCAAGAGGCCGGATAGCAGCAGCAGCATCCTCCAAAGCCTTTTCAGACAACCAGGAGCAGCAGAGAAACAGAGATGGGTACCCAGAGTCTGGGGATTCAAACACTGGTCTAGGAACCAGAGAGTAACTGTGTGAGCTTTGACTAGTCACAGCCTCCTTGTGTGCCTCAGTTTCCACAGGTCACATGGGAGCAACAAATATTTCCCTACCTGTCAGGGGGCATGGCAAGGTCAAGATCCACCCACAGAGTGGAACAAGGAAGGCAGAAGCAGAATGGGGAGGGATCTAGCAGAAAATAGCAGTGCCAAAAGGACTGGGAGAGGCGAAGGATGCTGGGAACTCACTAAGCAGGCTGGGAGTTTTACTGAGATAAAGGAGAGGAGAAAACAACAGAAAGGAATAGTAGCAAAGAGTGAGACAGTCATCTGTGAAACACGAGATGTCAAATTTACATAAACCCCAGCCTCTGCTCTCCCACTCCTTGACAGTCATGTCTGAGGGCTTGAATTCAATACAGGCGCCTCAGTAAACAAATGTAAGAGCTTTATGCAACAGAGTAATTGTTTAGCACTAAATAATTCTCTCAGATTGTCTATTTCAAACCCAGACACCCTCCATTTAGTCACAGACAGAGATAAAACCAGCCACTCTACTAAACCCGGCTAAATGGAAGGCACCCTCTCCAGGTTAGGCTGCTCCTTCAGCAGCTTCTCTTTCCCCTCTGTATCCTTCTCTGGGCTGGGTTGCTCCAGGACATTGTCCTCAGTCCCCTCCACACATCTTGGTAAACCAGTGTTTCCCAGCCAAGATGGGAGCACCTCAGACGCATCCAGGAAGTGGCAGGCTGAGGATAAGAACAGCAGGAAGATGGAAAAAGTTACATGACTGTGTGTCTAGCGTCTCCCAAACAGCCACCTGTGCTCCCCTAGAAGTTCATAGTTCATTTAATGGGTATCTCAGCCACTTAGACACATCCATTACTCAAGCCCCACAACACCCTGGTAAGGTAGGTACATTGCGTTATCCCCATTTTACAGATGGGGAAACGGAGGTTGGAAGAGTTTTGAGACCAAAAGTTTTTGAAGTGGCCACTGATTTTGGTTGCCTCAGGAATTGAGGTGCCCACAAAATGAAGGCTGTCAAAAATCCATGGCCACTTTAGAAACCTTTGGCTCAAGTGTTTGGTCCAGAGGTACTTAGAAGGCTTGGAATAGAATTGGGCAGAGAGTGTCCTTGGAGTTGCCAGTTTGAAGTGGTAGACAAGCTGACACTCTGGAGAATTCAGCAATATCTTGATAGCAGGCAAAGAGACGGGGAATAATATTATATTAAATCGCTATATTTATGTGTGTAACACAAGTAGGATCAGCAAAACCTTACTGCACCAAAGCAAATCACCCACCTATTTTTAGCTGTACAATTTAGTCACATACTTGCAGGAAATAGGGTCAGTTTCCTTGCAACATGTCCCTTTCTCTCTCTCTCTCTCTTTATTTAACTTCCCCATCTTGCAGCAGAGCCGTGCCAAAATCCTTCACATCTGCAGGGTCAAACTGTATCAGTGGCCCAGTCCAGCTGTCAATGTGTCTGGGCTAACAAAGGATTAAAGCCACACAGTCTGGATCTGGAGTTGGATCCAAAAGCCTCCACAGTTTAGGAGAATTTGGTGTTTTTATTGATTATTCTCCAGCCGGGCTCTATCTGAATGAGAGAAAGGCAGTCCAATGGTCTGAGCTAGGAGCTGGAGGAACAGACCCTCAGCTGTATAAATCGACATCAATGGGGCTGGGTTTCTTTGCACCAGCAGGGGGATCTAGCATGGGAACTTTCAAGTTCTGATACTGACACTGGCCTCTATCGCCTAGAGCAAATCAGAAGCTCCATGCCTCAGTTTCCCTCTCCAGTACAAAGAGTTGATAAATGGCTCCTGCACCAAGGGACTGAACGAGTAGGTAAGCATGAAGCAGTGGGAAGGTGAGAATGCTCAGTACTATCACAGGCACCTCTGCCATGCACAGCACCATATTAACCTGACATCAGTAAGAAAAGCACATCTGAAGAAGCGGACTGTGCCCACGAAAACTCATGATACCATTTACATGTGTTGTTAGTTTTGAAGGTGCTCCTAGACTATCAGTAAGAAAGACTGCCAGTCTGCATGCAGGGAGGGGCAGGACTACTGTAGATGATAACTGGATGCAACTCTCCACCACAGGGTGCTGCAGAACCCATAGGGCAAATTGCTGGAGTCTCGGGGCACTTCTCTGCTGGCCAAAGCCGACGTGGCCCCAAGAGTGAGAGAAGGGTGAGATTTTCCCTGGAGCATGGGGCTCTGGGCAGAGGACAGCTGCCTCTTGACCCTTGTGCTGCTGCTGGTTCGGAAAGCTGCTCCAAGGAAAGAGGCATCTCTCGGAGGCTGCAGCAAGTGCAAGATGTATCTGTGGGAGCAATGATAGCTTGCCAGGGAGTAGGCAGAACAGAGTATACGGTATGAACCCTGGCAATCCAAGGCTGGAGTCAGGTTAAATAGGACCCAGAACTGTGCAGTGCTCCAAAGCATCTCATTATTTCCAGCTCCAAGTGAGGGATCCAAACATGCAAGGAACAGGATTGCCAGCCACAAGGATTTCAAAAATTGTGAGTTACAATCCAAAGAATGATGAGATTGGGTGAAAAAAATATTTGTTAAAAAAAAGATAATGGCTGTAAGGGTCATTTCTCTTGTCTTCTCATGTTGGAGAGCATAGGGTTCAAGTGCTCTGGCTTTTTGCTGCTGCCATGTGGGCTAGAAAATTACTTTACGTGAATGAAAGCTGAAATTCTTGGGTAATAACATGACTCCAGGGATTGGGGGCTTTAAGAAAAGCCCCCAGATGATAATACTCCTGAAACCACAGGAACACTGCAAGGAGCCTAACCTGAAACCTCTGAAATTCCAGCTTAAATATAGGCATTTGGGGCCTGCTTCAAATGCGCCTCCTGCAAGGTTTCTTTGGCTCTGTCCCCAAAAGCGAGGGTTGGGATCTGAAGGCTGCCAGATTTCCAGGCAATCACACTGTGGTGCGTACCTTTGGGAAGCCCAAAGTGGGGAAGTGCATGAGATTCAGTGCCCCGGCAAGAAGGGAGCAAAGACAGGGTTCCAACCATATCCCCAAGCCTCCGGCCCCTTGACTGAGCCTCTCTCACAGGGCTAGGAGATACATGAGGTGTCTGTGCCACTGACTGGCCATGCCCTCCCCCCCCTTCACTTTCTATCCATTGAACCATCTCTCCTGTGACAAGCGCATGTGTCTCCAGGACAGAGACAGGCACAGGGCAGTGCGCACAGTCTTACAGAAGGTCAGACTAGATCAGACCAGATATCCTTAGAATCTGCCAATGGGGCACCGCACGGAATTCACAATCAGTTCACGGGGCCTTTTGTTTTCTTAACTCATGACGCCTGTGAATGGGGGGGTGCATACCTATGGGATGCTGAGGTCTCTACCCAGAAGGCAGGTAGGGAAGAATCTGTCCCCCCTACCCACAAATCTACTGGTGTGAGTCTTAGACAAGCAACCCTGCTCAACTGTCTGTAAGCACAGGACTCCTTTGACTTGCCAGCAAAGCATCTGTCACCACTTACAAAATCCTAAGTGTCCCTCATGCCTACGGTTGCCAGGTGTCCAGTTCTGAACTGGACAGTCCAGTATTTGAGCTTTCTGTTCAGGAAACAAATTGAGAAAATAGAATTGTCCGGTATTTTCTAAATCAGATGGAATGTAGATTGTGATGTCATGTCCAGTGTGTCTGGTATTTTTGTTGAAACCATCTGGCAACCCTGCTCATGACTTCCTTAGAACCCCTACAAGCACTCCTGCCACCGTGACTCACAGCAGCAAGGAGTAATGCAAATCAATGCCCCCAAAACATCATCTTCCCCTGGCCTCCGAGAATGCTGCTCTCACCAGTCGTGGAATTGCCTTCAGCACTTCGCTTGTATCTCATGGCCCAGATCAATATTCCTCCATGCAGCCTCCAGCACGGTGCTGCCACCTCTGGAGAATTCCCTTTTTCTCCATTCCTCAGCAGAAAAAACCCAAACTCCCTCTCTCAGCTGCTCCTGTCCTTTTCACCAGTCTCCCCGGCCCCTTCCCTCTCTCCCCCCCTCCCCCCCGCATTATTTCCATCTGCATCAGACACATTTGCAGCAAGGAGCACGGAACTAATGGAATTTCTGTGAAGTTGTAAACGATTATTCAAAAGGAAGGACGCACCTATTTATCTGCTAATACAGTACGATTTTTTAAAAGTCCTTTAATTGCATTTGGAATCTATTTTAACGATCTACCCATGTGAGTATTAAGATGCCAAAACGTTTCCTTTAGTAATATATTCCCAAGCAAAATCTTTGTTAAAATAGGTTAAGTTGGTAACTAGGTGGTAAATAGACCATTAATTTCCAACAACATAATTAGAACACTGTAGTTATTTTGAAAAACGAACAAAAGCCACATTATTTGAAAGTCAGGATATCCAAAGGCAGGCTTTAAAAGGTAAGTTGGCGAATCAATGACTTTACAGCCAACTTTTCAAAAATCACAAATGCCAAAAGTGTGGAAAGATTTGCTTAAGGTTCTAGTTTTGACACTAACTCTGCTCCCACTGCTCAGAAAACTATTCCTAACATCAGTTGTGCAAATCCAAACCATCGTCCCACAAATATTCCCAACTGGCAAAGAGTAAACACTGCAATCGTGGCTGGGTCAGGCAGCCTTTTGGAATTCCAGCAAATATTTGGGAACAATGTTATGCAAGACTCAGCTTTTACTCAGAGCTGAAGACTAGATTCTGTGCAACTTTTCAGGTACAATCAGAAACCACAAAAACTCCCACTAGAAAGCGTGAAAAAATTTCTGCCAGAACATTTTCCCCTTAAATGGAAACTCTCCATTTCAAACTTATCAGAACACGCCTTTCCATTTTTTCTTTTTAAAACTGCTTTGGGTTTTGAGGCTATGGTTCAAAATTGGGGAAGGGGAAAAGCAGGAATCAGAACAAAATGTTTCAGCTGACTCAAGCTCACTATTTTCCCTCTCAAACATTCCATTTTATGGGGTGTTTTTTTTTTAATTGCATCTATTCCAATACAGAGGAAAAACCAAACCTTTTTAGTGCAGACCTGCTGTGGGTTCTGTCTACTAGTAATTCTCACCAGCTATAGGGCCCTACTAGGCAGAATGTGGCACACCTAGAGGCATGACTGTTAACCACCCTGACTGTCTTTGACCTTTTGGAATAAATTGCCCAAAGAAGTTGTGGAATCTCCATTGCTGGAGGTTTTAAAAAGTGGGTTATAAAAACACCTGTCAAGGAGGGGCTAGAGGATGTTTGGCCTTGCCATGAGGGCAGGGGACTGGACTTGACCTCTGGAGGTTCCTCCCATTTCTATGGCTATATGAGTGACACTGCCTGAGATCCGGGCAATTATTTCTGTCAAGTCCTTCTCCCTCACTAGGTCTGCTACTCCCGGGTAGGGAAAACGTGTATTTCCCTTCTTCTGAACCAGAAGGGCCTTCTCCTGGGCAAATCAGCCCCCCATACAAGCGGCAGCAGCATATACTGCAGCCTGCCACAGCTTGTGCACTTCCAAAATCATGGCACTCTATGATCAGAATAAAGGCTCCACGCTCCAAGGTGCTGAGTGGAATGGAAGTTGTGATCCATGCATGCGTGTGCTCTGGCTTGTTGCAGAGAATTGACCCCACACACTCGCAGAAGTGCACACAGAGATGCACAAACACATGCCCACGCCTATTCAGACATTCAGAGAAACAGCCATGCATGCACCCCATGGAATGTACCACGCCACCCTGAAGAGTGGCAGCACCCCTCCAAACTTAGCTTATTCCTTCTGTAAGCTCTATGGGGGCAAGGACCGGATTCTGTTCTGTTCTGTGGCTGGACAGCATGATGCTCATTCTGGTGGTTCCCCAGTTCAAGCTCCAGTGCCTATCCCTATCCATAAACATTCACAGGCTGGCTACTCCCTCCCCCGCCTGAGTGAGGGTGGATGCACCTGTCCCAGGGAGGCCCCACCGCATGCAGGAGGAAGTCTTGTTTCTGTATGGCATTGCTGCAAAGCAGCAGGTCTGACACGTGTAAGCCCACCCTGGGGGGTTCTGCCCTCGATCTTAGGGGGGGAAAGGCAACATGCCAGTTTCCAAAAGGTGGCCAATTAAAGAGCAATCAAACCCTTCCAAGAGAGGAGGAGGTTAGGGGGCACGTGCTGCTTCCCTGCGAGCGGCTGGCATTAATGTCCCTGAACTAATCTGTCATTTCATGCCCGCTGGACCCTCTGATTGGGCTTTTACAATTAAAACAATCTCGTCTTGGTGTGTTTATGGCACGACTCTGGCGCTGGCTCACTGCAGTCATTATCCCTGACTTTATAGGAATTTATTTAGCCTATTACTGCCACTCCCCCAGCCTTATTTGCCACTAATGAGGGCTTTGTTCCACGCTGGGCTTTTAAGAGGGTTGCAGATTGCTGCCTCCTCACCGCCCCTCCCTCCTCTGTCCCAGATCTGTCTGTCTCACTCGCTCGCTCTCCCCGGCTCCACTGGATTACGGGCGGTGCCATGTGACAGCTCTCTTTATATAGGAGATTGATTTTTTTCCCTCCTTGCACCCCACCCCATCCTCTTCCCTCCCTCTGAAAGAACAAACCGGTCAGCTATGGCAGGGGTTTCGTTGCGGAGCTCAGATTTACTGCATGTCTCAGAACAAAACCTTTAACTTGCAGCTGGAAAGCAGACAATCAGGGAGAGGGTTAAAACTCTTTCCATGGAGGGGGGACAAATGATGAGAGAAGGCTTCATGCCAAGCAGGTGCTGAGCACTCATAACTCACGTGGCAGCCAATGGGAATTAAAGCCAACCTGATCCAAAGAGGCCTGTGATACTGATATGACCCCACTTCCCAAAAGTATCCCAGCACCTCACAACCTGCAATGCATCCAAGCTCTGAAGGGCTAGGTTTACCCTGCAGCGCTATTTCGGGGGACCGGAGGTAGCTATTCCACATCTTTTGAGAACGCCTGTTATTTCAAAATAGAACGGGCTTGCTATTCCAACCTCCTTCTAAACCTCATTCCACAAGGAGCAAGGGGCATTTTGGAATAGCGATTTATTTCAAAATAAGTGCAGCGTAGACAGTGCCAAATTATGAAATAAGCTATTTTGAAATTGACTCAAAATAAGCTACATGATTTGCATAGCTCAAACTGAGCTGCTTATTTCAAGCTACGGGTGCAGGGCAGATGCACCCAAGCAGGGCAGTGGCATTAGCCCCAATTTATAGGCAGGGAAACTGAGGGACAGATAGACTCAGTGACTTGCCCAAGGTCACACAGGAAAGCTTATGGCAGAGCAGGGAGGCCTCTGTTAATTCCCAATTCCTAGATTCATGTCCTTGCCACTGGGCCATCCCTCTGGCATCAGGGGCATCCTCTTTTGGGTGTCCAGATAGCAGCAGATGCCTGTGTGTCGCAAAGGTAGTGGCCAGCATATGCAGCTCCTGTCAACATCAGCTGCAATTTGCTCAACCCTTCTTGAGAATCAGGTGTGAGGTGCCTCCAGTCAGGAGCCCCCAAAATTGAAGCACCTTAAATCACTAGCGTGCTGGCACATGAGTACTCTATTTATCGCACAGAACTGGAAAGGACCTTAAGAGATCATTGAATCCAGTCCCCTGCCCTCATGGCAGGACCAAGTACCATCCCTGACAGATTTGCCCCAGATCCCTCACAACTCTAGCTTTAGCTGGCCAATGCTCAAACCACTGAGCTATCCCTCCTTTCTGTAGTGCAGTGGTGGGCAACCTGCAGCCTCTGGGCCACATGGGGCCCACTGGGGTTCTACGTGTGGCCCACAAGACATTTCGTTACTGTTGCCCCACACAGGATTGCCTGATTCTACTGGTTTCCATCCGCACAGTGTTTTTCTTCTGGAGGTTGTGGACTTTCCATCATTGGGGATACTTGAGAGCAGGTTGGACAGACATCTAGCAGGGATGGCAGATGGTGCTTGGTCCTGCCATGATACCAGGGGACTGGACTTGATGACTTCTTGAGGTCCCTTCCAGTTCTAGTGTTCTAGGATTCTATTACTGACGTGATGCAGTTAAAACAAGGGCACATGAAGTGAGGTGTGTGCTGATTGCACACAACACTGTGAGAATCGTGCACTCACTCAGCATCCAGTGATGCTACAGTTCATGTGGCACCTCCTGCAAAGCACAGGTACAAAGCACAGTTAGCAAAACTGCCCTATCCCAGGGGACTGTCTTGGCTATGACTAACCCTAACCCTAACCCATGTGACCCACTCACTAGTCTGGATTGCCCCTCACTGGTGCAGCACATTTTCCTGGATGTGAGTCAGGCACCTCAATAACAGCCTGCTGCTTGCTTGCAGCTCCCTGGGTATCCCCACGAACTCAAGCCAAGGTCTTCATGCCCCAGGACGGATCCCTGCTGTCAGCCCCTGGCTTCTCCATGTGAGTGGCTGACCCTGTCACATCAGTGCTTCTCAGGGCCCAGCTTTAATATTATTCAGCACTTGTGAAAAGTGCTGCACTCTTGGTTCTCAAAGCTCTTTACAAAGAGGTGTGCGAGCATTGCTGACTCTTTTATACAGAATAGAAAACTAAAGCACGAAGCAGCCATGTGACTTACCCCAGGTCACCCAAGAAATCTGTGGCAGAGTCAGGACTAGACCCTAGGAGGGTGAAAGTCCTGGCCCTTGGAAGCCAGTGAGAGAGTCGCCATTAGATTCACTGGAGCTCAGGTTTCATCACCAATCTCCTGCTCTAAAAATGGCTGCTCCTCAAGGCTCCAGTCTGCACCTTTGCTCTTCTCTATGTAGAATACCAACTACACCGGCCCACAAGCTACAGCATAAAGGCTGCTGCATTCCCAATTGGCCACTCTTTACCGTAAATGCCGGCTGTGTCCACATTTTGAAGGAGTCATTCTGTCCCTGCAGGCAGCAGTAAAACCCTCCACTCTCCTGTCTTGTTCTATTTTTGCAGATTTATTCCCCCCAGTGATTTTACTACAATTGAAACATGCACTGGTGGTTTATGAGACTCTCCGCTCCAACTCTACCCCTCCATTTCCTTCTTCCCGTCCTTCAAGATTTAGCTCGAGGACTCAACCCCCGGGGTACAATACCTTAATATTCCACACAGCACCATCGATTGTTGGGAACCAGCGCCAGTTTGAACAAACGGAGTCTTTAAAACACATAATGCCAAGCCCATAAATATGGGGCCTCGGAAGGCCTGGGGGTGGGGGGTGGAAGGAAGGGATTGGTCCATAGCCCTTTAAAGTAGTTAAATCACTGGGACTAGCAAATGGCCCCATTAAGTGTGTCGAGTGGTACTACAGCCCCCCAGGACTCATAGAGTGGGATCACCCCACACAATGAATGCAGCAAGCCGTTTCCCCTCCCCCAGTATGTCATAAATCCTGCCTTTATTGCCTTTTATTATGTTGTTTCAACAGACTCTTAAAGATGAAACAACCACCGATTGACATCAGCTTTAAATCCCTTTCAATTTTTTGCCCCTATTACTTTCACTTCCTGGGTTTGCTTTTCTCTTCTTCTTCCCTTTTTTCCTCCCCCGCTCTCTCTCCCCCTCCATGAGTCAAATTTTATAGGCCTCCCCCTGAGGACTGCAGCAGAATAGACACAGTGTTTGTGATTGGGAAACAGTAACCAAGAGAGAGACAGCGTTTATTTCTTGCCGCCGTACAAGGCAGAGGAGGTACATAAATTGAATTAAACTAAATGGGAAGGGGAGATTGCCAGGCTGCAAACCCAGGGAGGATTTATTGCCATGGAATCAGAAGGGAAAGAATAAAATGAAAAACTAATAATAATAATACAGTTCTGGCTCAATTACTGTGATTCTATTAATGGCTGGATTCACTCCCCGACATCTCTCTGACGGCCGTGTTTCCGTCTCCTCTGGGGCTTGAGTGAGCAAAGATTTAAGCTAGGAATCCAGGGAACTCCAGACTGTATTTTAGACTCCAATCCTACACTGAAAGCCTGGGCAGAAGTTACTGATGCAGGATGTAGGACTTAGAATATAAGGCTGTGTCTACACTTAAAACACTGCAGCTGCACTACTCTAGTACTTTAGTGTAGACCCTACAGCGACAGAAGGGGTTCTCCAGTCAGCAATGGTAATCCAACTGCACAAGACTTGGTAAGTAGGTCGATGGACGAATTCTCATATCGGATATATTACATGTATTATTTAATATTTTGTTTTGACATGATTAAAAGAATCCTTCCATCAACCTAATGTTGTCGATAGCAGAGGTTAGGACAGTTTAACTATATCACTCAGGCTGTGTCTACACTGCAAATAACAGTTGGAAAAAGATATGCAAATTGCGAACGGCTTTTCTTCCAAAAGAGGCTTTTCTGACATTTGGCCTATGTACAGAGGGGGAAAACCCTCTTTCAGAACGTCCCTTCTTCCTCGTGGAATGAGGTTTACAGAGACGCTGAAAAAACGCATGTTTTTTTTTTTTTTTTAAATTTCAGAAAAGCAGACGCGTTCCTTGGACGAGACAGAGCTTTTCTGGGATACCTTTGGTAATTACTCCCCAGTGCATCCTGTGGCTCTAAGTCATAGTAGTGCGTCCACATTAACTGAGCCTGCCTCGGACTAATTTCTATAAGAACATAATCCTCTTGCACTGAGGATATCTCTCCGGGGGAGGGAACCCCAGTCATTAGGAAAGGGCCGGTGTTAGTAATTTGGAATTCCATCATTAGAAACATAGACAGCTGGGTTTGTGATGACCAGGAAAACTGTATGGTGACTTGCCTGCTTGGTGCGAAAGCTGCAGATCTTTCGAGACATCTAGATAGACTTATGTGTAGTGCTGGGGAGGAGCTGGTGGTCGTGGTACATGAAGGTACCAATGACAAAGGAAAGGGTGGGAGAGAGATTCTGGAGACAAAATTTAGGCTGCTAGGAAAGAGATTGAAATCCAGGACCTCTATGGTAGCTTCCCATTCCACGCACAGGGCCAGGTAGGCAGGCAGAGCTTCAAAGTCTCAATGTGTGGATGAGACGATGGTGTAGGGAGGCGGGCATGGACGTCCAGTGGCTTAGGCGAGAGAAGGCTCTGCCCACACTCCGCCCCCAGAGTGCCTGCTGTAGACAAACTGGGGGTGTAGTGTTGGTAGTGTTGCTGCCCCCAGCACCCACCCTCCCTGTGCTCCTGGCTGGGGAGGCTGGAACCACAAGGCCGCCTTCCCTCCCCCAGTGCTCTTGCTGCTTGCACACTCCCCTCACGTCCCTTCCCCTCCTCGGCGCTCTGGGCAGGTTGGGGAGCTCTCTGCCCACTGCCCCGCTACTCTGCCCCTCCCTGGTGCTCTGGAGAGATTGAGGAGCACTCAGCATGCTGCTCCACTATTCTGTCCCTCCCTGGTGCTCCAGGAGCTGTGCTGTGCACATGCACTCCTCACCTCTCTGCCCATCGCCGGTGCTCTGGGGAGGCTAGGACATGCTTGGCATGCTGCCCCATCTCCTCCCATGGGGGTGGGGCCTCAGCAGCAGGGGGGCTGTAGGTGGGGCTGGGGCCTGCCTCCCCCATTCTCAGCTGCACCAACCACCCATGGAGGAGGGGTTTAGATTTATTAGGAACTGAGGAAACTTTTGGGAAAGGGGGAGCCTATAAAGGAGGGATGGTCTCCACCTAACCCAAAATGGAACCAGATTGTTGCCACTTAACTTTAAAAAGGTCACAGAGCAGTTTTTAAACTAAGAGGAAAGCTAAGGGAAAGCTGATGGGTGTGGAGGAGCACATGGATTGGACAGAGACATCTCTTGGGGAGGGTCTATTAATAGAGATTCTCTATGTTCTAGTAAGGAGGAAAGGATGGAAGATAAAATATGGGTAAGATCAGATGAGAAACAGTCAACTGAAAAAGAGTCTTAACACTTCAGGAAATGGCAGATAGATAAATAGTGATAAATGTTTAAAGTGCCTATACACAAACTCTAGAAATCTAAATAATAAGATGGGTGAACTAGAGTATCGTGTATTAAAGGAGAATCATATATATAGTAGCCCAATGTCTGTGACTCTGTAATGCTGAAATGCTGGCTGTTGCCTCTGGGTGGCGCTGTTGCCTGAGTCACATCCTTCGCCTCCCGCCATGGTGCTCGGCTGACTTCTGCGCCACTCAGCCTGGCCACCGCGGGGGAGCAAGTGGCGCAAGCAGCCGTTTGGACTCTGCACTTTCCGTGCACAAGGAGAAGAAGAAGAGAAAGGGAGAGTGAGAGGCAAGAGGGGGAGAAGAGAAAGAGAGAGAGGCAGGAGGGGAAGGAGAGCTGAGAGAGAGGCGGGGGTGGCAGTAGGAGGAGGAGAGAGAGAGAGAGAGAGAGACAGAACAAGAGACTGGAGGCTCAGGAGAAAGCCTGAGATAGAAAGGGAATAGGACGTGGAAGAGAGACCCGTAAATCCTGTCTTATGATGGGCTATTGGCTTGTACAGATATAATAGGTATCACAGAAACTTAGTGGAATGAGGACAATCAATGGGACACAGTCGTACCAGGGTACAAAATATATCTGAAGGACAGAACAGGTCATGCTGATGGGGAGTGGCACTGTACATGAAAGAAAATGTAGAATCAAATGAAGAAAAAATCTTAAATGAACCAAAATGTTCCATAGAAACTCTATGGGTAGTAATTCCATGTTCTAATAATAAGAATATAGAGGTAGGGATATATTATCAGCCACCTGAACAGGAAAGTGATAGTGACTAAGAAATACTAAGGGAGATTAGAGAGGCTATCAAAATAAAAACCTCAGTAATAGTGGATGATTTCAACTATTCCCATATTGACTGCGTACACGTCACCTCAGAACAGGATGCAGAGATAACATTTCTTAATATCTTAAATGATTGCTTCTTGGAGCACCGGTTCTGGAACCCACAAGGGGAGAAGCAATTCTTGAGTTAGTCCTAAGTGCAGTGCAGGATCTGGTCCAAAAGAAAAATATAACTGGATCACCTGGAAATAGTGACCATAATGTAATAAAATGTAACATCGTTATAGTGGGGAAAAATACCTTAGCAGCACAACAATGAGGCATTTAATTTTAAAAAGGAGAGCTAGACAAAAATGAGGTGGTTAGTTAAATAGAAATTAAAAGGTACAGTTCCACAAGTAAAATCCCTGCAAGCTGCATGAAAATTTTTCAAAGACACAATACTAGAGGCCCAATTTAAAATGTATATCCTAAATTTAAAAAAAACACAGTAAGAGAACCAAAAACGTGCCAGCATGGCTTAACAACCAAGTAAAAGGGGGGAGCAGCCGCTTGCAGCCGCTTGCTCCCCTGCTTCGCTCAGCTGAGCCCCGGTGGGACGGGAAGAGGGGCGGGGCGCTGACATACACTCAGGGAGCAGGGCCATATATGTCACCGCCCCCCCTTCCTCCTCCCACCGTGGCGCTGAGTGGTGCGCCCCTCAGCTGGGCCGCCGCCGGAGAGGGGAAGGAGAGGCGGTGATGTAGACTGCCCCATCCCTCCTCCCC
>JANRFK010000975.1:6203925-6221806 GCA_030068395.1 Apalone spinifera | reverse complement strand
GAGGCGAAAATACCGAACTGTCCGGGTCAATACCAGACACCTGGCAACCATTATTACTGCAAGGACTCTAAATAGGGGCCAAGTTTGCAGCAGTGTTCAGTCCCCAGTAGCTCCTACTAAGACACTGGTGACCAGACTGTCAGAAGAGCTCAGTGCCGAGCAAGCAAGCCCACTGCACTGAGCTTGTTCAGGCAGCATTTTTATAGGTGAGGCCTGTAGGAAATCTAGCCTTAAGCAGCAAACCTTAAACAGGGTAGGCAACAACCAGTCAGGCTGACAGCCTTGCTGGCCCCTCAGCAGGGGGTAGGGGCAGCTCTTTGCCCCTGGAAGGGGCAGGGCCTCTGGCAGAAGAGGTGGGGCTTGGGCTAGCCTCTTCCAGGCAGTCTCAGTTCTGCACAGAGTGCATTGTGTGGGGCTCCAGCAGCCATTTAAAGTGTCCAGGGCTCCTGACCCCTGCTACTTCAGCAGAGGTAGTAGCCAGGAGCTCCAGGCACTTTTGAATCACCAGGCCCTGGGGCAGTGGCCCCCATTACCTCCACCACCACTACCGTGGAGCTCCCCTCTACATTTTGCAGCTTGCATCTGTGCATTTACTGTGGGGAGATCTGAATTCAGCACCACTCCTGTGAGACTCCGCCAGGTGAATGCACAGCAGCAGCCCTATGTACCTTTTCACTTTCAGTTTGGTTGCTTCACTAAATTGCTTCCTTTCTTTGGCAAGTTTAAATGGTAGTAGGGCAACCTCTGAACCAAGCGCAACAGAAATCAGTCTGTGCCAAAGCACATCAGAAGAGACTGAATAGCTGCCCCCAAAACAATACAATGCACTTTATTTTTGGAAAGAAGTTTCTCGGGAGAGTGGGATCAGCAGGGAGGGGATCTGAGCAGCGGGCTGTGCTCCCAGACTGGCTCTTCTCTCGTGAGTGCAGCAGTGTGAAGGGATGGTCAGGTTTTTAATGGAACAGATAAAAACAGGTTTCATCCTCAGTAACAACCACAGTTTCCAACTGATCTGAAGGGGAAGGTGAGCAGAGTTTCAGTGGCTTCACCAGCACCCCAGTGGCACCTTTGTTCAAAGCAGCCAGTTTCCCCTCCTCTGGATTTTGCTTTCCTGCTACCCTGATCCTTTTGAAAGCATCGTTGGAGACCACACAATCAGAGAAATGGAGGCCTGGGAAGGTACTCTGGAGGTTGTAACATCCAGCGCCCTCCAAGGAGGCTGGATCAAAGTCCAAACCGTTCCTGACAGATGCATACTAACCGGTTCCTAAAACCTTCACTCATGGGGCATCCATAGCCTCCCCAGAAGCCTATTCCAGAGCCTAATTCTCCTTGTAGTTGTTGTCCTATTTCCAGTGGACAGAGAACAATTGATCACCCACCTTTTTATCACATATTTGAAGACTATTATCATGTTCACACACACACACTCAAGGATTCCTTGGGTCTTCTCTCAGGACTAAACTTGCTCAGTTTTTTTCCACTGTTCTACAAAGGTCAGGTTTTCAAAACCTTTCATCCCTTTGGTTGTTCTCTTCTGGTTTGTCCACATCTCTCCTGAAACGTGGCACTCAGAACTGGGCACGGTGCTCTAGCTGAGGCCTGACAGTGACAGGCAGAGGGGTGATTACCTTCCATTTCTAAGGGCTCATCTGCACTTGAAAGGCTACAGCGATGCAGCTGCTACTCTTCAGTTAGACACATCTTGCACTCACAGGAGTGGCTCTCCTAGCCGCCTAGGCTGACCTTGCTGGTGGATGGCCTATCTACACTAGCTTAACAACACTGCTCTGGGGTGTGAATTTTTCACATCCTGGGGTGCGGTAGTTAAACTGACCTAATCTTCTAGTGTAGACCAGGCCTTATGTGGGACTCGCCATCAATGCCTTTTTCACAACTGCAGCACAGTGCTGACTTACGTTCAGTTTGTGATCCATTATAATCCCCAGAGCCTTTCCACCCATATCTCCTAATCAGTTATTTCTCTTCTGTAGAGGTGCATTTGATTTTTCCTTCCCAAGTGAAGTATTGTGCACTTGTCTGCACTGAATTTCATCTCGTTGATTTCAGAACAACTCTGATTTGTCAAGGTCATTTTAAACACTGGTCTGGCCCTCCAAAATGCTTGTACCTCTCACAGTTTGGTGTAGTCTCTAGTCCATTGTCCAAGTCATTAAAGAAAATATTGACTAAGACAGGACCCATGATTAACCCCTGCAGGACCCCACTACATCCATCCTAGCAGTCTGATAGTGAACCATAGATGATTTCTCTGAGTACAGTTTTTAAACTAGTTATGCACCCACCTTATAATGGTTTCATCTAAACTATGGTCTTACCTGACACTCACAAGCAAGCTAGAGGATATGTCAAAAGCCTTACTAAAAATCAAGACATACCATATTTACTTCTTTCTCCCTAATTAATAGGCCAGTAACACTTTCAAAGAAGCAAATTAGGTTGGTTTGCCACATTTTGCTCTTGTCAAATCCATTCTGGCTCATCCTTACAACGCTATTATCCTCCAGGTGCTTTCAAACTGATTGGTTAATAATTTGTTGCACTATTTTTCCAGTGATTGAAGTTAGGCTGATGGATCTATAATTGCCCAAGTCCTCTTTATTCCTCTTTTTAAAGATAGGTACAACACTTGTCCTTCTGCCATCCTTTGGGATCTCACTCGCCCTCCAGGGTTCTTGAAGGTAATTGCTAACGGATCCAAAATTGCTTCAGCCAGGGGAGCCAACATCCACACCGGGCTCTGGGTAAGGTGGAGGAGGGGCTGGTTCTGAACTCCTGTAAGGGTCAGGGCTGAGGCAGCCATCTCTCAGTGCTGTCCAGAACATGTCACGCCACCCCCTCATCCCCAGCCCTTAGAGTCACCCAGAGCACATCACCCGTTAGAATTGTCAGGCCCTGGGACAATGGCCCACTTTGCCCACCCAGTCAGTGGGCCTGGCATTAGCTGGCTTCTTCATCTCCCTAGATGAATTTCACGGATTGTCCACTTTAACTTACCTGAATTCATATACACAATCAATTGATGCATCAGTACACATCACGAGGCATAAAGGATCTGCCGATGAAGGGTTCTGGGGTCGGCAGATCCCCATATAGACTGCCGCGCTGTGCTGACAAACAGCGGATAGGCGCAGTGCAGCGGCCATTTTTATTTAAATGAAGCGGCGATTATTTAAATTGCCGCTTCAGTTCCTTTGTCATCCTGCCTCCATCGACGGAGCCATGGAGTCTAGACACACCCCTAATGCGGGGTGAGCAGTTACCTCCTTAGGCAAAAGTTATGGATCCTGCTCATTGTCTGGACGGACAATCTCTGGTTCTTGTGGGGACAGTCTTTCTTGGTGTGCAGTGCCAAAGCTGCCATGTTTCAAAAAGTGATTTTTTGCCTGGAAAAGACGGAGGCAGCAGCTCCAGTCAGGGGTCAGAGCACAGGTAGATGGCAAGACAGTACATCTACCAGACCATCCTCTACTGCCTGTTGGGTTTGGTTGCAGTTGGGCAGCTTCCTTGCAGTCACTAGAGTTAGAAAAAAAGCTCAGGGGGTGGCCTCCCCGTCAGGACGGGGTCTGGTTGGCGGTCTCACCACATAGCCAGACTCTGGCACGGCTGAGTGGTGTCAGTTTGTGCAGCTGGAGAATGTTTGAGAAGGAAGTAACTGAATTCGAGTTACATCTCGAGTGAAGACAAATCTTGTTTGAATTAATTGTGGTACTTCCCTGGGCCTCAGTTTCACCACCTGTAAAAAGGGGCAGTGTTATTTACTAGGTCTTTAAAGTACATTGAGCTCCTCCTCACATGAAAGCTGCTATAGAAAAGCAGAGCATTGCCATGACATATCTGAGCCCTTCCAGCTCCATAGTACAGTCCTGACCTCCTAATATGCTGCTGCCGACCAAAGAGAAGCCAGAACTGGCTTAGATGCCTCAAAGTCATACATCCCTCCCCGTCATTTCACAACAGCCCTCATGCTATTATAGCCTTATCACATTCCCCAGGCTTTGGACAGAACCCCAGGCTGTTTCTAAGTCCCAGCCCAGCCCTGAGCAGTCTGGGGCAGAGGTGAGTGAGGCCCGCATAATGCTGTCAAAGAGGGTTTCCGCAAAGTGCCGGGCTCCCATTAATTTCATTAATTTTATTCTCCCAGCCTCCAGCGCTTCAGTTTCATGGAGCACCAGCCGCGATTAATTGGAAGATCTCCCACTGATTCCTGATTAGCTGCTTTTGATTAGGGTTTAATGACTTCACTCGGCCCCTAATTCACAGGGACGAGCTGCAAAATGTCTACAAACTGCTCAAACAGAATTACGTTTTCTCCCACCCCCGGGCCATCACTTAAGCTCTGTGTACTGAAGCCTCCACCTCTTCTGATCCCCAGCAATCATCCCCCCAAGCTGCACACCCCTTCCTCCTCGTGCACCCTCGTATCCAGCTGCAGCAAAGAACTCTGACCTATGACTCCTTGCTCGAGAGCAGAGTCAGCAACCTATGGCTCAGGCGCCAAATATGGCTCAGTACAGTACAGCACCAAATATGGCTCTTTTGGCCATCCCCCCGCCCATGTGCCGGAGCTGGAGCCAGGTCGGGGTGTGGCTGTTCTTGGGGCCAGGCCGGTGATGCAGTGCCAAGAGCAGCCATACCACAGTCCTGGCGCCAGCCCTGGCACACGGAGCAAGTGGCCCACTACTCGGCCCCACCCTGGGAGCAGCCAGGAAGCCACAACAAGGCTCTGGACCCAGCTTCAGCCTTTCTGCAGGGCTGGAGCTGTAGCCAGAGTGTGCTATGTGGTGGGCAGCTTGCTCCATGTGCTGCAGCTGGGGCTGCAGTGTGGCTGCTCCCACAGCAGCCTGGCCAACAAGGCCCCAGTCAGAACCCAGCCCCCACCTAGCCACAGCGGCCTGTCCCCAGCCCTGATCCTGGGGCAGGCCCCACGGTTCGGCTCCCATCTAGCCAATGGAAAGGCTGGTGGTGCCCCCCCTACTCCTGCTGCAGCACATGTAGAAGAGACGGCCATAATCCAGCTACAGCAATCCTGGCCCAGCCCCTCATCCAGCAGCACAAGTCCCATTAAATAAAGTCTGTGAGTACAATGTTTCATTTATGCTATTATTAATTATCAGGACAATTATCAATAATATTAAGTTGTATATTTTCAGTCATGCAAATGAGCATTCGTATATGGCTCTTTGTTGACCACTTAGTCTAAATTTTAATGTAGTTTGACTCTTAGGCTATGTCTACACTAGGAGTTTTCTTGGCTAAAAATATGCTAATGATGGACTCATTTGCATGAGTCGCAATCTCATTTGCATATTTTCTGCTGATCCATTTTTGTGCTGGGATTTTTGAACCAAAACAAGCAGTGTGGGTGTTTTCTTTTTGAGCAAAACCCCCTTTTTCCACAAGATCCTTATGCCCCAAAAAAGGAGGTATACTGAAAAATTGTTGTGTAGATGTAGCCTTAGATTTGAAAAGGTTGCCGACCCCTGCTCTAGATTAGGGTTGGGGAACCTAAGGCCCGGGGGCTGATGTGGCCCTGGGTTGCCCAGATGTGGCCCCCAGAGTGTAGGGCCTCCCCCAGCATTGAGTAGCCCGCTCTGGCACTCCAGCCCCCTTTCCCCCGCCCTCTGCCACCTCCCTGCAGTCCCTGGCCCTCGACTAAGTTTTCTGTGGGTCAGCAGCCCCTGACCCAAAAAAGGTTCCCCACCCTTGCATTAGAAGAAAGCTTTTCTCAGGAGTATTATCTAAAGATGGAATTTTCAAAACCATCTCATTGCTAAGGGACACCTGATTCCTACTGATTTGAATGAAAATTGGATGTTCACATCCCTCAGGCATCTTTGGAAAATTATGTACAACGAGGTCCCTTTAGGCCCCGGGACAGTTATGCAAGGAAAGTAGCGGAAGCCTCATTATTTGGTGATTTTTAGAACTGGACAGAGAAGGTCACTCCAGCATACCGAAGTTCACATTGGTAGTTAAATTAATCTAAATCCATTGATATGAATGTCCCTACGCCAGCTGGATATCTAGCTCACACTAGGGAACATATGCAGAGCAGATAAGATGACCCAATTAGTCTTTTCTATTGATAATTTCATGGATCCAGGACTTGGGCCTGAACGAGAACCTAAGATCCCAATGAGCCACACTCCTTGGAGTGTTTGAGATCAGGGATGTAAACTCCACCCCCATTATTGACCCACCTCCAATCAGAAATGTCATTGGAAGTCAGAACATTACAAAAACCCAGACAGCTTATCTAGAAAAGAAACCAAAACCAAATTGCTAGGTGTTGAGGAGCACCTCATCCGTCCACCAGAGAGGGCGGCAACAGGTCAGCAGTGACCCCTTGGACTCTCACTCAGAATAGGGTGGCCTAGCAGCCACAGAGCCTGGATACTTCCCCGTGTCCAGGGTAACACAGCCTCATGGCCACAGAGTCAATACACCCATGGTCTCCAACCTTTTTAAGCATAAGATCACTTTTTTAATTTAAGTGCAATCCAAGATCTACCTCATACCCAAACCCTTGCCCTGCCTCCTTTGTACCCCTTCTCTGAGGTCCTGTTCCTGCTCACTCCGTCCTCCCTCACTTTCACCAGGCTGGGGCAGAGGGTTGGGGTGCAGGTTCTGGTCTTGGATTAAGAGATTTGGAGTGAGAGAGGGGCTCTGAACTGAGCTTGGGGCAGGCCGTTGGGGTGTCAGAGGGGGTTCTAGATGCAGGCTCTGGGAGGGCATTTGGATGCAGAGTTTCTTGGGGCTAAGGCAGGGGCTTGGGGTTCAGGAGGGGGTTCATGACTGAGGTAGGGTTTCAGGATGTGGGCTCCAGCTGGGCCCTGCTTACCTCAGGTAGCTCCTAGGTGGTGGTGCAGTCAGGCTAAGGCAGGCTCAGCTTTGCCCTGGCCCTGAACCACTTCCAAAAGCAGCCAGCAAACTTCCTCCATCCCAAGTCCTGTTGTGCCTCTCTTTGCTCTGTGGAGATAGGATCCAGAGTGGGAGAGGGGCATCCTGACATCAACACCCTCCTCTCTCCTGGCCAGCAAGCAGGAAGCTCCTGAGGGGGCAGCTCCAAGGCAGAGGGCAGGTGATGTGCAGCAGTGGGGGGCGGGGTAGCTGAAGCACTGGCACTTGATACCCTCTTGCTGGAACCAGTCAGGATCACCTGTCAGAGGCTCCAAGATCTACTGGTTGGTGACCATTGCAATACACAATCCCTCCATGGTCAGGGTACTACGGCCCAGTCAATACACAATAGACAAAGCTCCCCTGCATGGGAGTATCTGAGGAGGGGGTCAGGGGACCTGGGCCCTCCCTCTCCACCTTGCCCCAGCCCAGGGCCCTACAGCAGTGGAGTGGTTCATTGCTAGCTCAGCAGGGAATCCCACCACAACACACCAAGCTCTCGGGGAACAATTCCCCACCTTGGGCTACTTCATACCCATATCCTGTAGGAAGTCCTCCCCATCTTCTCACACTGGTCTGGAGGCTTCTTCCACAATCCCTCTCGGTCTGGCTGCCGCTGGTTGGTCCAGCTGCGCTTCTTCCACTAGAGCTCCTGCAACACCTCCTCCCCCTGTGCCAGTCAGCCCCAAATGAGCAGCTCCAGAGGCCTTTATAGCCAGCCTCCAATTGGAGCATGCCTGGCAGACCTGTGGGGGCGGGGCCTCCTCAGCCAGTTGAGTCTGGTTAACCCTTTCAGGTCCAGGGTGGGGTTGATACACCTTGTCACACAAGAGAACATTGCTAGAATACCAAAAAATAGTCAAATACGTTTTTCATTGTTTGTGGCATCCTCAACATGTTCAGGTAGGGACTAGACGCAAGGGCAAGTGAGATGCTGAAAAGAAAGCTCTCCTATTACAATTTGTACAATGGTACCACCTAGATATACCAACCAAACTCAGCATCCATTCTGCTAAAGCATTGAGCAAAGGCAATAAGGTTTGTCCAAAAAATTATTTTGTACCAGTTGTGCTATTTCAGATAAGGATCTGATGTATTTTCCCTAAATACTTAAATCTGTACAATCTCTAGGATGGGTGCACTTATAGAGGTAGAAAGGTGTTTATACTAATTGTTTATTCCTGCAAATTTTAGAAAATAAGATAGACCAGTATAAATTGCCTCCACACTTTAGAGTGGGTGGGTTATGGCAATTTATTACATTGGTAGAGCTAAGGATGTACAATTTATGTGCAATTTATCTCCAAGATAACCCTAGCCCTGAAGAGTTTATAGGGAAAGAAGTGATTTACTCTAGTTCAACAGCAGTGTTGGACTAGCACTGAGATTTTAGGAGTTCTAACTCAGAGGTTAGTCTACTAGGCCACAGTCTTCTCAGGACAGCTGTACAGCCAAAGAATCTTTGTCTAATGGTAGACCAAGAATCATCTCAAGCAGAGTAGTGTCATGAGGCCCCCAAGGTTAGTCATGAGCCAGCAAAGAAGCAACTGAAGATCTGTGCTGGGAGAGAGGATAGAGAACGTGGCTCAACTCAACGCCTTCAGAAAGGAACCAAAGTGGAAGAGAGATTGTTCATATGAGGGGCAATCGGGAATCCACCTCAATGGCCTTTCTCTAAACTCTGCATGAAGTGGCAGGCCTTGGTGAGAAAACCATCTTGGATAGGTTTTCTCCAGCCCTTTCACACCACTGTCTTTCTTCACCTCATTGCCTCTCAGACTCCCCCTGCTTCCGCTCCTTCAGATCCAATCTCTCTCTCTAGCTCCTGTTTTCTCTCTTTCCCACTCTTCCATTTCTGAACACAACCTGGGCCAACTTCTTGGCTGGGGTAGCTTTATTGCTTTCAGGGAAGAAATGGGAGCAGAAAGTCTGACCATTTCTCTCTTTAACTCTTTCCCTCTCTCTGCCTGATTAAACCAGTCTAGTTGGATTCTGGGCTTTTGTCCTGCCAAGGAGCACAATTAAAACACACATTCCAGGCAGCTGACATGTCAAAGTGTGTTACTGGGAGCTCTACTGATAACTCCGCCGGCCTTGCGTTTCAGCCACAACCTTGGAGGCCAAGCTTGACTGAAGGTTGTGTCATGCTCCTGCCTTGTCAGGAGCCGAAGGGATGTTGTGAGTGCTGACTTTCAGAGGCTGCCTCTCCTCAAGATGTGAGAGTACATTTATCTTCCAGAGACATGCACTAATCTATCAACTCCAGGTGAAGATAAGGGGATAAAAAGATAGGCGGAGAGAGAGGGAAGAGGAGCCATTTTCATCAATGAGAAGCCTTTCGTCCACTCTCTGTATCCGCCCCGAGGCACAGGGACCCAGCGCCACAGAAGTTATTGATACTGAGCAAACAGCTGCCTTATCACAGCTCTCCCCACCAGGCCTGACCTGACAGTGCAAGGTGACAGCTTGTATAGCAGACAAGTTTCCTCAGCATGCTCCAAGCCCCACTTTTCATCCATTTATCTCCGCATCTCAGTGACAAGGCAGACAAATAACTAGACTTCCCAGAAATACTCCCCGCCTCCCACCCCTCCACAGATAAAAGGACAGGGTGGATTTAGTAAGGCTAATAGGTGCCCTGTGGCATGGGGCCTGTATTTATCAACAAGTAGGTAGCATTTGCAGAGCCTTCTTCTCTCATGTCCCATCAATGTGGCCTGCCCAGACCTGGAGAGACCATATGGCAGGGCAAGAGAAGAGTATTACTCAGAGAAGTGGCTATGCGGGTGGGTGGACTGCAGTCTGGCAGACTTAGCATCACTTTCCAGCTTTACTACTCATCTCCTTAGGTGCCCTTCAGAGTCACCTTGCCTCCGTTTCTCCTTTTGTAAAATGATGGTGACCTCTTTTGTCAGGTGCTTTGCGATCTACATCTGCAGAGTTAGGAATTAGGATTCCACTCTACGGTGCAGCCTCCATTGGGGACCAGCTCCACGATGGTACTGGTAAATTTCCACCAGAATGGGAGGCGGAGAAGGTTTTTCTAGTGAAACTAATAAACAGCTTTGAAAAAGATGAGAATTCGATTCAGGTCCACATTAAAGGATAGGGAAATGAGTGAAGAGATCAAAGCACCTAGAATTTCAAATGTATCAAACAGATAAATAAATATGGTTAAACTTTCAATTATGTTTGAAAGAGAGAGAGGGAGAAAAAAATTCCAGCAGCCCTCTGGCAGTGCATGTAGCTGTGCGTCCCTCTGTCTGCCTGCCTGCGTAATCAGAAGCAGGACGTTGGTAATGACAGAATGGTGGGTCCCAGTAAGATCAAATGAGTGTGTTTTTAATGCCTCAATTAAGGTTCATTCTGATCAGTTTTTAAAAGCAATTTAGCCCCGCTAAGCCGCAATGGGTCAGGAGCAGGGATAGATGGCGAGTCGCATTTGAAAGCTGAGCACATACGTTCTCATCATTAACATTCCCTTCCCATTAATGAGACTAATATTGTGGGCTTATGATATTGCTTTCATTTAGCAACTGGGAAGAATGAAATGCTTTCTCTAAGCGAGGCCCAGGGCCAGAAGCTGCCTGTGAAATCCAGATAAAGGTTCTTAGCACAAACGTTCTGATTAGGGAATTAATGGGTAAACTTTACTCCTAGACTTGATGGAGGGAGAAAGAGCCATGCTCTCTTCTCTGGTACTGGCCTGTCAGGGATAAGTCCCCTAAAGCCACTCCACCCTGCTCTCTCAGCCTGCTGCCCCCAGGGTCTGTGAAACTAGACCAGATATCAAGGCTGGGGTGTCTGAGTGAGGACTAGTTTTCTAGAAGACCTTCTTCTGTTCATTAAGGCCTCTGACCCCCTGTTTGGGAGGATCTGACCAAGGTCTGATGTTTTCTGGTCCATTTTCTTTCTGCTTCCTGTACCTAGTCTCTCAGGACTGTATGGTCTGCAACTGAGGACTAGTTTTCCACTAAATTTAGCTTGTTCCTCTCTCACTAGATGCTCCTTCTCGGCAGTTTTCTTTCCAGCAGGCAACACAATAAGGGCTCCCTGACCTGACGCCATCACCCATCTCACTGCTAGAGAATACTGTACCCACTCCCTGTTTCCTCACCCAGGCAAACCTTTCAGGTGCTATCCGAGGGGACCTGGTGTGGACAAGAATCCCTGAAGACAATCTGGATGAAATACTCACATGAAAAGACTGGCATCAAGTTTGCAGAGCCCTGAGTTTATGAACAATCCATAACATGACAGAAATGCTATTAAAAAGTAACTGTTTGGGAAGAAGGAGAGAACAAACTGTCAGTCAGGAAGAGGAAGCGCCCACTGCTTCATCGAGAGGATGCCTAGCCCAGGATTCTGCCATCATCCAGAGCAGTGGCTCTCAACTAGGAGTCCACAGCCCCCTGGGAGGCTGCGACCAATTTGCAGGGGGTCCTCCAAGCATGACCAGTGATAGACTCAAGGGGGCCAAGACAAAAAGCTAAGCTCCCCCACATGGGACTGAAGCCTGGAGCCCTGAGCCCCACCACCTGATGCTGAAACCAAAGCTTGAGCAATTTAGCTTCCTGGGGCACACTGTGGTGTAGGCCCTGCTTGCTACCCCCTAACACCAGCTCTGGCTTTTATATGAAAAAAACCCAAAACATTCTTGTGGTAGAGGTGGGCTGTGGCATTTTTATAGCATTAGTATGTTGGAGGGGTCCCAGAAAGAAAAAAGTTCAAGACCCTTAATCTAGCGGACATTCTGTTCCCATTACTGCCACCAAAAGGACTACATGAACAACTTCATGGTTATTTCTTTAACCAGTTCCTCTCTGCAATAGGCAAAAAACACTATCCTATATTTAAAGAAAATATGTGCTTGGCCCATGGTCAGAAAACCAGTTAAAGTCAGAAGAACCGGGATTAGAATAAAGAGTCCTCTCTGAATCACATACCTAAACCTCTCAGTGGCTTCTAAGAAAGTCACTCTGTGCCTCAATTTTTCCATAAGTAAGCTGGGGGTAATATTTATTTCCCTATTATCTGACAGTACATGTGACACAGGTTGGGTCACAGAGATTCCCTTGAGTCTGTTATTTGATGGGATGATCATACCACTGAGCCCAACTACCTGCCCTCTGGGGCCCCCACCATCCTGTCCTGCTGAGCCAGAACCTCTGGTCTTCCCCAGCAAAGACACAGAGCAACACGCATATTGAAAGCAGCTCAGCTCTGGAGGGCACAGCCCCAATGGGACCAGATCCCAGATAAATCCATCTTTCTATACATAAAAGCTTCATACAGAGCAAGTTCACCCCCTTTATCAATGAAAGAGAGTTCTGGCCATGTGTTGTTCAACTGACCCCCGGAAGCAATTATTTACACTGGATTTAATAATAAACAAAAGTGCTTTTATTAAGTATCAAAAGTAGGATTTAAGTGGCTGCAATTAATAGCAGACAAATCAAAGTAAGTTACTAAGCAAAATAAAACAAAACATGCCAGCAAAGTCTAATACACTAAGGTAAGTTGTTACAAATCATATTTTTTTCATCCAATTTCTTATTTCGGGTAAAGTCCTTCTTAGGCCAGAGCTGTTCTTTCTGTCTTGGGTTTAGCAGCTCTTCTCTACCCACGTCATTAGACATCTTTAGTTTCTAGGTGTTTTCCTGTGTCCTCTTGGGTTGGGGAGAAGTCTGTGAAGCCAACTGAAGACAGTTATTGTTCACTTCCCATTCATTCGATATAAGGAATGGGTTGGTAAGTCTTTATGCAATTCCCCGTACCTTATGGAAAAGTACAAAAATCAAGATGGATTCCAGCACTAGACTACAGAAAGAGAGAGTGCAGAATTGACTTTTATATGCAAATTTGACAACTTCTCATTTGGATTGAACAAAGACTTGGACGGTTTAATGTACTATATCACCAGTTTTCCTTACATTCAGCACCCTATTGACATAAAAAGCTATGGATGGAACATTTCCAGACCACTCAATTAGCCTCATTAGCACCAGGACTACAATTGACAAGTAATTTTTTTTCCTGTCCTCTCTCCCTTCTTATTCTGAGGGTCCCCCCTTTTTTCCACTCAAAATCATCTCATCTGAAGAAGTGGGTTTTGCCCACAAAAGCTCATGTACTATAGAGTACATATATTTTTGTTAGTTTCTAAGAGTACATCTACACGGCACGCTTATTTTGAAATCAGCTATTCTGGAATAATTATTCTGAAATAGCTTATTTTGAAATAGCACGTCTACATTCCAGGGAAGCCTCAAAATTAGTCCAAGGCAGGCTTCCCTAATGTAGACTTATTATCTTGATTTAGAGCCCCAGGAGCGACTTGGGAGGAATAACTTAGTATGACCCTGGGGAGGGGTTATTTTGAACTAGCAGAAGTGGAGCATCTACACACACCTTATTTTGAAATATGCTTATTCCAAAATAGCTTATTCCTCCCAAAAGGAGGTTTATAGATTTTGGAATAAACCATACATTATTTCAAAATTATTTCAAAATAATGGAATGGCTGTGTAGACACTCACATTGTTATCTCAAAATAACAGTGCAGTGTAGACGCACCTAAGGTGCTGTAGGACAATGTGTGGGGTTTTTTTTTAAGTCCTTGCAGGAATAACCATAGTCCAGGCTTACAGGAAAAACAAAACTGTTCACAGATAGACCAACGGAGGAGGAGGAGGAGGGGGAAGTTGCTCTCGGACCTGGCAATTCAAAGGGGTCCTTCTGAAGAGGCTGTCGGTGCCCCTGTCCACAGATCAGTGTTTTGAGTATCAGGCCATTAAGTTCCTTGAGTACTGCTAATGGCCTTCACTACATTTCATATTTCTAGCTTCAAATACAGGAATGATATGTGCTCACAAATAGAATGCACACATTCAGTGGATTACGAGCTTCCCAATTGTAGGTTACATGTCACATTTAGCACACAAAGTATATTTGAGTTAGGCATATTCATATTCAGAAACATATTTTCCATAAAACAGGGAGTGCAACATCACAGCGTGGGGATCCTAAATCTGTATGTAATGGGGGTTTGCCTATGGTAGAAACATCATTGCCCTGTTTCACATATGGCAAAGGACACCGAAGTGACTTCCTTCAAGGCACCATGTTCTAACAGACTCTTCTTCCTTTCCCCAGGGGTGAGCTCTTCTCTTTGATCTGCTGACAAGCCAACTCCTATCAAGCCGAAGTCACTGAACACACAGAAAATCATCCAAAACTCAGGCCAAACCCAAACACCAGAGCCATTCTGAGGGTGGAAACAGTTTGGTTAACTTTCTTGTTCACTCCTTTCCTTATGCTGCCACACTTCAGCAGTTTAAGCACAAGCACCAAAAAAAGCCACAGGAAAAACTGTTCCCAGGAAATTGTTGTCATAACTTGGAGCTAAGAGGATTTTCATGAGAAAGTCTGGTTTGGTGATACCTCCAATGCCACCTGACAAACTCAATATCTCCTAAGCTCCACACGCTCATTAAAATTCAAAAACTACAGAAAGCCTCAAAGCCTTTGTTCTAACCCTTCAGTTGGGATTGTAACTTCCTCTCTTTAAAAGAAGAGACTAAGACTGGGCTTTATCCAAAGTCCACTGAAATCACGAGAAAGAGTCCCAAGGACTTCAAAAGGCTTTGGATCAGGTCCATAGTTGCTTAGGTCAGACATTAGCCAAAATCTCAGCTTACAAGCCTCAAACAGGACGGAAGATGCCATACTGCATACAGATACCGTTCCTATTACAACCCTAACCCCATCCCAAAACTGCTCCTCTCACTCTCTTACAGCCTCATATTTCCCATCCATTCCTAGTGTTTCAGCACAAGGTCTGGAAAAGAACCGGTTGGGGGCATGTGTGATTTTTTTCATCTTATTTTGAAAGTGTCTAAACAAACCATATTCATTTTTTCAAATTAAAAATCCCAGTTTTTTTAGTTCAAAACAACTCAGTTTCAAATGAAAGAACATTATATTTTTTAAAGAATGTAAAAGAAAAGATGACAAGCCAAAAGAAATGTTTAAGTTATTATTGAACCAATTATTGAGCCAAAATAGATCAATTGACCTAAAGTGCTTTTCTAAAAAATGTTTTGGACTTTTTGCTTGTCAGTTGGTGGAAGTTTGAGATTGTGACTGTTCATCCAAATTTAGCAGGGCCATTTTTAGGATTAATGGGGTCCTATGCAATACTATTAAATTGATGCCCTATATTCAACAGCAGTTGGGGGGGGGGCTGATGATGTTTTAGAGTTTTGATGTTATAATCTTCAGCAACACACTAATTATTTCTAAAGTAAATTTTAAACTAAGGCCCTGTAGACTAACACAATAAATTGAGAAACTGACAGTACAGATCTGGGGTTGGCAAATGCCTGTGGCTCTTGCAGAGGTTCCATGTTCTTATAATAGGTCTGGCAGCTTTTTCACTTTTAAGTTAACTAGATCCTCTCCAGAAGAAGCAGAGCCACAGCACAGGCATAGGAAGAGGTAGGTCGGAGGACATTAAAACCCAGGGATTCCCCAAATTTTTAGGTGCCCTACACAGTTGTATATTCTGCATGTGGGTAAGGACAGCCCTGAAATTCAGGATGAATTTTTTTCAGAATCTCAAATATTTTGTCCAGGTGAGAAAGCTACTCCTCCCCCCCCGGCCCTAACATAAATCTGTTTTTATTTTTCTGGGGTTTCACTTCTGCTTTGAACTCAAACTGAGAGTTAACTAGAGTGATCCAAACTTGTTTAAAAAAACAAGAAAAACCTTTCATATTTCAGACTTCAATCACTCTCTGCTCCCAGCGGTCACAAAAAATGCCATTAGCCCTGGAGGTTCTTTAGTAAATAAAGAAAGAAGGGAAAAAAGATGATTGAATAGTCTTTATCCTTTTATTTTCTCTCTCTTTTTAAATATATATATTTTATAAACCATTTCCTCAAAGGCACTGAAGTCTCTCACTTCAGTCCAGAGAGCCAGAGGAGCCTTGGCTTTCAAAGTCCTGTTTTGAAAGGGACTGGTGGCTTGAAAGCGTGTCTCAAATGTAATTTGCTAATACAGGGCAGCTACACAATGGGCTGTGTAAATGCTATGCTCCCTACAGAGTTCCCTTCAGCTTTTCTTATTATGACTCTGAGAGATTCTGGGGGAAACAGCGCAACTCAACACAGCCTGTAAATCTCAGACACTATTTGCACATCAATGCCCGGAAGGGGGAACTAGTTCTTGCTTATCAGATCTGCCAGACTTGGAGCTTTTCACTTTGCAGCTATTTTATTATTATTATTGTTATTATACTATTTTCGGTTTTGCTGTGGGAGATCCGAGACGTACTAGGATCTTTTGCTGCCCCTTCACAGAAAGGAGCAGGGAATTGGGGGACTCAGTGGTGGTTTTCACAGAAGGCTTTTTGGGGAGTGTTATATTTTTAACTTTCTCTTAAGAAAGTTTTGTTTTTAAAGTTTTTGGGAAATGCGCGCGTGCGTGTGTGTGTGTGTGTGTGTACACACATGCACAGAATTTCAGGATGGGTCCTGCAAACTTTTATTCACATTAATAGTTCTTGTTTACATGTTAATTCCACCTGAAAAAAAATGGGATGACCCACATGAGTCATGAACCTGGCTTAGGGCTTGCTTTTGCAAGGTGCTGAGCACCCAGACTCTGGTCCCGCAAAGCACTTAAGCATATGCTTAGCTTTAAGCATATGAATATCCCCACTGCTCATGTGCTTAAGAACTTTGCAGGGATAGTGATAGACTGCTGAGCAGTCTTCCTCATCACAACCAGCCTGGAGTTGTCAGCATGGAAATGCAAGCAATATGCTGCTAAAAATTAGCCAGCTCCCAGTATTACATATCAAGTGTGAAGGTCCAGGATGGATGGGGGAGCATTCGAGAAACAGAGATGGGTGAATCGTCCTGTTATATCTCAAAATAATTTTTTTTTTAAATCAAAACGTTACCTAAATGCTGTTCAGCTGCAAAAGTTTTGTCTGGCTGTTCTGTGATCTTGTAGTGTAATTTTTTGGTTAAAACCAACAGCTATCTTTCCACAATGAAAACCTACAAAAAAATTTCACACTGTGAATTAATTTTTGGCTGCTCAGAAATTATCCCTTTTTCCACTGGAAAGGGGGTTCACTTTTTAAAACACTAGCAAACCTGGCCATTTTTTCAGTGAAATAAATTCATTTTTCAGCATGTAAAAAAAAAATCTCCAATTTTGAGTATTTTCCCCTTTCACAAGAAATACTTAGATGCCTTGCACAGCTGCTGACTTCTTTCCCCGACCTAACAAGGATTAAACACCAGGCCTAGATGTTGTCTAGGTCTTTGCCCTCAGGTCACAGTTTATTGATTCAAACAAAAACTTGGATATTTACACAAAACAAAGCAATTGCCCTGATCAGCATAGGCCATAGGGCTCAGATATGGCTGCCAACCCTCTTGGGTGTTTGGAATTGAACTCCATCTCAGAGAGGCTACTGATGCCAATCTGTGAGATTTTCAGCTGCTAAAATGCAGTTGTGCAGTTGGGCGGGTACAGGCTTTCTATCTACCCTCTCTCGGAGCCGCTCCAGGAAATGACTGGCATGTTTGGTGGCTAGATGCAGGGGTGGCCAGGCTGTGTGCTGACTCCGCAGCTCCCATTGGCCAGGAACGATGGCCAGTGGTAACTGTGGGGCGGTGCCAGCAAGCAGAGGCAGCACCTGGAGCCACCTTGCTGCCCCTGCAACTAGCAGCCGGATGTGCCAATCGCTTCTGAGCGCCCACACCCCAATCCTCTATCCCAGCCCTAAGTCCCATCCCGCACCCCCACTCCCTCCCAGAGCCCTCACGCCCTCCACCACCGCAACCCCTTGGCCCAGGCTGGTGAAAATGAGTGAGAGTGGGAAAGAGCGAGCAATGACAGGGAGGGGGAGGGGGAGAGAGTGTGGACAGTGAGTGGGGG
>JANRFK010000975.1:6181984-6192987 GCA_030068395.1 Apalone spinifera | reverse complement strand
AAAAAGGAATGTAGTCTAGACGTAGCCTAGAAGTGTGGGGCCCAACTTGCTTATATGCTTTGGAACAGCCCACCCAGTGCCTATCCCCATCTTTGCTAAATGACTTTGAAAATCTGACCCTCAGACTCTTCTAAAATCCCCTTTAAGGTCTGAAAAGGCTCCAGAATGAGATTGCAAGGGAGGGAGTCAAGACCCTGGAGTTTTTTAAAAGCAGATTGGTTGATGCGCTTGGGAATGTCTTCTCGGAAACAATCCTGCCTTGTCCAGAGGTTATCAATCATGTATTCATTGTCCCCAATCAATCTGAAAGCCAATGAGACAGATTCCCAAGTGTCTAAATCACTTTTTAAAATAAGGCTTAGCCTCTACTCCAGCCAAGCCAGCTAGCCTGGGTTTAAAGCACCACCAAGCACAGGTGAGAGGTTTCCCCTTGTGGTCCCAGAAGGGCTCCACTCTTAGTCTTCCGGATCCCCTGGCTGTTGCCTCTCTAGGGAGAAGACCCAGGTCTCTTCCCTTGCTTATCAGGGTATTTCCAGGCTGCACATTTCCCTACCAACACTGACACCCCCAGATACCTAAGCAAGCAGTAAACAGAGTAATTGCCACAGTTAAGTTGCAGCCCTCTCTAAGCAAGCACATGTATTCTCATGGTAAAGGCATTATAGCAAAAACATTAAAACAATGGAAGAACCTACACACATGCCAATAAGTTTACCTGAGATCACCCCAGCTCCAGCAACATTTTGGGAATGTAAACAGTCCTTCCCCACCAAGGAGTTTTTCTGGACTTACTCATTCAAAACTGCTTTGGCTCAGAACATGCACCCAGTGAATCTGAGAGTCCTTCACGCAGTACCTTCAGCAGGGATGGGGGGATTGGTGCTACCCAGCATGGTCCCTCGCTACCAAGTCCAGAGGAGGTCATTCTGCCTCACAACAGTCCCTGCCCAGTGGAGCTCAGAATCTAGTTTCTGACATTATATTCTGGGGCTGGCTCTGAATCCCCCAAAGCTTATGCAGGAGACGGGGGGGGGGGGGGCAAGTAACACAAGCTTGGGATGAGATAAGGTGAGTCTAATGGTTCCAGGAATAAGATCACAAGGTTATTCCAGTGGGTCAGGAGGAGAGCTGGTCAGGAAATTGTTGTTATTGTTCCGTTTGTCAGAAAATTCCCAGTCATCAGAAACCAAAGCTTTTGGTGGGAGCATATCAGTTTCAATGAAATGTTTGTCAGGAAGGCCTCTCAGGTCTGGAATGGAACCAGAGAGCAAGAGATACGAGCTATTAGCCCAGGGATTAGGGCACTCACTCAAGACTGTCCACTGGTTTGGAGTGTCTCCATTTTTGGGGACCAAGTGGAGACACCCTGCTCTTCTCTCTCCCCTCCCCTCCTGGGTTTTGCAGATACCGACTAACACAGTAACTCCTCTGAGTCTTGCAAGCTAGTTAGCTGAATGGAAACTATAGGCTTCTGTGATCCAGCTGCAGCCCAGGAGTGAAGAGGAGAAGCATGAGGGGGCTCTACCTTAATGTTAGGACAGATTGCAAGGGTCATGAACAGAACCTGCTTGACCCTGCTCCCTGCAGGGAGTGAATTGCTCAGCAAGGGTCGGGGCAGTTCACAGGGTGAGAGAAGCAGCGAGAGGAAGCAATCTGCTCCAACCTGATAATTCACCCCCATCTCATGACCAATGTTCCCTCCAAATTTTTCCATTTGTATGCAGAATAAATTTTGCTATGCGCACCAAGGCATGTATAGATGTGCACTACCACTAGAAACATATGCTGCTGGCTGTGGGCGCTCTGCTAGTCAGTGACACAGCACCTGACTCTCTCCTGGGGGGAACATCCAAGTGCTCATTTTATAGGAAATACTGCTCATGAACATGGAGAGACCTTGGAGTACTTTCTCCTAATGCTCTCCCCGCTCCCTACGCAGACTCTCTGAAGACTGCACAGCTGAACCCAGGGATCATCTTCTCCCACTGTGTGGACGTAACATGGAAAGTATCCACTTCCATCACTGTGACCACAAGTGTGTAAAAATGCCAAACTAAATGCCAGTGTTACCAAAGCAAAATCTCACCTGCTAATTGCCTATTTTATTGACATAGCCACTGCGGCTGCCAGTTTAGAAGCTACCCTAGAATTAAGAGAACTATAGTAACAGAAAAAGGGTGTGACTGGAGCTTGTTTTCCCCTGAAGAATCCTTCAGGGCAAATATTCTGCCGACAGTTTTCAATACACCACAATCCATTGTAGGCTTAAAAAAACCATGGCTTTAAAATTCTGATTTCTAGAGGCTGGTTTAACCCTTTAATGCCACTCACATCCACTTGAAACAATACAACGGAGGAAACTTAAACACAAAAATAAATGGCCAGGGTTGCCATGGAAACATAAGTGGAAGGAAATTGAAAGTCAATTTAAGGGCTAACTTCATGTTCAGTTTTAAAAATAGCATTTTTATACTGAAATGGAACATTTTTCAAACCCCTGTTGGCCTGCGTCAAACAAACTAGGTTGGCTGCTGGGTAAATCAGTCGATAGTGCGTGTTCATTGTTGAGCTTGTGGTAATGAAAACTGTGTGGTCCTCAAGTGTGTCTTGAGTAAAGACTTGCTCCCAAAGGGCTAGCCACTTATTCTGTTCCCAGACGTACTATAAGTCCCTTATTTTTATCACGATCACTCCAGTTGGCACATATGCAAACACACACACACACACTCTGTTAAATCTCTGGTGTGTAATGATACCAGGTCATTAATGATTCCAAGTCATTTCTGCTCAGCTAGAGTTTTTTGGATTGAGAAAAATATAATGCCCTTACATGGTTCTAACCAGAGAGTGCGAGAGAATCATGTCTGAATAGAGCAAAAACTTGTTCATGAACTGCATGACAATTAAAAAACTGGGGTTTGACACAGTCTGTTTGTCTCACCCACACACATACACCTTTGTTATCTGTCTGGAGAGAACATTTGTGCACCAGGAGTTTTGTTTTTATCGCCATTAGCTAACAGATAGTCGGGGGACTGTATTCGAGATTCTCTTAACAAAGAAACGTGTTTTGCGGAGCAATGACATTCATTTCGGTCAGGAGTGGAAGCAGAATGTAAAGTTCAGCTCAGCCAACCACAAGACAGAAACAAGACCATGTGACTGGTACCCACTCCACTAGCCCCTGAGTCAGGTTTGATCTGCCTTGACTGACCTATGCTGCCCTGGGATCACACAGCTGTGCCCATTCACTCCCTCTTCTTTGCTGCTCTTTCCTCCTACACGGCCTTTTGCACATTACATGTTTGCTCAGTGTGGGCGAGCTTGCCACTCACAAAGGAGGCCTAATTCTTACTAGCAAGCAAGCAAGGGCCATTCCATTAGCTTAAGCGGAGGTGGCCCATAATTTTTCAGAGAAGGTTCTTGGGCTCTGCATCCAGGAGTTCACTTGTGCAGGACCTGGATTGGCTACACCTTTCTACACCTCCACTTTATCTGCCCACTGCTAAACCCCCTTCTCTGGCCCCTACATTGGCACATTGTCCACACCTCTCCTTACACTCCCATCTGGTCTTTTCAGGTCTCAGGCAGCCTCCTGCCCATTCCAGATGATACTCTCAGCATGCTTGTTCCACGAGCCCTTTCAACTCCTCCCACTGAGCCGAGTCTATGTTCCAGTTCATCTGCTGCACCACTTCCCCTTTGCTCCCTTGCAGGGGAGCTGACAGCCTTCACGTCCCCCTGGGCAAGGCGAGGGGCTTGGCTCCATGCTGGCAGAAGGGGCCAGGGCAGCCAGTCCTCAGCACTGAGGTGCCCTCCTCAGAGGTGGCATCACCACTGCTGCAGTTGTGGTGGCCAGGGGACCCGGGCTCCTTGAATTGCCATGTCTCAGGGCAACTGCCCCATTTCTTTACCTCCCCTCCTATTGGCAGAATGGCTCCCTTCACCCGATATCATGCATGTTTGAACTTGGCCGGAATGAGCTTGATAGCATTCAAGGTTTTGTGACTGTCACAGGCTATTTGCTGGGACTCAGAAATCTAGCCTGAGTTTGTGACCCTCTCTCTCCAGTAGCTTCAGCTTCAATGAAAACAAACTCTGCGAAAACCACATGCATTTTTCTAGCTAGGTATTAGAGGATTGGGGGACCTCTTCTGCCCTCACACTTCCAAACGTTTAACTGGGTAAGTGGGTGCCCTGTACATGGATAACATTTCCCAAGGCACCAGATGAAGGTGAATAGGTGCCTATCTCCCATTTATTTCAAATGGAAGTTGGGTTGCAAAGCTGGGCTCAAGATCCTTTTACAATAGTGATGCAGGCATTTAGGCACCTAAATCTTATTGACTTTCAGCTACTACAAGCCTAAAAGCCAGATTTTGTTAGGTGTCAAAAGCTACAATGAGGTACCTGTTGTGATTTTCAGAAGGGTCTTAGCAACAGACTCTGATTAATGGAAATGAAAACCCTTTGAAAAAAAAAAAATCACACTAGGTGTCTAGCTACATTTTTACATGCCTCAGCACCATTGAAAATCTGTCCCTAAGTCACTCTTGAAAAAAATGGAACTTAGGCTCCTAAATCACTTTTGAATACTGTCCCCTCGAGTGCAATCTCTTTTCTTCGTACCTCTCCTTTTCCCATAGACTATTCAACCCAGTGTTCAAGTCCAGCTTTCTAGCCCACAGTGTGTCAGTATGTTTGAAATTGTGCAAAAGGCATTAGCCAGTGCTTTTTTTGGGATTCTATTGCCTGGGTCTAAACAGCACCTTCCTTTATCCTGCATGTGATGAGCACACTCTAAAGGCTCCGGAAAGTAATCTGCAATAGCAGCAGGATTCCTGTGGTATCCTGGCAGACTTTTCATGCAGCCAGAGGAAGGTCTTTTTAAAAATGGTCGTGTGCTGCACTGTGGGACTTTTCAGGTGCCATGTAAAATACAATATCTAAGATTCTAATCACGGCTCCCTGGCTGAGAGAGAAGCTGAGAATTTAGCTGAGAGGCAGAGGGCCTATTTTCACAGCAATGGCGATATTCGACAGATGTCAGGGGTGCATGTGTTGATGTCATTACCCTATGCTGCCTTGCAAGTCATTTGGATTTCAGATGCAAAGAGCTGTAATAAAGTGCATGTCCGTCACTGATCTGTCCCACTAAGCTGGGAGAAATGAATCCGTTTCACATACTCCATGGAATCTGCTCTCAGCATGGTCAGGAGATAACCACACTCCCAGCAGCCAGCTCACGCCTGCGGCACTAACACTAGTGACAGCAGCTGCAAAGTGGTATTTGCGTGACAGATGACTATGTGCTGTGCTGCATACCCCTCCCTCCCAACTCCTGTCACCCTGGGACTTTGGCTCCTGGAACCAGATGGCATAAGAAGATTCAAATCAAATAAGGAGTTTCCACCAGGACTGTTCTGTCTCTGCTGCACGTGCTCTCTCTCTCTCACACACACACACACAGAAATCACATGTGGTTCCATACATTCCCACAAAACACAGTCTCAGGGCTTGTCTACACTGGCATATTTGTCACCAAAACCTGCCTTTTGGGAACAAAAAAAATGAGTGTTCACATTACAGTGCAACTTTTGTCAGGAAAAACACCCTGTTTTGGCAACAAAAAACTTCCACCCCTGCAAGAGACTGTTGTCTTTTCCCCTCCCTTTATTGTCCACAAAGAGCCAGCATGGACTCTGCTGTTTGATTTAACGAGCGAACTGGCTTCCGCCAGTATCCCAAAATGCCTGCCTTGATGGCTCTGCTCAGTGTTTAGTTATCTCTGCTGCCCTGCAGGCAGGAGCCCCTCCCCTTTCATAGCTCCGGGAAGTATCTGACAGCTGAGTGAGCTGCTCCCTTTAGGGAACACAGAAATAAATCATTGGAATCTTCTATTCTGGCCTGCACTAGAAACACAGAGGCAGGCAGACTGTTGCTGCAGGGGGAGGGCTGGAGAGACTGCTTACCCATGTTGCTTTGCTCTTCTGTCAACAGCAACGTGGCCATGAAATGCCGACAATGGGAGTCAGAAAAACAGGTTTGAATTGTTTTAATTTTTGGTGACTTTTGCATGTCGTCAGCACTTTTGTTCCCAAATCTTCCCAGTGTAGACATAACATTGGTGTCATTCACTTGCACATGCTCCTGAAAGAACATGCACACCAACATACGCTCACATGTGCATCATCTGGTATCTAGCCATGAATGCCCATGTCAGGTCCCTGCTTCCAGTTCCTAACATGGCAAAAGAGAGACAACAAACAAACAAAAAATAAAGAGCAGCAGCCAGACTCTCTGCCCTGCAAGGACCCTACCTTTGGCCACCTGTACTACTGCTCCACTTTGGTAGGAAACCCACGACAGATTGACTTTCTGCTGTGTTTCTCTCTGGGAGCTGTCTGTCAACAATTCAGCGTTCCCTGTAAGCTGTGTGCTTGTGCAGAGCTCAGAAGAGATTCAAATGCTGCCCACCTGGTTAGCAGAGCACCTACAGCTAGGTTTTTGTTTCCACTGCTGGTGCATGTACAGAGTCCACCATCAGCAAGAGGCCACGCTGACTCCCTCCAGGGCCCACAAGTTTGGGCCACAGGCCTCAGCCTAGCCTTTGGCCGCGGGACCATTTATAGGGCCCAACCTTGGGTCAGGAAGAACAGACAGACAAGGGATTAACACAAACTGGTCAATAGTTCACAGGTTAAGACGTAGCCCAAAGTTAGGGTGAATAATGTATATCACGAGCGGTTTAGCAGTTTACAGCCCCAGCCAAGTCCCAGACAGGCAGGGGTTGGGTCTCCTCACTTCCAGAGGGCCAAAAAGCACAGGGGTTTTTCCCTTACCAGGGGAACCTGCCGCCCCTAGTGGAGGGATGGCAGGGGTTGCCACAAGCCCACCCACAGCACTGCATCCCAGCCCAGAGCCCTGATAGTGGTGGCCTTGCAGCCACTAAGTTGGCGGGGATCTGGGTCGCTACACGCCGACTATGTCGAGGGGTGAGTGGGGTTCCAGGCCACAAGGCACTGCCCATCCAACCGCCATCTCCTCAGCCATCCCAGGGTCACCTATCGCTGGGCCCCCTCCCAGTTCCCCCTGTGAGCCTACCAGGCTTCGGCATTGCTCCGGTGGGTCTCCTGGTGACGGAGGAGCTGGCAGAGTATCCATCAGTTCGGGGTCCAGCTGGGGTCCAAGTGGGCCTGTCCAGTCGTCTGGGCCTGGTGAGGGTCCTGGCGGGTTTGGCATGGCCTCCGACGGCAGCCGGGACCTCAGCAGCCCAGGCCAGGGATCGGGAGTCAGCAGGGGTCCTTGCGGTCCAACCCAGTCCTCCAGCCAGGGACAGCGCGGCCAAGCCTTGCGAGGCGGGAGCTGGAGCCAAGCATCTGCCCTGGTTGGCTGCCCAGCGCTGACTGAGCTCCCAGCTCTTATACTGCTAGTCCCACCTGCTGGCTTCCTGTGGGCAGGGTTAGGGGAGACTAGACCTGCCCACCAAGGGGTCTTAGAGGGCACTTCCTCTTCCGGGTCAGAGGGCGGCCATCTTGCTGTCCCAGACTCATTACAGTGCACATTCACACATGCCTTAGTGCACATAAAATATTTATTCTGCACATGCATGGAAAAGATTAGAGGGAACATGGGTCCACATCCCCAGGCTGGGGGCTTCAGAGCTGGGCATTTCCCTTTCAAGGCTCCTTCTCTAAGTCCGGCATGCTCCACAGATGCGATGGGGTGGAGCCACCTAATCCCACAGGTGCTTCTTGTCTCATGTGGGGTTTGCATACCCCAGCACACCTGGTCACTGCTGAATGCCTGCTAGCAAATATCCATCTGAGGATTTTCAGAGATGTTCAACAGACTCTTCAAAGAAAGCCCAATAAAATTGCAACAGGTCTTGTAGGGCAAGAAGCAAAGGCATTATCAGGCGATCACTAGGACAGTTTGCCTCCACGGAGAAGCAGAAGATGTCCTTTCAACACCACATCCCCTCTCCTAGCACACAAGTTACCCACAGGACACACCTGTTGGCACACAGTCAATGTGCACCCAGCCAGGCATTTCCACACATACTGCCTTGGTCACCTCTGTGCCTGCTTAAATGCAAGTTTCTAGATGTCAGCACATCTCCACATGCTTCTTTACACACACACCTGCACGTGTCCAGACTTGTGTGCTTACAACCAGACAGGTATGGCCACACCACTGTTCCTGCATAGCTACGTTGTCATCTACGCACACACACACACGTGTATTTGTACACACAACTCTTCCATCTGGCACGTGACATGGCACAAACACACGACTGCACACACACATTGTACACAGGCTTGTGGGAGTGCACAGCACGGCCTCTGGTTTCTTGCCTCCTCTACTTGAATCCTGCCAGGGAAACAAAACAAAAACAAAACAAGAATCCACAGCTTGTTAACTACCAGGAAATGCAGAACCAGTTTTTAAAAAATCCAGCACATCAGCCCCGCTGAAGGTTGAGGCCACCTTGAGCGCAGTCCTGGGAAAAGCAGATACTTCCCTCCCCTTCTCTGTCAACTCCACTTTGCATCAAAATCTCTTTTGTAGCTCACCGAGTTATTAAAGTTGTGGATTGCAGCACAGTATGTTAGCCACCCGGGGAGCTCTCCATGAAAACTCTGCCCTTGACGAATGCTGGCACTGGCAGGCAAGACCAAAGAGTCCCTCACCTCTTCTTTTTTTTGGCATCCCATCATGTTTTGAAAGGAGCAAATAATGCCCTCTCCATGGGCTTTTGTATCTGTTATTCAGCAACTCCAGATGGAAGTAAGCTCTAACAGGCGAATCTGGGGGATGCTCCTAGCTCGTTCTCAGTAGCTTTGTGCTCCCAGGCCTGTGATGTGTGTGTGTGTGTGTGTGTGTGTACACAGGGAGAGAGAGTCTGTCTGTCTGTGTGTCTATCTGTGTGACTGTTTGTGTACAAATCCTAAATGGTAAGTGCTAGGACCACCAAATTTGGTAGGCGGCTCCCTCGTCTCCTAACTTAAAGCAAGGTCAGGGATTGGTTGTGCCAGGAGAACTGGAAGCTCTGGGAAAGGACTGGTTTCTGTTACATGCAAAGGGAGGGGCTGCTGTTCTGAGGACCCTGATATGAGAGTGGTCACGGGAGGCCGTGAGCTGGCAGAGGAGTTCTATCCTGCAGTGTCCACTGGGGCCAGCTGCACCACCAAGAAGCCAGCAGAGCTGGGGCTCCGCCATCTTGCTCGCCAGCACACCTGTAAGTAGCTCCCCTGCCCCAAACCCTCCCCCACCCCGTGCTTGGCCAAAGTGCCCCCCTGCATTGGCTGTAGGCCATGGGGGAGGGACACTGGAGGCTGGAGCCAGCCCCTGGAGCCTGCCCTGCCCACAGACAGTCTGTAGGCTGGGGGGGAAAGGGGATAGCACAGGCTGGGGGAAGCCCCCAGAGCCTTGTTCCCCTTGGACAGGCTGCAGAAAATGGGAGGAGCTGCTGGAGGCAGAGGCCAGCCCTCAGAGCCTCGTCCCGCCCCAGACAGGCTGCAGGAAATGGATGGGGCGTTGGAGGCCAGGACTGGCCCCTGGAGCCTCACCCCGCTTCTCTGTCCCCGGTCAGTCTGCAGGCCATGGGGCAGGTGCTGGGAGCTGAGCCATCTCTCCAAGCCTCACTCCCCTTTGTCCGAGTCAAGCTTCAGGCCAAAGCCAACCCGTGCAGTCCTGGCTCTGCAGGAGGAGCTGGCAGCCCTGGTGCCCCAGGATGAGCTGCTGCCACTTCACCACCCTGGGCAGCCCAGTAAGCTCCCTGTCCTCCCACTCCCCTGTCCTGGGACCCTTGCCCTGAGTCCTGCACCTCCCACCCCATGCCTGAGTCCCCAGCACCCAGCCCCTGCTCTGAGCCCCCCTCCTATCCCTCTGCCCTATACAATCCTGTAAATCAAGCATGTCCCATTCCTTTGAATGTACAGAAATAAACCCCAAACAGTACTGCAGTTAAGGACCCAGCCACTCCAGTTACACCTGCTAATTTTCATCTGCAGCAGTAGGCAGTGTAATGAGCTTCTCAGCCCCTGCTCAGCCATCTCCATTTACAGCACTTCCCCATCAGCTTTCAGGAGATGGAGAGGGAAGCAGCTAAACTCCAGCTCTTGAGTAGGGCCAAATGGTGCTTCTTAGATGTGAGGAAGGAAGCAAGGACTAGAGAGAAGGGAACGTCTGCCCTCAGCCATAACTCAGCTCTGGAGTTGCTCCATAAAATCACAGAATCATAGAAAATGAGGGTTGGGAGAGACAATCCTAATAAGGGAACAGGGCTTATTTAGTCTGCAGAAGAGTAGCGTGAGGGGGGATGTGATAGCAGCCTTCAACTACCTGAAGGGGGTTCTAAAGAGGATGGAGAGAGGCTGTCCTCAATGGTGGCAGATGGCAGAACAAGGAGTAATAGTCTCAAATTGCAATGGGGGTGGTCTAAGTTAGACCATAAGGAAAACTATGTCACTAGAGGGTGGTGAAGCACTGGAATGGATTACCTTGAAAGGTGGTAGAATCCAGGTCCTTAGAAGTTTTTAAGGCCCGGCTTGACAAAACCATGGCTAATCTATCCATCTAGTCCAAACCCCAGCTGAAAGCTGAATGAGCCCTAATTAAGTCATCCTCACCCGGGCTTTGTCAGGTTGCTAACGTCTTTTGGGGAGCCCAAAAATGGATGCAATACTCTACAGGTGTCTTCATCAGTGCTGGACAGAGGGGACTAATCACATCCCTCGATCTGCAGGAAATTCTCCTCCTAATGCACCCCAATATACCATTAGCCTTCTTGGCTACCAAGGCACACTCTTGGCTCATATCCAGCTTCTCATCCACTGTAATCCCCAGGTCCTCACTTAGCCACTTGGTCCCCTGCCAGTAACAGTGCTTGGGATTCTTCTGTCTCAAGTCCCTCTGCACTTGTCCTGGTTGCTCCTTACCAGATTTATTTTGGCCCAATCCTCTAATCCATGGATTCCCAAACTGGGGAGTGTGCCCCC